>VWYP01027304.1:732389-810869 GCA_013400435.1 Pycnonotus jocosus | reverse complement strand
CCTGAAAATTCAGGTTTGGCCTGCATTCTCAAGAAGTAAGCATTAGAAACAAAAAAAAATCTAAAGAATATTTCCAGCCAGGGTAGATACAAGTGTAAATGACAGTACAGGATTATATTTCCAATATAAACAATGATCTGCTAATGGACTTAGTGCAGTCATTCACAGCTAGATACTGGTTCAGTTGTGGTAACTGGAAGATACAAGAGAATCTGCTTGGATAAATGACTAAGGTAGGCTGAATGGCAAAATCACTGTCTCAAAGACAGTGTACAGCATCAGACTGGAGCATTATTAAATGCAAAAAAAAAAAAAAAAAAAAAAAGGATGACAAAATTAGAAGTTCCACCTTGTTTTACTTTCTTTTCTCCTCCTTTTCAAAAGCTCACTCTGGATTTTGAACTGCCCTATCCTAGTGGTGGGTTCTGAGTGAACTTTTAACTACTGACCTCCCGACCTGTCTTCCCATTCAACTGGTGGGGTTGCCCAAGCTCACTTCACTCTGATCAAGATGTCATTATTAGTATTAATATTGCATGTTAGTTACAGCAAGGGTTACAGAGGGGAGAGGGTGTTTGTGCCTTAGTGCCTCGGGAAGGAAGGCTGACAGAGGAGAAGCAGAAGCGTGCAGTGTGAGTGCAGGAGCATTCTCATGCTAAAGCGCATTCAACGTGTCGACCTCTGAACAGCATATCATGAAGGCAGTCAGCAAGTGACAACACCTGCATCTGAGTTGCAGCCATCCTTCATTTGGGTTGGCAATTAAGTTCTCTGTTGCCACAGAAAATTAAGTAAATGTCCATAGAAGGTGATGCCATATTCTCTGTGTCTTGGCATATTCCATAACACGCTGCATCTTGCCTTTTGATATGTAAACAAAGTACATGATTTTTTCCCATCAAATGACAAGTTTTAAGAAGAGTGCAAAAAACCATCTTTTGAACTGCTCAAACACATTCAAAATGTCTGGGGTTCATGGACCTTGTTGTCACATTGTTATTTGCAGAACAATTTGAAAAATACATGCAGGTTAAAAAAATAAGATAAAATAAGCATGCAGTGCTATATACATGTCTCAATATCCATAAATGTGAAAGGTACCTTGCACTCATCTACCATGACTGAGTTGTGAGCTGCAAAAACACATTGGTTTGAGTTGTTTTCCCTATGATTTTTCATGTCGTCATAGATTGACTGAGTCTTGGTCATTTCGATGTCTTCATGGCCTTTATGATGGGAATCAATGGTGTCAAGTTCTGCCTTGGAAAGGTGGTAGACAATGCCAGCACCGAAAGAATCCCCCACTACATTGACTGACGTTCTCATCCGGTCCCTACAAAAGAAGAAAAAGGCAAAGGCTGAATGGCACGAGAGGAAGAAAAAGTAGGGCATGGCAGCCCTGTTTATGGTACAGTTACCGCATTTGTTTCAGGAAGCTTAAGGTGTCATTTGAACAGAGAGATGGGAGCTTTCAAGGGAAATGGGAGAAGTTTGCTTTCCCAAGGGACTTATTCAGACCAGGGAGGATGCTCAAATTCCCATGTCCCAGCTGCTCATTCTCATGAAGTTTGGCAAAGAATGTATGCTAGATCACAGCCAAACTGCAGAGCTGTGCTTGACTGAGAGACCCCAGTGCCTGCTTCTGGAGCTGGAGGTTTCAGTATCAGGGTGCCAGGCTCACACCCTTGCCCTTTGTTTAATCTGAATTTATCAGAGGACTGAACTTAATGCAGCCAGAGAAAAGGATTTTGGTTCTGATGAGCTGTTCTCTTTTTTAGTTTGAATTAACAAAAGGCCTCTCCCTTTACTCTTACTGAGCAAACTGTGGGGAACAAAAATGCCTGAAATATCTCCATGATGCTTGGGCTATTGAAGCTCCTCTCCTGGCACCATCTTTAGAGATGGCCATCTGTTGGTGTGGCAACATGCCCACTCACACTACATGTGCCAGAGCCTGGCATATGAGGAACCCAAATATAGGTCATGGCCTACAAAATTATGAGCCTGTGACAGCATTTCACTAACGAGTGCCCCTTGTTGTAGGAGGGTGCCAACAGAAGCATGCTAACATGCTTCATTACAAAGAAATATGTTTGTTGGCACTTTCTGGACAGGATGCCATTAAATGGACATGCCACCTTTCTCCTGTCTCGTCTTCAGTGTGGCTCTATCTGTCAACAGTGAAGTCACAGCTGCAGATTTTCCGACTTCATAATTCTGCCACAAACCTGACCAAAACTCCACAAAAGTGGGCGCTGGGACCTGCTATCTTTCCTGCCACAGCACAAATGTTAAAATCATTTACAGTCTCATTTGCCTCTTCATATCTGCACTAAACATAAAACTCCTAAAAACCTTCTGACCAAGAGCTGCAAATTAAACCAACTGAAAGCAACCGAGTCTAGCTCTGCCAAGTAGGTCAGAGAAGTGATTACATTGATTAATTCTCAGAAGTATATTCATGAAGATTCATTTACACAAAATGGCCAGGTCTAACAGTGTGAACATTTGCCAACTGAGAAAAGCTAGCATGCAAGACCTCATTTCCCAAGACAGTGATTAATTTTGAAACAACTTTTCTAGTATTTCTAGTACTAGGTTTGTGTGACATCCCTTTTTCTGTAGAACACCAAGAAGAAAACATCTAAATATATAAAATCTTAACTGATAAACATCTATTATTCATGCTTATTCATGACCACATAAACTTTTGAGCCTATTTTAACATCTTTGCTCTACATGTCAGTAAATCCGCCTTCCTCAGCTGTGGAATTATAGTCCCACTCAAGTTTCTCTTCTCCCTCTCAACATTATCATGCTTACATATTTACAGACTTTGTGGTATAATATCTTTGCTGAAGTGGTTAATTTTCTTTTTTTTTTTTGGCTTCAAGAGAATATCCAGAAGGGAAAAACCTGTACGGTAATTCCCCCGAGAAACAAGCCAACAACCTATACGAGGAAAATGTCCTTCCAGTTTTGCTTCACACAAATTAAATGCTTTATACAGTTCTCATCCAATGTCTGTGAAGCCCATCTTAAACCTGGTCAGAGTTATAGAATAGGAAAATAAGACTTTCTGGTGTGATTTTTAATTAAGACCATTAAATAAACCGAATCTGGAAATACAACTCTACAATAAGAACACCTGCTTATTTTTTTTGCATGAGTGGTATTAAATTCTGAAATGATTCACTGATGCCAGATGACAGAGGGATAGTATAAGATGCCAAAAAAACAAGGTGGAGAGAATACATAAATATAATTGAGGCAGAATTCAGATTCTGAAAGGGTCATTTGAGGAGATGCTCCAGCTCATGCACACGTACCACTAGCTGAGAGATTCAGCACTACAAAGTGCACACTGATGCACAGTGTGTTAAACTGTGAGATCCAAAGGAAACCAGGAAGTTCCCTATAACAGACACAGCAAAGTCTCAGCTGTCAGGGATCAACAGCAAAGTGCCACTGACCTCTTTGGGGGCAAAGAACACTGTACGAAGAACAAAGACAATTGTACTTACTGTTTTCTTAAAACCAACCAATCAATTAATTCCAGGCAAGTGGGATGATGTAAACAAAACAAATATAGGAAAGCTGCAGTGTAGACCCTGTTCATAACATCCAGACTTTAACTGGGTCTGAATATTCTGAATCTAGATTTAAGCCAAGGCTTAGATCAGAGTCAGAATATTCAGACCCAGAGTCTGAACTCAAGCAATATTTCTCTGAGTTACTGAATGAAGGTTTAAGTACCAGATCAGCTGCCCAAGCTCATTTTCCCTAATTCCTCTCTCTTTGTTGCAAAATACCACTAATCTGGTACCACTGATTTTTGCTAAGCTTGTCAGCTCACATCTGGAGAGTACCCAGTTTGTGGCTCAAGCAAAATAAGCTCATTTTATTCCATCTGTTGGCATATAATTACAGTCCTAGTAAATGTCACTGCTGTGCTGTGCTTGGTTTTAAACTGTAAGAGAGACTATAAGAGTTGTGAAATCCCAGGAAAATTGCCTGGTTGAAAGAGCTTACACTGGGTATATATGCATGGGAGTAGAAAGACTGAACAACCCAACAGATACTGGAGAGGCTTGAGAAAAAACTGAAATGGAAACCTTTCAGCTCCAGTTTGAAGGAGAATGCGCCAAATTTAAGGATTTGACATAAAGTGATCTTTGTGTTACACAAATACTGTAAACTCAGCTGTTGTTCTGACATTTGCTTTTACCAAAAAATGAAAAACTCATCAAGTAGAATATTTTTTTAAAACCTTTTTTTATCTGAAATTGAAATATTATTGAAGAACTGTTCCAAGTATTTCTACATGGATGGTTGCATGTACGCATGGATTCTAAAAAAGTGGCTGGAATTGGGTCTGAAATATTTTATTAACTTTTTCTTCTACATTCTTTTAGAAATACTGTTGTAACATTATTTAATGTTGGTAGGTAAAGAAAATGTGTTTTTATGACATTCCATTTCAGATATTCTTTAGGTCTGGTTTGTGTGTGCAAAAGCTTGCCCAGAAGTTGGCCTGTGTTCCTTTTCTTAACACAGCAATATCAGCAGCATCATTTTTCATAGTTCATTAGATCATTATGGCTACCACAATACAGCCACTGGAAGATGGAAAATGAAGCTATTAGTTGTTGAACATAGATTAATAACTACAGCACTCTCACCAACAAACAGCATCCTGACTTGGCAGCACCAGTGGCATGACACAAAGCTTTTCACCTCTCCTTTTATCTCTGTTCCTTTTATCTTTCAGTTCTGAATCACGCTGAATCAATCTGGCACTGCTGATCTGTAGGCCTTGAGGATCCAAACCCAGCCATTCAGGCTGAAAGTTCTCTTGCCTTCCGTTTATTTTGGAAAGACATCTTGTAGTATTCCTTTCAGAATTCCTATCCTTCCTCTTCCCTCATTCATCATGGCTACAGCCCCAAAGTACAGAAGTTTTTATTTCTTAAGCAAGGTTGGATTAGCCAGTGGGGACAATGCTGCTAAAATGCAACACCCACTAGTGGATCAGAACTGCTGATAAACTTACAGCTCTGAGACTTGCTAGGGTAGGCAGAGCTTCTCAGTCCACAGGAATATTTTAAAAATACTTTTCCCTAAAAAACCCGAACAAACCACAGGCTGCTTTTGCACACCCACCTACTAACTGCAGAAACCTACCTATTTGCCTTACTTGGAGAGCCAAGAAAACCAGATATTTAAAATATATTTTTATATAATTTTTCTCACCTTCTTCCAGTTGCAGATTCCTATACCACTTTCCTGTTTTCAACTATGACATCATAAATATAATAAAACCACTGAATATCACATCCTTCCCTATGCCTGCTGTACCTCATTATTTCACCATTCTGCATCATGATACCATGAAATTCAGTTATATATAAATCATATAAGTTGAGTTTTCCCTTTGCCTCCTCAAGATGTAAATTCCTGTTTCTTTCTTCCCTGAAGAAGAAATCAGAGCTCCATATTATCCTTCAAAATTCTTAGTGACAGATAGACCATGCCAGCAGATCCAAAATACACGTAGGTCTACTAATACATTGGATTAAGTTCTTGAATTTTTCTCAATAAGCCAAAAGATAACAACAGGAAATTAAACTTCTATTTTATCTGCACATGTACATTCTCAACTCTGCTATTTCTTTTTGCATAATTTTAGTTGTGCATCTGGAACCGAAAGCTACCAGAAGCAGGCAGCTGCTGGTGTAGGAGAAAACACACAAATAGTACAGTTATATTTATGTCTCCCTTTCTGGGCACCACAGCTGGAACAAGAAAAACAAATGTCTTTACTACTTAAAAGGATATTAGGGGAGAGCTGGCTGTTGACCAGAATATACCAGAATATATCAGAATATACCAGAATATACTGTGCTGCAGCAGTACAGGACAATACAAAAGTGTCTCTAGAGGCCAGCACAACTTAAGGACTACTGAGTCTCTTTCAGCTCTGCACAGATGACAGAAGGATATCCCAACTGTCAAATGACAGCAAGAGAAAGGATGTGGCCTGGCATAGCCTCTGTCTGTATTTACAGCTTCTGTATTCAAGCGTTGAATACCAGTAGCCTCAGAAAGCAATATGTGGGGTAGCTGTTTCTTGCTGGACGACCTGCAATGGCACTGGAGGACTTTGAATACAAGCTCTTGGAGATGAAAGCCATTCTTTCTAGTTTGAATGATCTGTCAGTAAAATGAAACTAGGGAATTACCTTCTTTGTTTCAGTTTTCATTCTTATTTGTATTTGGTCTTTATCCTGTCATTGAAGAGGCTCTTTTAAAAGGTATTTTACTTTCTTATATACAAAAAACCCCCAACTTTTCCCCGTATATGTATAAAAAATTTGATACTACAAATGTCCAAATCACTCTATAACTCGCTGGCAACATTCTGACGGAACTTTCATTTTCAGCATTCATCCTTTGTTTTAGACCAGAACTATAATAAATGCAAATATGAAAGCAAAGATTAGAAAACTGCTCTTGAGTGATGGAAGTGCATTGTTAGGAAGAAGATAATATAAAAGTGTGAGCTCACAAGTGTGCCAAGAAGACCCTTGGGTCAAGGAAACTGACTTCAGTAGCTCTGTAACAGTTTGTAACAGCTGAGAAGCTGCTTTCAGTGTCTCCCACTTCACTGACTTTCCCATTTCTACATGGCTGGCTGCATTTCCTCCTTTGATTTATCTGTAGAGGATACCATCCCATTCCTTCCTTTGGTTTACCTGTAGAGGAGAAACTTACAGTTCTTTAAGACTAATGGCTGCAAAGCACTGTGGACAAACATCACCTCACTACCTTTTCTGCACCAAGCAGCAGAGTCAGCACAACTTACAAAAGCCAGTCAACAGCCACAAGCAGACTGATGTCCTGGGTAGGGAGACCCACTGCAGTCAGGATCAGCAGCATAGTGACAAGTCCCGCACTGGGAATGCTGGCAGCTCCAACACTTGCAAGGGTGGCTGTCAAACTGCAAAAACAAAAATCACATGGGAGTAGCAGGAAGAGAACACACAGTTTACTTGCATACTCATGTGGCCATCAGGAAGATCATGTTTTTAATGTGTTCTACCCATAAAACACAACTGTATGATAAATCAAGGTAAGCTCAGGTCATATTTTTCAGTCTTGTGTTTCTCTAGAAATATTTATTAGGGGAAGCCAGATCTATGGGGTTTGTTCCAAGAGTCGGAAGAGGGTTGTCTGTAAGCTAGTCATGACATTCAAATCTGTGTTGTGGTGTTTTCTAAACTCGACAAACTCATCCAGGGTTTTGAATCCTGAGTTTTGACCACCCAGACATGTCAAACTTTGGTGACTACAGGTCAAATTTTCAGGATGATTCATTTCTGTTTATTTATGTTATCTGACGACTGAATTGTGAGTTAAAGGC
Organism: Pycnonotus jocosus; assembly: GCA_013400435.1. Classification (NCBI taxonomy): domain Eukaryota; kingdom Metazoa; phylum Chordata; class Aves; order Passeriformes; family Pycnonotidae; genus Pycnonotus; species Pycnonotus jocosus. The sequence continues at coordinate 803,446 of VWYP01027304.1, read as the reverse complement.
TGAGAGAAAGCAGTTATTATTAAACACAGAAGAATAAAAGTCTGGTACCCAAAACTCCCAAAATTCAATCTAGTAGTGTACCAAGCCTGGATACAAATCACCCTAGATGAAAAAGCAAAATTGATCTGATTGTTTCATAAATCCAAAACTGTGTTTGGTTTTGCCTGTTATATTTTGATGACGATCAATAGAGCGAATGTCTGAGCTTCAATTCTTTGTAAAAGTACAACACAGACCATAAAAACATCAACATCATTGGGCAGCCCTATAAAGAATGGAAAATAAATTTTTCAGAGAGCAAATCAAAGGGAGAAAAACAGGGATGAGAAGGAGGAGGGTGAGAAGCAGAGAGAGAGAGGGAGAGGAGGAGGTAAACAAAAAGGGAAGCAAGTGAGAGAGACCAATTTGATTATTATTTATGCCTCAACATATGCTATACATGAGGTGGAAAACTACCATAGCGGCTGTACACATGCTGAAAGCCCTAACACATGCCAATGTGTAAATGGAGGGAGGCTCTGGCAGCCAGTCAGGGCAGAGAAAAGTTTCACAGTTGGGCCGCCCAGGTAAAAATGCCCAGGAAATGGGGTTGTGGGTGGAGCCTTAGCACATAAAAGCAGTGACCTGAGCCACAGCAGGTGCCACTTTCTTTGGGTTTCTTGGAGGGACCGGGGACTCATCCCACCACTCACACCAACAAATCTGAAAGTGCTTCCAATACAGAAGTAGGAGAGAACAAACTCCACAGGAAATACTTTCCCATTAGCCACAGAACTCATCTGTGAGGATGTTAGCCCGATTTAGTGCTGTCAGATGCTGTCTGGCTGGGTCTGACTCAGGCTGCAGTGTATTTGTCAGGTGTCTGGGTTAGAGTGCAGCCTGCCGTACTAAAAACCCAGATAGGTCCAGCAGGTGTGCAGGCAGGATGCTCTGCTCTGCTGTCAGGCTTTGCATGTGATGCCAGATCCTCAGGCACTTCCAGCCTAAACTGGTAAGGGATTCCTTCCAAGCTCTGTGAGGAAATGCTCCTGCCCTCCTTCCCACAGCAGCCTTTTCAGACCTGGAGGGGAATGTTCAGAACTAAACAGAACCAAGATCACCCTTTCCCAAAGAACACAGAAAATCAGAGGAATTAGATGACCAGTGTGAAGTAACTAAGGCTGGTAAAAGGCTAATTAAGACTTTATAAGGTTATGTCTGCATCATTTGAATATTCTCAGTATCACAAAGTGCATATACCAGACAAAATCTAATACCTTTCCTTCCTTTGTTTTGTCATCTCAAGAGATAGTTCCTGTCATGTTGCTGCTGCAAAAATGCATGAAGAGGAAAAACAGCAGTTTTACAAATCAAGCAAAGTCGCTCCTTGCTTTGTGAATGTCAGTCACAAAGCTGGACACACCACCCTTGAAATGGTGAGATCAGGAAGAGGCAATTGGTCATTCCCTCAGAGGAAGAGAAGATGAGTAACTGAGGTTCAAGTCTATCAAATCTCCTAGACAACAGCAGATTCCTGATTTGAATTTCCCTGGTCTCAATTTAGTTTAATATGTGGCATCTCTGAAATGACTGTTTTCATTTTTAGGAACAAATATGGATCATGCAGGTCTAGCAGCTGCCTTCATTAGAAGCAGCCCCGAAAACCTTTTACAAACTTGGCTTTACTATTTTAGGAGTCAGGGCAGGAAGTAAAGGAATGGAAAATGCACAACTAGTATAGCTGGGTAAGAAACATAGAATTAGACATCCCTTTGCAGGAGTTTCTTTAGAGTTAAATAGGTTTAATAAAAGAAAACTGAGTGGGTGAAAACGACAGGAAGAAGACAAACTTGGTAGCCTTCACTTGTGGTTTCCATTTTAACTACTGAAAATGTTAGACCTGCTGTCTTCATCAAGTTAAAACTCCCTTACAGTAAACAGTCTTCAATCACTCTTATCCTTTTTTAATGGGAACTTTCTTTTGTCCTTACAGATGCTCAGCTTTCTTCTGGATAAGACAATTTGATATGAAAAGACTACAGTTAATATTTGCTGGGTTAGAGATAAAAGGTCTGGGAGTACCCAGATCATGCCACAGACAATCTCATCCTCAGGATGGGCTATTCTCAGTTCATTATTTTTTTCCTGTTCACCAAAGTCACGGAAAAAGTACAGGCAAATATAAACACATAAAAAGATTTTTTTTAGGTATGCTTTTTTCTTCTAGTGTATTCTAGAAAGTTAATGGCCCATATATGAGTTGCAGCATATCCCTAAACTTAAAAAAAAAAAATATTTCATTAGACAGATAATGCTTTATATTACAATTGACATTGTTTTGTGTGCTGGTTTTGGCTACAGTAAATTTCCTTCACATGGGGCTGTGTTTTGGATTTGTGCTGAACACAGGGTTAGTAATACAGAGATGTTTTTGTTGTTGCTGAGCAGGGCTCACACAGAGCCAAGGCTTTTCTGCTTTTGGTACTGCCATGGTGGGGAGGAGGCTGGGGGTGCATGGAAGGAGACACAGCCAGGACAGGTGACCAAAGGATATTCCACAGATGATAGGTCATCAGTGCACAAAGTGGGAGGAAGAAGGAGAAAAGGGGAGTTTGGAGCAATGTCCTTTGTCTTTCCAAATGTCTTCATGCATGGTGGGGCCCTGCTCTCTTGGGGATGGCTGAGCACCTGCCCTGTCTATGGAAGGCAGTGAATTAACTCCTTGGTTTGCTTGTGTGCACTGCTTCTGCCTTCCCTACTGAACTATTGCTATCTCAGCCCATGAGTTTTCTTTCACCCTTGTTATTCTCTCCCCAGTCGCACTGGTGAGGGAGTGAGCGAGTGGCTGTGGGGGGTTTGGTGTCTGCCCTGGGTTAAACCATGACAATTGTCAGCTGCAGAAGTATAAAACACCACCAGTGTGCACTAAGGCTGCAAATGATAGAAAACACATCACCAGGGAATCAGGACCTATATGTAAAACATTCATTTGTGTATCATTATTAGAAACCCACAGATTTTATACTGAATGCAACTGAGACAACTCAGCTACTGAGAAGACATCCAACCCAAAGCATTCAATTCACATTTTACAGTCTGTAGAAACAAAGGACTCTTTTGAACTGACCTCACAGTAACTATCTGGCCTCCATCCAGGTCAATTCCATTCATCTGTGCTATGAAGATGGCAGCCACAGCTTCATAAAGGGCAGTTCCATCCATGTTAATAGTTGCTCCAACAGGAAGAACAAACCTTGTTACACGCTTATCAATGCCAAGATTTTCTTCAAGACACCGGAATGTCACAGGTAACGTTCCAGCACTAGGGAGAGAAAGCAAAAAAAAAATAAAAAGGACATAATTAAAATCGATATACCAGATACACATAATGGAGCAAAAATCAGAAATTCTAATACCATTGTTTACATTTTCTACTTCCACTTTCTGCTGTGATTTAAGCCTTTTTTAGACAATTTTTAAATTAGTCCTACATTCAGCTGCAAGTGGGACTGAGGCCAAAACATGACTTGATGTAGGATCAGAGCTTGAGAGTGCCTGGATGAATTTTTCAGACTCATTGCATGTGATGCAACAGACCAAGAGTCTGCTGCAAGAGACTGTCAAACTGCCTCACTGCCTGGGAAAAGTACCTGGACATTCCCATCTGGCCTGAACATATAGAAATCCATTGATTGGATTCTATGTTTTTTGGGAGATCCTCACCACCAAGAAGACCTGATGGACAGCATCAATGGGATGCTGGTGGGATCCACAGAGTGGCTGTATTTTCTTCAATCTGTCACTCTGTTTCTGTCTCCCCACCTCTGTTCTATTTCTCTCTCTTCCTTCCTTTCTTCCACTCTCTTCCTCTCTCTCTCATATTTACCATTTAATAAGATCCATACTATTGACTTTGGTATATAGTCTTGTTTGCCTTTTAATTTGAGAAGAGGCATTTCCAACAATTTTAAGAACTGGATCATAATACTGATACACAGACCTCTGAGTGTGATACACAGACCTCTGAGAGTAGGGACAAATTTTAAATTTCTTTGATTGTGAATTCACTCTAAATGGAGAAATGGGTATGGCATTAAGGACTGAAAAAGCCAGGCAGAAAAATACAACCCATGTTGTTCCCTGACACTGGAGGACAGGAAGAAAGGATGTGAAACATAGTAGGAGGATAGGAAAAGATGCAAAAGATGGCTGGAAGAGAACAGCTCTTTGCACAGACACACAGTGCCTTGCTTTTGTGGGAATATTTCAGGTCATTACATTCACTTGCTCAAAATAAAACACAGCCATCCAAAAATACTGCTGAAGTGGAAACTCAAACACTTCAATGAACAAAAGCCTTAGGTAAATTGTCATTTATGAAAACTCTTGTCCAGACCTGATCTATAATCCAACATTGTTTATCACAGAGCCACAGAATCACTGAGGTTGGAGTGTATATCTGGAGGTCACCCATCCTGATCAAGGTATGAGTAGCATGAGTAGCTAGGGCAGGTTTCTCACATTTCCCAGGACTGTGCCCAGACAGGCTTAGTGGATCTCCAGAGATGGAGATTCCACAACTCCTCTGGGTAACCTGTGCCAGCATTCATGCACTGTCACAGTAAATCACAGCAAAGAGTTTTCTTGTGTTCAGATGGTACTGCCTGTGCTTCAGTTTGTGCCCACTCCCTCTCTTCCAGTCACTGGGCACCACTGAAAATGGGCATCACTCCATCTTCTTGGCAGAAGATATTGTCCCATCAGATATTTATGCGTATCAGTGAGGTCCCCCAGAAACTTGCTCATCAAAGGAGAAGCTGTTCAGCAGAGCAGTTTGGGTTGACCCAAAGAGACAGATGAATTACAGTTCTTTCAAGGCATTCTTCAAATCAAGAATGCTCAGTTTTCTGGTGGTCCATTTTGAACTCGGTTTTTTCTTGTTTTCCCCTTTTTAATTAAAATGGAAGATAAATATTTCTTCAGAAATAAAATATTTATTGAAGGAAAACACTTAAAAATATGGTATTTAAGTGAAAAACATTTTCAGCTCAAGATCTACTGACTACCCCAGTGCAAACCACCAATTTTTGATTTTTAAAAATTTATTACTGAGAGCTGTGTTACTTACAGACTTTTCTGAGTCTGTTCTGTGCATCAACAACTCTAAAATGGTCAGCTTTTCACTTAAGTCCAATTATTTTGCCAAAACTGATTAAAATACAAACTGAGAGGGTTTTTTTCCTTTCTTTTGTGAAACCTAGCAATGTTTGGTTTTTCTTTTTTGAATGCAATGAGACTGTTCTTAACATGCTCTCAAAACAAATAGAATTATCACTTTTTCCTAGTTGAGGAAACAAGCATGGAATTTAACACAATTTGCACAAGTGATTAGGCAAATGGCAGAAAAGAAAATTAAAAGTAGGTCTCCCAAATGTCTGCAGGTGGCTATGCAGCCTCTCTAGAGAATCCTGAAGGCAAGTGGTATTTTGATTTATTTTAACATGATTGTATTAAAAATAGCTTTCATTCAATGGCATTAAATGATTTTGCAGTGAAGGTTAGAACAGCAGATGTACCATGTCTAAACAGCTGGTAATAATCTGCTAAAAAATGAAATACACCGGTATTTCTCAGATGTACCTGGAAGCTGTGCCTAGCGCCGTGATCCATGCCTGGAAAATCCCAGCCAGGAATGAAAATGGGCTTTTCCTTGTTATCACAAAGTACAGCAGAGGCAGGAAGATCCCTCCATGGATGACAAGACCCACAATCACAGTGACCATGTACATGCCAAGTTGTCTAGCAACTACTTCTAAGTCCTTGATTGCAATGATTTTTCCACAGATGAGGCAAGCAATACCCAACGGGGAATACCTGGAGAAAGAAAACAAGCATAGACAGAACTCACCCTGGCAGTGCAGTCATAAAAACTGTGCTCAACAAAATACAGACTGGAGAAGAGTAGGGAGCTCTCAGGCTCATCACTGAGGTACACATCAAGATTTTATGGAAATTCAAGGGATAGTTTTCACATCTTTTTTTAAAATAATGGCCATCTCCAGCAAATTCCCCACCTACTTAATTTTCCATCCTATTAAAAGGAATATGCCTTTCCTGAAGAGTTTTCAATCCTGAAATAATGTTGTACAAGAATATGATAATGTTAAACAGGCTTGTATCATTATAAAGAATGGTGTAGATTTGTTCTTAAAACGTAACTTTTACAACCCATTGTTTATTTGGTTTCAGGGGGTTGCATTATTTACTTCAGTTAAACTATTTGTTGAAATGAACTGCTTATATCTTGAAGGTTAAAAACGTTTCCACTATGCTCTTTCAATAATTCAGACAAATGCTTTTTATTTATGGATTCTTCTTTAATTATGTGTTTTGGTTACTTACAGTAGGGTTTTTGTTTCCTCAATTATTAAAACAATACAAAGACTTTCAGAACAAAAGTGCCTCCTGGTTTTTGTTAGAATATCTCATGGTTTCTCAAGCAATGTGCTCAAGGCCTGGAAAGCCTTCAATCACTTCAAATGCAAGGCCAGCTGTTATACCAGTTATCACAAAATGCCACGTTTCAATGAACTTGACAAAATACAGTTCTTATAGACAGTTACATGGTGTCAGAGCCAGATGTCTGTTTTGTTTTATGCTTCTGTAGCAATGCCATGCTCCTGAGAGTCTGTAGATGCCATGGGAGTTACAGATGTCTGTGCTGAGAAATCATAAACCAAACAAAGCATAACTCTGCATAAGGAACAGCATTTTTCTTTATAAACACACACTAAAACCCCCTTGCTTCTGGCCTCAACAAATCTTTAAAAATTCTAAACAGAGATGAACAAAAGGAATTCCCAACATCATTTTCCTCTTTTCATGAGAAGAGAAATAAAAAGCACATCAACAAAAATAAATATTTACAGTGAAAATATTGAAACTTGAAAGATTTCCTGCTGTTGCAACACTGACTACTAGAGAATGTTTATATTGCAGGCAGGGTATTATGTCTTGGGTCTACCAAATGGTGCTAAGTAAGGGTAAATTCTAGCTCCTGGAGGGTTATGGGAGTACAGTCACCATCTCTATAGAGTGGAGATTGAGTAAATATTGAAAGCCTTGTGAATAAAAACAACTTTGTCTTTATGCAGCAAGATCATCTACAGAAAAGCAGAAGCATAGCAGGAATGCAAGGTTATTGCTTCAAGTTCTTTCTGTTATTCTGCACATTTCCACACTGTTGTTACTGTCTGCACCACTCTTGCCTAACAGTGTCCCTCTGAAACACTGATGGTGCTGACAACTCGTGCTTCAGGCACCCTGCTCCCTTTTCTACACACTGTGTCCATAGAGCTCTAGAGACGAGGGCAGCAAGAAACCACTCCCAGGGACACCAGGGAATCACAGGTAGCAAGGAGCCACCATACATGTGTTACACTGGAGTGGCTATTTCTGCTCTCAAAGACCTAGGAAACACAGTAGTACAATGCCAAATATAGCAACGCATTTTTATGTTCTGGAAAACTGGCTTTATGTGAGATGGCCATGCTTGACATACAAATAGCTCTGGGGAAGCACTCAGAAGAAACACTTCCAAAAAAAAAAAAAAAAAAAAAAAAAAAAAACCAACCAAAAAAAGAAAACCCAAAAAACAAACCAAAAAAAAAAAGCTAAAAGAGAGAGAGGTTGTCCCTTCTCAGAAGTGTAAACAAAGGCTCAGACTTAATTGGGTAAAGTCACTTACTTAAAGGCAAGTCAGGCCCCATTATTACAAATGCGTACACTCCCATGGGTACACAAAAACAGTACAGATATCTCCCAGTGACCCCACTGCAGAGGGGTTGGAAGACACATTCTGCAGAAACTATGAGTGAAAGGATTACACATCACTGAAAACTACTGGAATTTTATTTGATGATAAATTATTTTTACCAAGTAAGGCTGTGAATAAGGTGTGTCTACAGGCTTTTTTTTGTAATTATCCCTCCTGGGTAACACCCTGGGATTATGCTAACCTCCCAGGAAGATTGGGATGTTCTTACGTGTGCCATTCTTGCTTGGTTAGGTGTTCTCCCATATAATGAACTTCCATAGTCAATGTGGCATTTGAAGGCCTTTGCTGGTACATGCATGTGTTGTATTTCAGCACACAAAGAATAGAATCTCTTCAGAAATGTTTCAAACTGGGTCCTAAATAATCCTCACTAAACAGAAATAATGCTGCTGTGGTTCTAATATACCTGTCAAGGCTTTAGATAGTCAACTATTTAATCACAATGTTTTCTAACAAACTGGCATCACTATAATAAGGTTCTATAAGGGCTTTTTAAAAATGACTTTTTTGTTCTGTGAGTTAGAACTACAAACTTACCACATGATCATGGTTACTAACTTCATTACAATCTCATTCAGGATGTTGAAGAAATCCACCATCATCTTGGCCTGTTCTCCCATTTTCCCCATAGCAATGCCAAAAGCAATAAAGAATCCTATCAAACCTATTGGGAAAAATGGCAAGACAAAAAGAAGGCTTTTAGAAAATTTTTGCACCTATTCAATGTCTTGATGCTACCTGCAAATCCAGATTTCCCAGAAGCATAGAATCACAGTTTAGGTCAATTTGGAAGGAATCACAGTGGGTCACCTGGTCCAACCTTCTTGCTCAAGCAGGGCCATCCTAGAGAACATTGCTCAGGATTTCAGAACTATAGGATATTACATATGTCTTGGGGCTTTTTAATATATACTTGTGCTCAACTACCATGATAAATCAAGAAAATCTTTGATTCTTCAATGTTTTACTAAATTCCAGTTTCACAGCCCCATTACAGTTTTGTTGGGGTTTTTTCCCTGTATTGATCAGATCATCAAAAAATGCATATACAGTAATCTTCTCAGTGCCATTCAGCTATTAGAAACCTCAGGAGCCCTGGCAAATGGGAAAGGTAACACAGTGCTGCACTGTAACTCTGCTGTTAGAGCAGTTGCTAGAAACCAAGAGGAATTTCCTCAGAATTGAGAAAAGTGCCTTGACAGACCAATCAGTCCTGGAGTGCGGGGAAAGGCAAAAGTAGCCCTTGAACTTTTGTAGGCCAGCAGTATTCCCATTAAATGAAGAAGGCAGATGTGAGAGAAGAAGGTGGGTATTGCACTTAACCACAGAACTCTCAATAAGCAGATTAACCTCACTGAACAAGGCTATCAGAGGATACAAAATTGTAGCATTCAATATGGGTAACATTTTGTTCCTACATGTAAATGCTAAGGTGTGAATATCTGGAGTATTGGACTATCAGTGTGAAAAAACAACTGATGCATCCGTCGTGGGTTACTTTGGAGCTGTTTCTTCAATGCTAACCTTTTACATCCAGAAATTTTCAGTGTCCAGAGTTGCATTATTAACTGATACTGAGAGATGATTTGAATCCAGACATTTTTTGAGGCTAAATTTTCAGTCATGATGAGTCCAGTATTTAACAAATGTGTAAACTCATCTGGGAAATTCCTATGGAAGAAACTTATTGGGACACAGAAACATTCAAGATAAGGGAATATGAGCTGCCAATACCCTGGGAAAACCTTGCTCCACTAGGTTTAGCAACCAGATTTTTTTTTCTCAAATCAAATTTCCTGGATACAAAGCCATTCTTTAGAACCAAGCTGTCTTTGTTGAGTCAGTTGAATAGGGAAGTGAAGCATATGTTTGTGTGCTGCAGAGCATAGAGAAATGATGAAAAGCTTTTCAAAGACCAAGTTACTTCCTGGAATTTAGAATCTGCATTAGAAAATGTTAATAGGTAGTTTTGTCCATTAATTCCAAATGAGCTCTTACATTAGTCATGAGAGTCAGATTGGTTCCTATTTGCAGGAATTTGCCTGGCTTGTACAGCTTATCCCAACTGGATGGCAATTCCCACAACATTTTCATTTCTTCATTCAAAATCAAACCCACACCAAACCAACCCAAAAAACTCAAGAACTTTTGAGAGTCATTGGCCAAAACACCACAGCAAATTGCCCAGCTAAACTGTGTATTTCTTTTCTGTAGGAACTGTATTCAGCCTTCAAGATCTTTTCTTTTCCATGACAGAGCCTCTAAACAAGCTCAACATTAAATGTAATGCATCTGTCATGTCAGAACAACTGATTCATTTTAATGCATAAGCAGAAGCCCAGGAGAGAAAAAAACAGGTGAGGGTTTTGGCATTGGCCACAAGCTGCTGCCTCATGCCTGGTGCAAAATGCCAACTTGCAGCTCTGAAAGTGTCTTCTCTGCCCACAGCTGAAGGGAATGAGAGCCATGAAGGCAGGCAGGATACAGAGCTCTTGTCGAACAGGCTGCTGCTTCACGGAAAAACAAGAGCAGCTTACAGATGCTATCATCTCCCCTATAGCTAAGCAAAGCAGCCAACCAGCTCACCAGCTCCTCAGGAAGGTCTGCAAACACAGCAGCCACTGTGTCAGCAAGAGCTGTTCAGCAGCTCTAAGAGGCCATTTGCCCTATAAAGGTCATGGCCTAGTGGTGAGAGAAAGGAGGGGATTAGGTACCCCAAGATACTGTCCCACTTTGAGGACAACACCTACAGAGAGAGGTGTCAGCCTCAGCCTGGTGGACATGCTGTCACAGAGCATCTCAGAACGTCGGTGTGAAGCTACAAATTGAGAGCTAATCTGTGACTGACTTCACCCACATGCAGAAAGCAAGGAGTTGAAGGAGGAGCACTCCTCTCTGGGCTGACAAAACAGGGACTCAGAACAGACACAGAAGAGAAAATAAAAGTGGTATGGAAGCTGTTTGTTTCTCATGTGCCCTCATCCCAGACTGAGCAGTTGCTTCAGGAAAGGGTGGGAGGTGGGCAAAGTTTTCCTGCCACCTCCACTTGCTGCCTTGTCCAGACAAGATGGCAAGATGATGGCATTTGCAGCTGGTAAAGGTCAGCAGCCAAGATGAAAGGAGGAGGGAGTTGTGACTCAGAAATGTGTCAAGCCTTTCTGGGATTTTTTCTTGGGTGGTGTGGTTCACACTCCACCTCTCACTTCAGGCTCTGCCTCAAGCCAAATTAGTTCAGCACACCCAAGACACCTACTGGAAACAACTTAGATCCATCAGGGGGTGTGTGAAGCACTGGCTCTTGAAGCTCTCCCCCATAGTGTTTTGCCAATACACATTAGTATTAGCCTAGGTCAGCTTCTTCTAGGATGAAAGGATATTTTGGGTGCCTCCTACATGCTTTGCCACTGTACTCCTCCAATTCATAACCACAAAGCTGCCAATCCAGAACAATTCACTTGCCGATTTCTGTGATATCTCAGAGACCAATGGACAGCCCATAGGTGATAACATTTGGTGATTATCTGGAGAGACTAAAGGTGCACTGAAGATCAGATCAGACAACACTGACTACCTAGCCACAGCAAAAAGCTGTGACATACATACGATGTGCATATTTGAAAGGCAGAAAATGTTCTTACCCAGGACATTCATGCCATCCTTAAATTCAAGTCCCTTCTTAATGACCATTTGGGCTTCAGGTGATGCTGTCTCATTCACCATAGCAAGAGCAGAATCAGTGACATTAGGTGGCTCTTCAACAGGTAGTGGCACTAGCACTTTCTTGGTGACAGTTTGGATCTGAAGGCAATAAAAAGGGAGGATGAGAATGGAAATAGACCAAATGCATCTATGTGGTAGATACGGAATTAATAATAAAAAGTCTTCACTTGAAAATCCAGGAAACTATATTTTTAAAGGATTGGACACGCATTCCACAGCCTCTTAACCCTTCATCCAAAACTAAGTCTATTTTCCAACAGTTTAAAGTGCTACAAAGTACTGGCAGTCTTCCTCGTGACTCTAGTGTGAAAAGTATGGCAAATGCACGTTTTTTATCACACAGTTAAACATTTTACAGATAGTTAGTTCCTTTGGCCAGGCAGTTCACAAAGGGCGCTTCCCAGACTGTGTGTTACAGGCTAATACAATTTGTTTAGCACCAAAAGCCAAGTGCTTCTAAGATCAATCATGGCAGCAGCTCTGCAGTAAGGCTTGTTATTCAGGATGGTCTGTCCAGCTCAAGTCATCCCAGTTTGATGGTTAACTTGAATCAAAAATTCAGGACATTTCCAGCACTTCTATTACAGCTTTTGAGCTCTTGACTCCCAGAGCTCCAAATGGAACATACACAGTCCCCTGGGCTCTCTAATGAAAAGATTGTGGAGGATAGATAACAGAAAAATTACCAATGCTGCCAGATACAAATATGACCACTTGAAAAAAAAAAAAAAAAGGCATCAGCTTCTGAATGCCTTTGGACCCCTTCTGGCACATGAAAGGCAGGGTAAAGGAAAAGTGGGGAAGGAGCAGTAGGAGGAGAAGTGAGCTTGAGGTTATGGCTAGGAAAAAAGGGAGGAGGGAGTGGAAAAAGAGAGATCTGTGATTTGCTGCTTTCAGAAGGGATGTTTTCCTCCCACTTCAGACCTTGACCCTCTTTTCGCCTCTTCATGGTCCTGGGACAGGCAAAATAGTTTGGAAGTTACAACTGGCTTGCCATGTTTTCCCACCTGCTCCCTACTCCCCTTGCTCCTAGAAACATTTAGCAAGATAACAGAAACTGTGCATTGGCTTTTCAAACATTGGCACCTCTTTCTCGTTGACATGGACATTGTAGTACTATGGATGATGATCCAGATTTGATCCATATGGTTTAAAGACTTATGGTTTTAAAATAACTTACACCTCTCCTTCTAAAACCTACTGCCTAAATCTAGAGAGGGGGATATAGACAGAAAACCTACATAGCTTTACATGGGAAACTCTTCAGTTGTCCTGAAGCCACCTAACATTCTTGCATGACTACTTTTTTTCAGAGTTAATTTTTATCTGAGGGATGCTGTCAACACAGTACTTTTTTATGTGAGGTATTCAGAATGTAAGAACTGAGTAATGGAAATTAAAATACTAGACTCTTCACATTCACAAATTCCACTACAGTCACTTAAGTCAAAGGTCCTTAGCAGTCCTTTGCACAAGGCCACAGTCTCTAAAATGTTGAGTCTGACATAAAGCTTAGATCCTTAGATTCTAGTCTCAAACCACATCTGAGACTAGAAAACCGTTTAAATGTCAATTTACAGATGGTCCCACGGTTTTCTGCTGAAACAGCAATTTTGATTACAAATTTAAATTTTCTTGTGGACCACACTAAAATTCAGGAGACATTGAAATCTCATGATAGCCCACAATCCAGTTTGCAAATGACCATTTCCAAAGCTGCACATGAATGTCCTCATTGTGTTTTGCCTGGGGGCAATGGAACGAACAAAAACCTCTCCCCACACTGTTCAGCACCATTGCTGCGCATCCTTCAAAACCACTTTTTGCAGGATTATTGCAAAACATTTCTTCCTCCTGAGACTACCTGGAAACTCTGAGTGTCTATGGAGAGAGACTGTACAAATGTAGACAGAAAATACATGCTGACACCATTAAAGCAGGTAATTTTCCTCCTAAAGAGAGAGAAAAGTAAAGCCTAACTCCTTACAGAGGAATTAAAGGCTAACAGAAGCAAAAGTTCCATCTAGTCACACTTCACAAATGAAATGTGGCTTTGTGGCAGAGGTTTTCACTAGAAATTAGTCTGGCATCTGCTAGAGTCAAACACTAAAATGCCAAAAGGCTTTTTTTTTTTTTTTTTTACTAAATTTTTAAAAAATCAGTGAAATTGGTGATCCATAACTAGTGAAGTAACCTGAACGTTAGTATTACACACACTGAAAAAATAATACTAATGTTTAAAAAGACCCCTACCCGACACAGGTAGCTTAATTATTTTTTCTGCTTTTTTTGCCCCTTTGTCAAGATATTTGACCACTTTCAACTGACAAGGAATTGAATTTTCCTCTCTTCCACAGTTCAAATGAGGGAGAGGAAGAAAAAACCATAAGCACCCTGCTTTCCCTCACTCAATTTTGCAGAAATACATTTCACATTACATGTAATGTTTAGCCACCAATGGTTTGATCACATGACTGACATTCCTGTGATGATTTGGAAATATTGAGAATGTTCTCTCTCTAACTCCCCAGGGATTATATGTTTTTATGTGGAAGGCCATGTAAGAAGTGAAGCAATCCAAGCCTTTTTGGCAGTTTAGGTCACCCTCCATTCTTCCACTCTCCCACGGCCTCTTTTCCCTTCCCCGTCTTCTCTTTACATTTTTCTTTGGCTATAACCACACCACCAGCTATCACACCATTTCACACACGAACACTTAAGAAAAGGTTTGGCAGCAAATCCTGTTACATAAAAAAACCTGAAACAAACTAAGTTTGCAGTACTTTCAAACAATTCATTGTTTGAATGTTACATACAAGAAATATGCTTAAGCTTATTTTGCCTCTTAAAGTCATGGTGTTTTGATTAAGCACTGGTGAAAAGCCTTCAAACCAAATTATTTCCCTACAGAGCTAGCAACACATTGTGCAAGCATCCTTTCTTCCCAGCATGCTCCAAAGCTGGTGAGATGGAGCCACCTGTAGGTGGGTCAGCCTTTTGGATCTATTATCCTCACCTCGTCCGGACCCTAACACAGCCATAGAGGTTATGAGAGGTTGGGTTTTGGGGTACATTTTTGGCAACGAGCTGGAAGGATGACTGTCCCTATGTTCCAAACAGGGCATTGCAGAACCATCATCTCTGTAACTAACAGCCAAGTTAAAAATTCAACCTGGGTGAAAAACCAAGCCAGTATTCATGACCATAGATACTGTATGAAAAGCATAGAGAAAATTAAAGTTCACTTAATAACAAAATTAAAATAAACTTCGTAAAAAAAATCATGAATTTAAATAACAACTACAACATAAACCAAAGCAGCTATAAATAATGCTCTTTCATTTACCTGCTCAAGACTTTAGACCTCTTTAAATCATCATTTCTCTGATTGACCTAAACAATGACATTAACTCTACAGACAACCCTGACAAGTAAGAGACGTAAAGAATATTACCAAGGAGCAGAAGGAACTTACCTGCTGAAAGCATGCTTGAACCAGATTTTCAGGGAACAAGTTTCGGATCAAATCCAAGAAGGCATCCAGACTAGATACTTCATCATTCTTCTTCCCTTGACCAAGCTGTTTCTTGAGTTTTGGATTCCCTGGATGGATGGCTAAAACCAGGATCACACCCAGCACAGCAGCAATAATAGTGGTGGACATGTAGTAGACCATGGCTCTCGTCCCCAGGCGGCCACTTGCTTTAGCATCTAATCCAGACAGTCCTGCAGGTGTTTGAGATACAAGCAAATATATTGACACTCAATATCTAATTCAATAATTATGAAATAAAATCCTTCATAATTTCAAAGTTTAATGACTACCTATGAGTGCCTACTTTCATGCCTGTGATATTCTCACCACGAGACAGATTACTGATGCTTCTCCCTCTAGTTCTTATGTGTGCAGTGTCTGCTGATAATAATTTGAAGAGAAGCACTTAAAACTCCATCTAATTGCAGAGGAAACATTGAAAAACAGAGAAGATCTCTACCATCTTTTGCCCTTGACTTCTGCAAACTGGTCATGGTCTGGCTGACACTATGCCTGAGTTCATTGGTGTCATGCCATTTTCTTTGCAAGGTCCAATCCAGAAATTAGATCAAACAGCATATTAAGAAATTTCTGATGGTAGCAGGTGCGCATGTGTTTGGAAATAAATTCACTGGAGCATACACAAACTAAAGCCAACCAAGTTATTCAGAACTTTACTCTGAAATACCCACTGCAACTGCAAAATGCTGACAGGATCACACCATTATTCTTCCTACATCACAAAAAGCAAACCAGGTGATACCTGTAAAAAGCATCTGAAAGTCTTTATGGCTAATGGATCTTACCTGTGATTAAACTGGAAATAATTAAAGGGAGGATCAGCATTTTTAGCATCCTCATGAGTATATCTCCTGGGAAGGCTATTAACATGACGATGTCAGGGTCAATAGGTGTTGCTAGACGAAGAAGACCCCCACACACTGCACCCAGGATAACACCTGAAAGAAGAACAAATAAAGGAGCAGGTGGGCATTGGAAGGAACTGCCTGATGTGGAATATTGCACATATTTTTGAAAAAATCTTCATTCTTAGGGCTCATGTCTTAGTCCTTTTTTTTTATGCTCTGCATCCTTCTCCTTGTGCTGATGTTCTCAAATCACAAACAAACCCCTCATCATTTATGTGGACAAAATGAAAAAACTTAAACCTCCCGCTCAGGATTGAGGTTGTTAAAGGATAGATGAGGGGAAAAAATGCCATGTCTACTTTCATAACATGATCTTTGTGAACAGGTATTCTGTGTTTACATCCAGGATGCCTTTTTTTTCTGATCCCAAGCCCAAGTGTCATAAAACCTGATAGCAAAGCTTGTGTTGTGGTTTGCATCAACTATGACTATGAAGTATCTCTTTGATACAATGAAAAATATATGTGTACTTAAAACTTTTTTCTTGGACAGCACCAAGTACACCTTTGAAAGGTGATTCAAAGCAAACATTTCAGCAGTATGGGGTTTTGCAGGCTGAAAATATGGAGATGAAATTTGCAGCTCAAGACCAGTTGCAGCTGGTTTTTCAAACAATAACAGGAGTATGTCTACAAATTTTCTGCGTATGGCTGTTAGGCTTTCAGTGAAAAAGAAACAGGCAAAGAGCCAGTGAACCACAATAAAATGTCAAACTGTTCCGTATTTGGAAGCTGCTAAAGCCAGAGGTAATATACAGGATGAGATCATGGAGCGCTGGCTTACAGCTACAGAGAGGGAATACAAACCTTAAACCCACTGAAGTGTAAACTAAGACATAAAAGAAAATTTTGAAGAGTTTTTGTCTTTTTTTTTTTTTTTCCCAATACACTGAGAGAAAAAATGTGTAGTGCATTCAGTTCTACTGGATGGCAGTGACCTGACTGGCATTGGGGTCTAAATCATACTCCTTTTCAAAGCAGATACCTCAGTGGGGTGGATTTGCTCTGTGTTGTGTCAGGAATACCCTGCTCACCTGAACTACACAAGCAGTGCCCACAAGCATCCTATTTACTCTCTGGCTGTTCAGCTGAAGACCACAGACAGGGGCTGTGGTGCCACAGGAACAAAGCAGATACACACAGTGTCCAGAGCAGCAGATGCAGCTTACCAAACACAGTAAGAGTCAGGAGCAGATTCCTGTGGAGGGACTGGCAGAACTGCACACATATGTTCCCGGATCTGTGCTCCACTGGATTTAAATGACTTTCATGCATCCGGACTTCTACTTGCTTAGGCATATTGTTGGCACTGGAATAAAAAGTGAAAATCAAGGAGAAGTTATAGCACAAGATGCCAAAAGGGAAAGTCTGGATTACTTCCATCATATATAACTGGGGAATCTGATGCATATTCCACCACCTCCCACATTTCATAAACACTGCATATTTACTGCTCTGAAGAAGTCTCTGAAATGGCAGTGGTATGTCCTTCTAAAGGTGTAGCCTTCACAGTATTTTTTGTAGTTATTTCTCAAATGGTAGAGACACAATCAGAATTAATTCACTGGACATATCATCCCAAATGTTTCATGGACTAAACTACTGGTGTGGAGCTAGAAAAGTCAAGTTTCCCCAAACACCATGGCTGTTTATTTAAGCAGGAGAGACAGCTGAAGAATAAAGCTTTTAATAGCAGGAAAATGTAGATTTTAATACCTTATTCAATTCCAACTCAGGATGATAGTATAAAAATTAGGATTCATTTGCAAAATAAAGCATTCAATAACATTTTTCTTAACGTTTTGAAAACATTTAATTTCAACATTAGCATTTTATTTTAATATAATCAGAATGTTGAAGTCAAGAGAATACTTATAACTTGGTTGTAATGAGACTTGAACAATTACCACTGAAAACTGGTCAGAAAACTATGCATTTCCCAAGAAATCCCTTGGTTTCATTGAATTGGCAAGGGTTAGAGGAAGAAGTTTTTTTACTAACTCTGGTTTATATTTGAGGAAGTTTGTAGTGGGTTGATGCTGGCTGGAAGCCAGGCACCCACCAAAACTGCTCTCTCACTCCTCTCTGCAGCTGGATAGGGGAGAAAAAATTTAATGAAGGGCTCATGGGTTGAAATACGGACCAGGATAAATCATTCATCAAACACCATCACAGGAAATACAGGCTCTACTTGGGAATATAATTTAAATTATTTTATTACTAACAAAGAGTAGGATAATGAGAGGTAAAGTAAGTCCTTAAGAATGCCTTCCTCCCACCCCTCCCTCCTACCCCAGCAGTGCAAGGAGAGAGACAGGACATGGAGGCTGTGGTCAGTTCATCATCCGAGGCTGCTCAGCGAGAGGAGCCCTTCCCCTGCTTCACCGTGGCATCCCTCCCACAGGAGACACTTCTCCGTGAACTTCTCCAGTGTGGCTCCATCCCACGAGCAGCACTCCTGCCAAAACTGCTGCCCCCTCCCATGGGCACACACTCTCCCCAAAACTGCTGTAACATGAGTCCCTCCCAGGGGCAACAGTGCCCCTCAAAGTGTTGCAGTGTGGGTGCCTCTTGCACAGGGTGCAGTCCTCCAAGGACAGGCTGCCTCAGCATGGGAACAAGGCCCCTCTCTCCATGGGCCTCTCATGGACTCACAGCCTCCTCTCAGGCATGCCCCTGCTCTGGCATGGGGCTCCTCCACGGGCTGCAGGAGGATCTCTGCATCCCAAAGGATCCCCATGGGTGCAGAGGCACAGCTCCCTCACCATGGGCTGCACCACTGGCTGTAGAGGAATCTCAGCTCCATAGCCTGGAGCACCTCCTCCCCCTCCTTCTCCACTGAGCTTGGTGTCACCAGAGCAGTTCTTCCCACATGTTCCCATCCCACTCTTCTCTGGCCACTGTTATATCTGTGCAATAAGGTTTTTTTCTTTTTTTCTTACATTTGTTATCACAGAGGCATTACCACCATTCTTGAGTGTCCCAGCCTTGCCCAGTGGCATGGAGTCAGTCTTTGGAGCTGCCAGGGTTTGGCTCTGGGGGACATGGTGGAAACTTCCAGCAGCTTCTCACAGAAGCCACTCCTGTGCCCCCTCTGCTACCAAAAGCAGGCCATGCAAACCCAATACAAAGCAATACACACATGAGTGCAGGACTGCAAAAGTCATGCCTCTAATTTTCTCAATAGCTGAGAAATTGTTAGCAACAGACTTCCTTTTTATATACAAAATATTAAAATTTGTTGGGAAAAAATACTAAAAATACTACTATGAATCAAACATTTCCCCTAAAAATTAAGGCTATGTAAATATGAGAAATAGGTAAAGAAGAAAAATTTTATTATTTATTATTATTATTATTATTATTATTATTATTTGAGATCTGAACTTATGCCAGACTAGGACAAGATTTTAGAAAATCTTCCTCTGCAACAGTAGACTGAGGTTTACAGACCTCAAAACAGGTCTGAAAAGATATATAAGCTTTCAGTGTTCTCAGCACTGAGCCATTTCCAATGAATCAAAACTTTTTTTTAATATTGTACAGCTTGTTGTCCTTGTAAAGTTTTTCAACAGAAAGTTATTAGACTTGCAATAAGAATCCAGCAATTTTTATGCAAATATTTCTACAGTTTTCCCTTTCAAATTGAAATTATGTTTCTTTCCAATACTCTTGATGGTTAAAAAAACCCAGCACCATTTGAAAATGCATTAGGGAATATTCCTTCTTCTTTTTTTAAGGGGGAAAACCCCTACAAGTGTTGTAATCTTTATTCTGCAGTTTTAAAAATATTTCACAGCTCTGGTCACAACAAAATGTGCTGCTGACAGTGAAATAGCAAAGAATACCAGTGCACATTCTGACAGCTCAAATATGAGGCTTGCCTACTTCTTGAAGATTTATCCANCTTTGGAGCTGCCAGGGTTTGGCTCTGGGGGACATGATGGAAACTTCCAGCAGCTTCTCACAGAAGCCACTCCTGTGCCCCCTCTGCTACCAAAAGCAGGCCATGCAAACCCAATACAAAGCAATACACACATGAGTGCAGGACTGCAAAAGTCATGCCTCTAATTTTCTCAATAGCTGAGAAATTGTTAGCAACAGACTTCCTTTTTATATACAAAATATTAAAATTTGTTGGGAAAAAATACTAAAAATACTACTATGAATCAAACATTTCCCCTAAAAATTAAGGCTATGTAAATATGAGAAATAGGTAAAGAAGAAAAATTTTATTATTTATTATTATTATTATTATTATTATTATTATTTGAGATCTGAACTTATGCCAGACTAGGACAAGATTTCAGAAAATCTTCCTTTGCAACAGTAGACTGAGGTTTACAGACCTCAAAACAGGTCTGAAAAGATATATAAGCTTTCAGTGTTCTCAGCACTGAGCCATTTCCAATGAATCAAAACTTTTTTTTAATATTGTACAGCTTGTTGTCCTTGTAAAGTTTTTCAACAGAAAGTTATTAGACTTGCAATAAGAATCCAGCAATTTTTATGCAAATATTTCTACAGTTTTCCCTTTCAAATTGAAATTATGTTTCTTTCCAATACTCTTGATGGTTAAAAAAACCCAGCACCATTTGAAAATGCATTAGGGAATATTCCTTCTTCTTTTTTTAAGGGGGAAAACCCCTACAAGTGTTGTAATCTTTATTCTGCAGTTTTAAAAATATTTCACAGCTCTGGTCACAACAAAATGTGCTGCTGACAGTGAAATAGCAAAGAATACCAGTGCACATTCTGACAGCTCAAATATGAGGCTTGCCTACTTCTTGAAGATTTATCCATGCAAGGATCACAGATGCATAAGGATTAACCAGGGGAAATGTGCACAACTTGAGGAATTATAAAAAAGATAAGACACTGTCTGCAGTTTTCATGCACAGGGGCCCTAAAGCCATGAGATCGCTGGTGGAAATGTGCCAAAACCCCAAGGAACCTGGGATCCAAACTTTGCAACAGAGGATTACAACTAGTGTCACTTGCTTTCCAAACATTAATGTATAACTTGTTCTGACCTATTATTCACTACAGGTTAATTATATATTCCTCAGAAGCTCTGAAATACGGACAGCTGAAACTAATTCAAAAGAAAACCTTGGAGTCTTGCTCTCTAGTAAATAATTGGGTGGAACTGAAATGGATCAGTAAACAGAAGTACTTGATGATTTCACTTTGGGCTAATCATAGTTTGATTTCCTGCAACCTTTTCCATTTTTCAAGGTTTTACACTCTCCATCTCTTCAAGATTGTAGGTGAACCTTCAGCACAGACTGAAATTCTGATGAGTATTGGCTTTTTAAAGAAAAAAAACATAGCAGGAAAATACACTAACTGTGCACCCATGTTACAAAAAGTGATGACAGATGAATATCAGAACATGAAAAATGGTACCAGAAAGGAGTTAGCACTGCTTTTCAACAATGAGATATTTATCATTGGACCAGAGAGGAAGTATTGTTCCGGGCTTTTGACTGTGTTGTGGGAGGAGAGAAGGAGAAAAAGTAGTGAAATATAAACCTTCCATGAAGGATAAGAGAAGCTTCTTGTGTAGCACAAGACAAAATCTGAATTTTGCCACAGAAATTTTCTATCCAGTCATTAGAAGAGGAAAATCTGTTTATCTCAGAGTCACAGAAATTAATTTTTGTCTTATGGACCGAGACATCTTCCTTGCACTGGTTTTGAGCCTCTGTTTGCATCCTGTAAACGATACTTAGCTCCAGAAGAATGCAGAATTTTTGCACCTGAAACCTGCAGTCACATGATGAGATAAGTGCAAGAAGTGCCTGTTGCAGTCAATGGAAGATGCACAGATACAAGTCACAGCAGAGTATGGGACCTTATGAACCAGATCCCCCTGGATCTGTTCTACTCCTCTGCTGTCTCCCACTGACACTGCACACTCACATGCTCAGCTTTCTTCATATCCTGAAGGTCACAGGGCCAGATTAAAGCATTCAAGCAAGGGACTTAAACATGTATACGGCTTTCCTCTGCTTCATGTTTTCATGCTGATGGAAAAAAATGAATGCATGATGCAGTGGAGCTTGACTACAGCCCAGCTCATGGGCAGTGCTCAAGTACAAAGCCAGAGGTGTACCAAGGACCAGAGGCCCTCCCACACAACGGAACACCCTTAATTTAATCTCAATGTTAATGGTACCTCTGTACATAGGTAAGATTCACAGAACAGTGAAGAATGCATTTGAGCAGCTGTGATCTCTCAAACATGCAAATTACTACCTTAGTCAAATAAATCATCATTCCATTGTGCTGAGCTTCTATGGTAATTCAAACAAAGGACTCTTTCTGAATGCTTATCTGAAACCCATCCGACCAAAACATCTCTTAGTCTAACTCCACTGAGGCCAGAACATAAAGGCCTAAATTAATTCTGCTCAGTATTTTCCTATGTCATTGTGACAAGCAGCCAAACAGCTAAGCTCCAAAGCAGGTCCACAGAGAACTCCTAAGCACTGAAACCTTCACAGATGATATTTACTGCTAACTACAGATGCTTAAAAACATTGACAGGATTTATGAAAAATGAACCAATTATTGAAAAATAAATAGTCAAGTAGACACCTGAAACAGTAGATCACACCAAACAACACATACCAAGAGCTAGACATATGTGGTAGCTTTTGAATAATTTAGTAGGATGTTCTGTTTAGCTCTGTCACCTACCCTTCTCCCTTTTGAGGAAGCACTTTTCCCTAGAAAAGAGAGAAACTCCTTTGAGCCCAGGAGATTTGATTTTTATTCACCTTAGTACCATACAGAACTTCCCCAAAGTGAACACAATCTATATTTTCACTGGTTTTAAATACATTTTACCCTGACAAGGTGATCTGTAAGTACATTAATAGAACTTGGCATCAGAATTAAACTTCAATTTTACTCCCTTTTAAGCAAAGAAACAATCTCTTGCCTGAATAATCAAGAAGTTAGCTACTATCCCTCATCTTCACAGTGTGCACAAGGTACAAGAAAAAGAATCTGTCCATAAATATTTGAATTTACATTCTCTAAATATTTACAGATAGTTTTGCAAGTAAGATACACACTGCTATATGAGATAATCTATTTATCTGCACTTTTTAGGCTGTAGTCTGTTTCTCTTGCTGGTTGCTATACATAAGGTGTCAAAATGCAGGAAAACCATTTATTAAAGCACCATGGTCCCTGGTATTTTTTGTTCCTATTTCCTCCAAGCATTTTCCTTAGGTTTTCCCTCCGTTCCCTCTGGAATAGTCTGCTCTCTGTATCTCAACTTCTTTCTTTCTTTCTTGTGTCACACTGAAGTTTCTAGGACTAAAAGGCTGGGGGGGGACTGTTGGCATTTGTTTGGTGTCCTGGCTACCAAATGAAACTCCTTTCCTCACAAAACTTAAAGGTTAATGATTTACACAGTGCTTCAGTAACAATGCCTTTTTATTTTCAGTCAGGGAAAGAACTCTCCATTCTCCCAAATACTCCCTCAGCTTGGCATAAACCTAGATTACAGACTAAAGGGAAAAAATAATCTTTCATTTAAATGAAAAATGTAGACAAAGACGATAACAAGGCTACAGAAAACAGATGCTGGGGATAAGGTAAATGAACAGAGACCATGTTTATTCTGTTCAATGTACTTCAGCTCTGTCAGTTAATCAAGCAGGTATTCTCAATATAAAGTCTGCTTTGTTTTGTAGCAACTACTTCAATCGAGGTAGCAAGAGCTGTTGTTAAAAAACAACCTTTGACAGACAGGCTAAAGATCAGGGTTTAAAAACATCTCCTGAGCTACATGTTTGTTGTCAAACAAAGCACTGGCCTCTTCTGAAGCAATGAGTAAACAGCAGCTATGCAAGTCCAATTGTTCCTAGAAGGACTGGTCTTCTTAAGGAAAGAAGGAAAAAAGAGGAGGCATAGAAATTTGAATCTGCTTTTTCGACCTCAGAATAAAAAGTGAAAAGATTGCAAATCTCATCTTACCAATTCCATAGTACTTAGACAAGTGGTTCAAATGTAGCTGGAGCTGAAAAGCCACGACAAAAATGATATGATGAAGTTTGGTGGACAGCAACCTTCATGATTCCTTACTGACAAAGCTCCTCCTAGCAATCAGTGGGATTGCATGGGGATAAATGAGAGCTTAATATGCCCTGAAGAATATTTGCTAACAGAAAATCTAGGATCAGGGTTGTATCTCTCTCCCTTTCCCTGGAGAGATGGTGTAACATTGATTATTAAGGATTACATGCTGTGTTCATGACAGGGAGAGGGAGTATGGATCTGCTCCACTCCATCCATCAGTTTACTCCTGTTTCATATGTAGGAGAGGACGTGCTCTGGTTGCTAGATAAAAGACGAGTGACTGGGAAAACTTA
Organism: Pycnonotus jocosus; assembly: GCA_013400435.1. Lineage (NCBI taxonomy): Eukaryota > Metazoa > Chordata > Aves > Passeriformes > Pycnonotidae > Pycnonotus > Pycnonotus jocosus. Next base: position 779,057 of record VWYP01027304.1, on the reverse strand, counting down.
CAGAACATCACCAGAACAAAAGGGATTTCACTAGCTGGATGGAAGGAGTCCACGACTCCTGTGAAATTAGGGCTCAAGCATGAGCTCACCAAGAAACTTCCAGTTTGAGTTCAAATAGTGTTTTCTGCTGCTTAAATTAATTATAACAACAGCTACTGAGCTTCTTTAGGGAGACAGTCTGGGACTATATCATCCCACTGTGCCATGCCATGTTTGGGGGTTTCATTTCTTATATTAGATATATTTTTCAAAACACACTGTAACTGGTAAAGCTCAGCATATAGAGCCAAAATATGACAGGTCATGCAGGTGAAATATTGTTATTGTGAAAAACACACATTAGCTTTGGCATCACTCCTGCTATGTAATGTTCAGTTGTTAAATGTTGCATTATATACCAGTAAAATAACCTGGTCAAGTCTCAGCTTCTGCATGAAAATAAAAAATGTGCAAAACCAAACACACAAAATTCCTACAAACAATAGTAACATAAGCTTCAGTCTGCAAAAGTCTGCATCAACAAGGGTTTTAGGCTGCCTGCTGCCACTAAGCCCTTCTATTGAATTTTAACTGCGTTATGTAGGCTTTTTTCTTCTTTGTGAGACATTAATGAATTCTGAGTGGAAATTTACTATGGAGCCTGATTTGGCCTAGGGACTGGTATTTCATGCAATACCCTGAAGTATGATTTGCCTTTTTGTAGCAGGAAAAAGAACTTTTCTGCCTGGAACAATTTACAGCCATGTTGTTTCCTCTGAGTTAGCATTTCCTGTACATTCTGTGAGTTTAATATAATCATATGAGTGAGTTTAATCACAAGGATATGTGAACAACCAGGGGATTTGGCCCAGCCAGCATGGTATGAAAGGCAGGTCCTGCTTGACCCACCTGATCTCCTATGACAAGGTGACCAACTTAGTGGATGACAGAAAGGCTGTGGATGTTGTCTACATGCACTTTGGTAAAATCTTTGACACCATTTCCCACAGCATCCTCCTGGAGAAGCTGGCTGCTCATGGCTTGAAGGGGTGCACTCTTTGCTGAGTTAAAAACTGGCTGGATGGCTGTGCCCAGAGATGGTGGTGACTGGAGTTCAAGCCAGCTGAGAGCCAATCACCAGTGGAGTTGCCCAAGGCTCAGTGTTGGGCCAGTCCTGTTTAATATCTTTATCAATGATCTGGATGAGTGTTCCCTCAGTCAGTTCACAATGACATCAGGCTGGGTGGGAGTGTTGATCTGCTGGAAGGCAGAAAGGCTCTGCAGAGGGATCTGGACAGGCTGGATCAATGGACCAAACCAATTGCCTGAGGTTCAACAAGACAAAGTGCTGGCTCCTGCCCTTGGATCACAACCTCCGACAGCACGACAGGCTGGGGGCAAAGTGGCTGGAAAACTGCCTAGCAGAAAAGGACCAGGGAGTGCTGGTGAACAGCAGCTGAACATGAGCCAGTGTGTGTGCCCAGGTGACCAGGAAGACCGATGGCATCCTGGTCTGGATGAGCAATAGTGTGGCCAAAGCACTAGGGCAGGGATTGTCCCCCTGTACTCAGCACTGATTAGGCTATGCCTTGAACCTGGTGTTCAGATTCAGGCCTCTCACTACAGGAAAGACATTGAGGTGCTGGAATATGTCCAGGGAAGGGCAATGGACCTGGGGAAGGGTCTGGAGGTCTCAAAACTTGTGAGGAGAGGCTGAGGGAGCTGGGGGTGTTTAGCCTGGAGAAAAGGAGGCTCAGGGGTGACCTTATCACTCCCCAGAATTGCCTGAAAGAGGATGTAGCCAGGTGGGGGTTGGTCTCTTCTCCCAGGCAACTAAGGATAAAACAATTTAAATGGCTTCAAGTTGCACCAGTGGAGGTTTGGATTAAAAGTTTGGAAAACTTCCCTCACCAAAAAGCATTGGAACAGGCTGCCCAGGAAAGTTGTGTAGTCACCACCCCTGAAGTTAATTAGTGTAAATTTGCTACTTAGGGACAAGGTTTGGAGGAGGAGTTGGCAATGAAGGCTTAACAGTTGGACTCAATGATCTTAAAGACTTTTTCCAACCTAAATAGTTCTGTGATGCTCCAGTTATATATTCAAATAGCAGATCAGCAGCATCCTTACTGAACCTGAGAAGAACAGTGGTCTATGTGACCCGACTTCTTACTCTGGTTTAGTTACCAGTTACATCTCTTTCTTCTATTTTTTTTTTAAGTGTTGTTCCATGAGATCATTTAAGAAAACAACTCTTCATGATCTACTTGAGTTTGCAATCTTTAAATTTATGTTATATTTGTTAGCGCTTTTAAAACCCTATTAGAATTGTCATGAGATTTCTACTCATTAAATGCTTCCTTTAACAGTTTCTCCAGCTTTTAAATCTGGCTCAGGAAGCTTGATTGCCCTGCAGAGAGAGGGTAGTCTATAGGACACTTGATAGCAGGACCAAAGGAAAATGAAGTATAACATCATACAAATTTTTACAAATGTATGATCCTTTTTTCTATATCTATCTAGGACTTTTCACAAATATATATCATGGTGAAAGAGAGACTTCTTTCCCCTCTCACGGTTTCTTTATGTCTGACTGACTATTGTATTGACTTATTTATTAACTCGGCTGCAGCAATACATCTGAATAATAAGAGAGGTAAAGATGATGGATCTGTCAAACAGGAATTCTTTTCTATTCATAATCACACATCCTGTATATGGCCACATACATGGCTTTCAATAATCTCTTCAGACAGACTGTAATGCATGGATAATGCCTTTTCCTATGCTCAATTTTTCTTATTGACTTGCAGCTTAGATTTCATGGAGTATTTCATAGCATGTTGTGTGGAAAAGAGTATTAGTTTCTATGGGGAGGTCATGAACTAAAATTCACTTTTCATGGAACCCTGCACCATAAACCACAGGAAGCCAACAGATCACATTGAATCACATGGATTTTGTTAGAAAGAAGGTAAGTATGTATGTAACTCCATACCTAGAAACTCCTTGGGAGTGTCAGGTAGATAGAGATAAAGCAACCAGGATAACACCCAGGTGTTAGAGACGATGAGAGAGAGAAATTTCTGCAGTAAGTTGCAAAAGGGGAGATGTGTAACATCACCTGTGTGCTCACTGCATGGTGGGTCTGATGGAAGGGAGCCATGGGAAACTTTACAGGTGTCCTTCCATGTGGCAGCCGTGCGGTGCCTTTGGGACCTTGCAGAGCATTGCCTTCAGGCATCTCCTGCCTAACCTTATGAGAACCTGACTTGAACACCTCAAAGAGAGTGTGTATTGGAGTGTATGAATTAACTGACTTTCTGATTTAAGTGTCATGACAAAGCCTGATAGGAAAAGACTAGGCTACATTTTCTAAGAACAAAGCTAAGGTGGTTATTCAGACCTCACACAGACAAGTGTCCTCGTAGGGTTTCACAGTCCTTGGCAAGATTCAGATTTACTCTGTATTTCAGACTTCAGAGGGACATCAGTTCTATATGCAAGAAGTGCCACCAGTTTGTTTCTTGTTTGGAATAAATGAGATGCATTTCTATCTCCAGCGATTCTATTCTAAGCATCATTCAGAGTCTAGAGCAAGAAACTGTGGTTTAGACCAGACAGTATAATAGGTGATCATAAAGGTGACAATTTATTTATGTAATAATGGACATGTGGAATATCTGCCAATTTGCTGACAGGGCTTTATAGTGGTGTAACAACTGGGACTGTGCATAGTTCATTACCCAAGAATTAGGTATTGAGGTTGAGATGAAAAATTAAGGATGAATCATATTATTATCATCATGGCAAATTATACAATAACAGTGTGCTTTGTGCAAAAAGTTATTTCCTTACATTCTCAGAAACTCTGGAACAAGTAAAATCATGACCTTGCATTTGCTTCTATTCGGGGTGTGCCAGGCAACACAAAGAAAAAGGCTATGAAATTACTGGGGATTAGCATAGTTTTCAAGGGCACTGAGCAAAGATTAAGATAGTGAGAATGTGAGAAGACCAGAAATGTAGCAGCTCCTAGACATGCTAGCTAGGGAAAAAAAGGAGAAGACGAGTGGGGGGTTTTGTATAATTCAGAATAGCCCACAGAAAGAGAAACTGATGAAGGAACTCTGATTAAGATAGACAGTAAGAATTAATTTGTCATGACAAGGGGAAACAAAATGCAGTTTCTCCTTTGAATTTACTCCTTGAGTAATGGCTCTTGAAACACCTTTTTTCCTGAAGTAAATTGTCACAGGTTTGTTACTGCAGGTGGCTACACCAGTGATTTTTGACCACATCACTCACACAGAACAAGTTTCTAGTGGCCATCTAACTGTCCCCCAGACCCGGCTGAATTAGTGCATCAGAACTCTACAAATAAGCAAGTCTTAACTAAATCTGAACACAGTCATTACCATCCATCTAGACACCATTAGGGATAAAAGGATGCAATCTCAATTGCTTCGTTTATTTGCTCATCAAATCTGTGTATTAACTATTTATTTTAACATTGTGATATGTATTAATGAGAAGAAAAAATACAAAAAATTAGAAAAACCCTCTGTGCCCATCCCATCATGACTGTTGTTCTTGGCATCTACTTTGAAAACTCCCTGCAGTTTTCATACCAGCACGAAAATGCCCATCTACCTATCTAATGCCTCAGGAGTCTTACTCATGCTGTGCTGTAAAATTCCAAGTGATTTCAAAACAGTTCCAAAGTATCTTCCAGCTAAAAACAGTGACCACAAGTGTTACTGCTTTAACCTGCAAACAAAAGTTCCCTCTCACAGCAAAACTTCTCATTTCTTTTCCAATATGCTTTAGAAGAACATATCCAAAAATTGCTTTCCAAAGTACTAAAAGCCCTTTACCTCATGGTTTCTGAGAAGTGACTGAATAGTGTTAGGTTTGCTATGCACATTCAATCAGAAGACAAGAAAAATCCAGATAAAGAAACCCAACCATCAGAGCTACTCTCTGACAGCCAGTGGCAAAGGCCTGAGATAGCTGACCTTTCACATTTCAGTATTTTCCTCTAAACCCTGCAAAGTGCACAGGTAGATACAAGTTTGACAAGGCTTCAGATAGTAAAAAGCAAACAAAAATGCACAAAAAATGCATTCATTTCCATGAGATGCTTGTCAATGAGCCAGCATGTAGCAGTGCATCCAGCACTAATTCTGTTTGAAAACATTCCTCAGTGCTTCCTGGGGAAAAGGTCTCTTCCAGAAACTGTTGTGGATAGACTCAGAAACTGCACAAAAAATAACTACTAAGAAGCCTCCAAGAAATCAGTTGAACTTCTATGTAGAAAATGTCAGACTTTGAATTAATGTATGAAAATTTGAAATCCCAATTTTTTCCTACAAATGGATATTAATTGTCCTCTGAGTAAAGATAATGGTCTTTCTCAGCTGTTCTCCAAAATCTGACTGACAAGTTTAAAGCTAGTAATTTACTACTGCAATCTCTGAGTGCCAGAAACCTCTATGAAAATGCAGTAGTCTCATAGCATAACATTATAAACAGTTTGTTCACCAGTACAATATTACCTCACAGAGTGAAAAGAAAAAAAAAGACATTTTAAGCTCTTTCTCTCACCATATGACATATTTAGCTTAAAATGTGTCCCATTCAAGAAATTCCTTGCCATTCTTTTCTCTTATTTATTTTTTTTTGGTCTTTTTTAAGCTTTTCTTACCTAGAATACTTGCTTCTCTTTTAATTTTATATTATATTATAGCCAGACATTTAGATTGCTTTCATCACAACTATTGCTACAACAAAATTGCTTTGGCCAAAATGCTCATGCTCCTTGAAAAAAAATCTCAACAAAAATTGCCTGGGCTGAGCCCTGAAAAAGTGAAGAAACTTAGTTTTGAAGACATACTAAATCCCCGTAGTATGTTAAAGAGATTATAGGAATCACGTGTAGCATAGCAGAGTCACTTGGGATACAATTTAAAAAGAGAGCTCCGTGTGCTTCTTGGAGCAGTATTTGTGATTGCACACAGCAAGCTTTGAAGAGTGCATGCCATCTACTGGAATCAAAAAGACTTCTTACAGAGGAAGTCCTAAAAAGCAGCAATGACTTTCACCCAGTGTAAAGCATCTTCTTTGTCTCATGTGCCTTTGCAATTAGGGTATGGAGCCTTTTTTCATACCGTGCCTTTAAAATAAATGAAAAATAGTAGTAACCACACTTTGAGCACAACCTTGTGGAAGGAGGGAAAAGTTTCCTATTCACAGGGACTGTGGTTTATTCTAGTAGCTGCATGAAACGGAATGGACATTCAGATAAATAGATTGCTCGGGTGATCTGCTTCTGTTGTTACTTCTTACCAACATATAAGAGATGTCTGTTGGGAAACTGTTTTGTTTTTGTTTTTTTTTTAACCCAGAAAACCCATAGTATTAATGTGGGAACTCATAAATACAAAATAGCTTTCAGAAAGTAGAGTATATTTAGGCTTATGGATCTGGAGATGGGTGATTTGGTTACTTTGTACCTTATACATGTGATGCCCTCAGGGCATGCACCACTCCATCAAATGATCTGCCTATCTTTCCCAGGTCTGCTTGCACTCATTTTATAGATGCAAAAGAGTTGAGAGAATTTAATCAATAGGAGGAACAAGATTATTTTTGGCATTCCATAAGTCTCCATCCTAACAAGGCATTTTCTTGAACACTTCATTTTTCTTGCTTCTTTAATATTGTCCACTGTACTGTAGCACCAGATGGAGTAGCCTCAACTGAAATACTGCAGTTGAGCTTGGTGGTGTCTCCTTGGAGAGGTGTTTCCCTTCAACATGGAGCAGCATAGTTGCTGTGTAAGTGTTGAAGACAAATCTTTATATCCAAAACTTGTGAGGGTCAACAGCAAGGCTGCATTTCTGTGAGCTGCTGAAGTTGGTTTACTGCATGATAAAACTACTGCCACTGCATAAGGATCTAAAAGCTTCCGTGCAAACTAGGATGGATTTTCTAACCTTGGCCAAATTCAAACATGGAAACTTGAATTTTTCAGTTAGTGGAAACCTAAAATGGTTAATTTTCCAGTTATTCCATGGTGTTTTAATACAAAGCGTGAAGCAGGTAAAACTAGTGGAGTCATTTAAGTGTGTTTGAAATCTCTGACACTGAGCAGCTCTAGATACCCAGGACATAACTGTAAGACAAGCAGGTAGCACAATATTTCCCAAAGTACTGTCCTGGCATTCATGGGTTTGTGGGTTGAGGATTTCAAGTGTTATCCAGATATAAATTGTATGACTCCTTCAATACAAAGTTAGAAAAAGGAAGCAGAAGGACATACCACAAGCAATTTTTCCCATTCTATCTTGTGAGATTTATAATGCAGATTGCTTAAGGAGTGACCAAGCCTGACCAACCTCTGTCAAACACGCTGCGCAAGCAGAAAGCTTGCAGACTTTTAGCTTCAATTATACTCATTTACATCTCCAATCATAAATTACAGAATGGTCTTAACCCAAACCACATGCACCATGTCTACGTTTTCCAAGGTGAATTCCAAAGCATATTATGTAAACATCATATCCAGCAAAATGGTGATGTATGGCAGGGTGCTTTAGTCCAAGGAATAGAAAGTTTATGCCCCATAATGAACTCCCATAAGGTAAATCCTAAGGCTTCTGATGAGTTTTTGCTGACATTTATACTAAAGTCACTTAAATGTTTACCTGAAGTTAGAACTATGGAAAATCTCATTCACTTTTGGAGGAAATTATTGCCAAGAAATAAAAAAATCTCACACTACTAAAGGTCTAAGCAATGGCTGTCTCCACATGAGTTTGAAATGGGACAGTAAAACTGTGTGAAGCATGACACTCCTCAGCTGTCACTGGCTCGTCTCCAGGCCAACATCAGAGGAAATGCACACAAGTGGAAGCTCACTTTACAACATGTCACACCCAAACATGATCTTCTGTTCTTTTAAACTAATGAAAAGAGATCTCATGGGACACAGCTGTGTGTTAACTTGGCAGCTCTTACGCATGTCCTTAAAGTTAAGTATATGTTTATCTGGTTGACTAAAATGATCTCTAACCACTGAACTTCAGGAATATACAGCCCTAGAATTTACTACTTCTAATTTAAAAAAAAAAAATTTAAAATGGAGTTTTAAACTGAAAATAACTGATGCCTAAATATCAAATTATAACTAATGGCTGTACATATCCTAGCTTATCTTTTTAATGATGACCAAATACTAGTTTTCTAAGTAGTTACAGACATTGAAGCTAATCCTGCTTTGAAAGGGCCTAATGGTTATTTTGATTATATGCAGACCATCTAGAAAATTCTAACTATTTAGTTAGGAGGCTTTAGCTTATATTGCTTTTATTTATTGCATTTGTATTTAGTTGCTTGAAAACTTGTATTTAGTTTGCTTGAATAGCAAAGGACACGTGAAACAATGATTGATTGCCATTGTCCTGCTGTTTGCAGCCAGCAGTGAGCTGGAGTCCCAGCTGGCCATACTGTTTCTGATTCCTGGCACTCTCACTCAAGCTCTGGTTGTCAGTACAGTGACCACAGGGGTCCTCAGTGCAAGCCAGTGCATGTCTTGATCATTTACATTTACAGCTTCTTCCTCATCAGCAGATTGTTCCTTCAAAAACAAGGGGTGAAGCAGCCACTTGGACACACTAAAAATACACTGGACTAGTAATGCTGTGGTTGTGTCCCTTTAGTCATGCACTGAAATTATGATGCAAAGTTTTATAGCACTTGTCTGTTGCTTTCAGGCTTGTGAAGAAATTGCTACTAAAAATTCACAGAGTACATGACTTAGCTTTGCATCCCTGTAAACAATGCAGTATGTACTACTTTAATTGCTTGTCTTTTGCTACATATTTAATATAAAGATTTTAATGGGAAAATTTTAAACATTGTTTTGCACAACAAGCCTCCCTGAAAAAGCATTCTCTTCAAATGTTCTTTAAAACTCTGGTGTCCTGCCCATGTATCCTGCAGTCGCACATCTGTTTAACTTCTGGTACTTTTCTGCCAGATTAACTAACAGGTGACACCAATCAAAGCACAAAGTTTGTACCACTGAAATATTTAAAAAGCTCTGGGAATGAAAAATCTGTGACCATCCATTCATGTGTCTTTTCTGAGGGATCACGGAATCACTGACTTGAAGTTACCTCATATTTTTGTTCAATTCTCTTTCCCCCTCTCTCAATGCCCAGCTCAAGTCTCATACACTAACCCTGCTACTTTCTAATTACTTAAAACTACAGGTCACATTTACTGTAACAGAATTAACAGGTCAGTCTTGCAGTTCTTGAATCACTTAACTCAGTTTCTTCTGCTGCTAATGCTTCTTTAAGCTGCTGGTGCAGCCCAAATATGGCCCTATTGCTCGGTGAGTGGCCAAAGCAAACATCTCCTGTCACCTTTTGGACACTGCATCCTCCATGTGGCACCAGTCAGAGGATGTTTCAGATTACACAAATGTCCCTTAGGACATTTACACAAGCACTGTGACCATTCCCAAAAATGATGAGCAAGCTCCTTCACCTGACAAAAACCAGAAGATTCATCAAAATCAAAGTATTTTCTCTAGAGAAAATATCAAAAGATTAACTTCTTGAAGTGGAGCCCTCAGCATTTTCTCTGACCAATTTCTCTCCTTGTCTCATCTCCTTCATCTGTCCCCACTTCTCTCCTCCACAGCAGCAGGTGGCCATTCCCCATTCCTTGCTGTCCCCCACCAGCTGCCTGCAGAGAAACTCCAGCTGTGCCATGCTGCACACGCAGGCAGGCTTCCCAGAACTCACGTAAAAGTCACCTTCTAGAAGTGGATGAGAGTGACATTTTGAAAAATTTCAAGCCAGAACCAATGCATCACTCCTCTTACCATAATTACTACATTTATACTTCTTGACAGGTTCACTTGAACCTTCAAGGGGCAAAAGCACAGTTTGTTTCAATTGCTTGCAGCAAACTCTCCCTACCAGCTGCCGTAAAGATAAATTCCATTGGAACAAATACTGTCTTCAGCTTTCTTAACATGTTATGAAGTTTTACTTCCAGCAGATTTCAGAAGGGTTTTGCCTGGCAATCATGGCACCACCTACAAAGAGAAAGATCTCTTCTCCCTCTTGCTGCACAGCAGAAGTCTACTGGAGATGAATGGGCACACCTTTTGCTGCTAAAAAAAATGGTGCATTTTTTCTAAAACAAGCACTTTTTGTATTAATATGTATTGTGTCAGAAGGCAAACTGGGCCTAAAGGAAAATCCAGTTTCCTAAGAACTTAATGGAGCTCATATTTTTTCCCAGACTAATGTAAATTTGGGGACACCCATGAGCTCCCCTACAGTTTTTCTATTCTGGGCTTTAATTGACAGGTGGCAATGAAATAATTTTATAAAACATGTCACTTTATTTAAACTTTGGACTTATTCCTGTTCTGCCCTCTTTGTTATTTTGCATTAAACTGTTCAGCAACTGAAGCTTAAAATACTTAATGGAAAAAAAAAAATCTTCAACTGATGCAAGAGGCCGTGATTCTTTCAGTAACCTGAACAGCACAAGGGCTCCATTTCGGAAGGAAGGAGACTCATCTGAAATGACCCAAGTGTTCTGACATACCCACTTTTAGAGTGACAGGAGCTAGAAAATATGATTTATGCTGGAGGTACACTCCTTGCAGCTGTCTTGACTCCCCACAGCAGTTTGAGAGCTAGTGCAGAGTTGCAGAAGGCAGCAGAGGCTTGGGCAGAGCAGCACATCACACCACCACTCTTGCTGGTGCCACAAGTCCAAGTTACAACCACCTTGCCTTCACAAGCCAGGCAGCTGGTGAGAACCACAGTTAATGACCTCTGCATGTTTGCCTCTGGCTCTCAGTTTTAGTCATTTGATCACTTCCATGGCAAAGACTTATGCAAAACATTTTTACACACTTAACTGTTTCCATGCCTTTCAATACTGCCTTGCTTGCTGGTTTATTAGCTGCACAAATAATGACTCACAGGTGTTTTGCAAGGGATTATTTATAACAGGAAGCATAGGCGGCAGATGAGAAAATACATTCTTCACCTATGGTTACAAATAAACATGAAACATGAACAGTAAGAGTGAAAAAATTATAGTATAGGCAGGTAAGTGTGAAAATATACAAGAGAGCAAAGCTATAAAACAAGGCCTTAGCCTGTCACACCTCTTTTGGGGGTGCAGCACTTGTTTTTTGGAGTTAGGAAAGGAGGAGGCAGACAGGTCTGAAGTCAGCATGCAAAAAGCTCTTTATTCTAATTTTCTGACTCCATTTATATACACTGTACAAAGGTGGCCAATTATTGGCCAAAGCAGGTCAACCCATCACTTGGATTGGTGACTATACCAATCACTCAAATATTCTATCAGAACTAAAGAATGTAAACATTTCTTATTTACATGACAGAGCTTGGGAACAGAGCTCAGAGTTTCAAAACATCAGAAGGCTTTTTGCTTTAATATCAAGAACAAGTCTGAGACATGTAAAAATCAGAGCCACATTAGCCTGTTGTATTCATGTATTAAATCTGACCTTTGAATGAAAATATAGAACCTGTACATTTTGACTGAATATTTTTAACAAATAAAAATCTTCTCAGCATCTCCTTTTAGACACTGATCTCTAGAAACACGGAACTTGACTATCCACTCTACTGGTATTGGTAACACTAATGATATAAAAGGCCACAGGATGCCAGAACCTGTTACACAGTTTCCTGTGTTGTTTATATGAAGAAAACCGCCACTATTCTGATTGCTCTCCCTCCTCTCACACATGACTCGGGTTAAAAACAACTTGGCTTGTTAGCGCACTTGTGGAAATGTGTTACAGATTGCCTGGTATGATGAAGTGCACACCTGCACTAGCAGAAAATCTACTTTTTGAGTCATGAAATGGAAAATTGGTTTGCTTTGTTAACACATGATTTTTATTGTACAGACACAGTCTTGTGAAATATGTTAAATCCAGTGTTGTTTTTACCTCCAAATAAGGCTTATCTGCATGTAGCACAAAAGAAGGAGAGGGTTGGGAAAATTCACCAGAACATTACTACAGTTTCTAATGGTAAAACAACACACTTGGTATCCATTACCCCATAAATGAGTCTTCTGTCACTCATTTCAATGTCCCTGGCACCGTCTACTTATTTTGTCTCTTTTCTCATTTCCTGCTTTATATGAAAGACGTGTTATTGTCATTACAACTGTACAAGATGGATACCATCTAATTGAATGTGGATGTCCCTTATTTTATTCACGTGTGTGCCAATGACCACATTTCAACTCCCTTTACTCTTACCTTGGAACATAAAAGATTGGTCCTCCACATCTCTGAATGAGAAGATTTTTCTGCTTAAAAGAGTCTAAGAACAAAATAATTCACAGGTTTTCTACAAAGTCACTGAGCTAGCATGTTACAGTCTAGAATCACTTACTTCTACTAGAAATAAAAGCTCTTCAGACCACTATTCTGTATAGTAATGTCCCAGAATTTTAATAAACATCACCTAAAAGAAAACTCACCTTCATGCTAAATCCTGAACCGTGCTTTTCCTCTTTATTAATTAGCTTTTCCAAGTTAAGCAAGGTCAGCACATCTCTTTTTTTATCTCTCACTTGCCTGCCTCTATAATCTCCTTATGTTTAATTTATTTTCTGAGCTGCTACCTCTCACACATTGATAGATATACATTTACACAATTTTTTTAAGGCCTCAGCCCACTTAGAATTGTCTTGGGTTCTTTTCTTTTCTTTTTTTCAGTCACTTCTACAACCAAGATATATTTCTTTCTCTTAGTTGTACAGGTACGTATAGGAAGAGAAGACTGGCTCTGTGAGTGACCAAAATTAGGAGTACATAAAGCTGAGCAATACCTATCCCAGGTATAAAGGAATTTATCATGGTGGACATTACCATGTCTCTCAGTTCAGTGCATATTTACTCCTAATTCAGAGCTTAGTCAAAATTCAAGGGCTTGAGAAAAATTCAGGGAAAATTGCAAACAGATTCCCATTTTAGATATGCTAAAATGAAGGTCTGTGATTACCTAAGGCCCACACATATTTTCCTCTTTGTAAGGAACATTAACATGATTTACTCCTCCCATCACCAGACATAATGTGTACTTCAGCCCAGGCTATTAAGAATGGGAAACCATCTGGGTACCCCAATTACAACTACTATGGCAAGACAACAGCAATACCACATTGTGACAGTTTGATAATCCAGCCAGGGGAGTTCTGATCTGAGTTTAGCTTGAAGTGATTGATTTCCATACAAGGAAAAGAAAGCATGCCCCAAGATAACTGTCTGTACATTTCTTTCTCACAGAGATCCTCCAGGCAGCTTAAATATCTCCTATAAAATCAGATTCACAAAATTACCTCAATTTTCTTAAACTTCCTTCCCTGGGCCATATTTGTATGACAAATAAATGAAACATCATAAAATTCTGGAAACCCTATGTTTTAGTTTGTGACAGCACCATTAATACAATTTAATGCTTTTCTTTTTGAATAATAAACCCCTCAGCTGTTCAACACAAATGAAGCAATATATATGTGGTCTTCACATGCTCTTTGAATAAAATATAAACAAGAAAAAAATCCCAGGAGGTCTATCAAATGCAAACATGCAATACCAAAACAAACATGTCATCATTACTTGCCAAGATACATACTCATAACACCACTCCTCAGTGCATAACCTCAAAGAGGAGTTAAACTAGCACTAGATTTATGATTTCTACTCTGCAGCATCCTAAGTAGGGGTCACATGAATTATTACACAGGGTGAAGCATGAATTTTTATACTAAAGAAAAAAAAATTACAGCTGTTGATTTTGTTTATTCTTGCTAATACATGTATAGTATCGGAAGTTGTTAAACCAGGTTAACTCAGGAAGAGACATAAAAATGAATGCTAATATGTCCAAAGTATACTAATAAACATGTTTGTCATCTGTAACAAATAGATTAACTCAAATTATATGGAATACAATAAACGATGTCCCATGTCCACATCTTTGAACATTTTTTTTCCCTAGCCAAGTCTTTAATTGTAGAGAAATATTAAAGGCATACAGGTTTTAAAAGATTCTTTACCGCAGAAATGCATTTGCAGTTTCTCTAAGAGCTTTTGAAGCTCTGCATTTACAGAATAAAATGTTATAGGATTTTTTTCAGAAAAGCATGAGATAGAAAACACCATGTAATATATCTGTATTTGAGTAGTATTTCACTGTGGACAAGAAAGGTGAAAACTCATTTGTAAAAAAATTATTCAACACAAAACTACAATCTTCAGTCAAACTTCCCCACCTCTCCTACAATTTGTACTTGACCCTGACTTTTTGCAGGCAGTTTCTTTCACACATATCTCTTACATAAAGGTGAAGCAAAATAAATACTCCATATGTAACTGAAAGAAAGAACACTGAAAGCACGTTGCTGAATTACATAATTGTTGCAATAGGACACGAAAGGACGAGGCAGGGACAGCTCAGAGGTCAGGCAAGAATGCTCTATTTTTTTATTTCGACTCCAACTTATATACAATTTTACAGAAGGCAAGAGATTGGCCAAAGGTGTTGCCACCTCTCTAATCTTGTTGGTGAACATCACCATCAGTCATGAAACTCCTCCTAGAGGAGAAAATATGTAAACATTTCTTTATTTACACGAGAAAGGGTGAGAACTAACTCCAAGTTCTGTAAACATCAGAAGACAAAGCATAAACATCAGAAGGCAAAGTAAAAACATGAAAAACCAAGGGCAATAACATAATGGCAACCTTGGCCCTTCAAGTCTTTCTTCAAGCAGCAGTTGTGGAGAAGAGCAAATGGGATTTAACCAAAATCAAAACCTTGGTTTCTCCTGGCCCACCACTACTTGCCAGAAGGGCAACAGAAATACTCAATTTACCCATTCTATTCCTTGGTCATTGTGCTGGATTATGTGTTTTCTTGTAGTAAATGCTGCACACATTCTTTTTTTACTAGATTTAGCACATAGAATAGTTATGAACTTAAAACCAAAGCAAAAATACCAATAGCAATTCAGTTTTAAAAATTAAATATATATTTATAAATCTACCATGTTAAACCTCATGGAATTCATACAAGAGATTGTGCTATATGTAAACAATCAGAGTTTAAAAAAACACTGTTCAATATCTTTATTCACTGTTTGCTTTTATCTGCCTCCATAGCTCCAGCAGCCCAACCTACAGGCTGTGGGTTTGGCTCTTTTGAATATGAAATGCTTCTTACTTCCCTTCAATGTAGAATGGGAAAAAATCTTCTAAAGAGGAATATTGACAATAGAAACATTCACACTTCTCAACATAGGAGTTGTGAAATGACAACTGGTGTTGTGAAAGTGACCCTTAGCATAAAGCTTGAAGTGGAATTTGGCCAGAACTTCAACTTCCTCCCATGTGTCTTTTGCCAGTTGCCAATGAAGTCAGCATGGCTCCAGCCAGTGGTATGAAGAAAGCGTGTATGTGAAGGAAAGAGAACTAATAACCAAACATTTCTTGTTTGTTGACATTTTCCATGAGTAAATATTCAGCCTTGACACATCAGCCTGCATGCTGTGCTATTGGGGCAGGAGAGCTTGTTCCTAAAATCCTTTGCAAGAGCAGTTGCCCTGCAACTGTATTGCCTTGGAATCATACAGTCTCTTTTCCTCTGCAGCCAGTTTTCTTCCCTTTTGTCTCCTCTGGCATGTGCTACAAGACACCTATTGTGCTAGACAAGAGAACAGTGGCACAAGCAGCAGCAGCAGCTCACTTGTGCCTTCTCTTCCCTTTCCACTCACCTAGAAGCAGGCAAAAAGCAGCTTTAAAAAAATTACTGAGACATGATCCTGAAACTATGCCTAGTGATAAGGAGACACATTCAACTGAGGAGTTTTAGCACACGAGGTGGTATTTGAAGCAGGAAAAGTAACATCTGGATAGGAAGGGCTTCAGTATTTGTATAGATCTGAAGGAAGATTGGAAGCCTGGTCTGATCCTACATGGCCTATAAGTCTCACAGTGCTCATGTATTTAATTCTTCCTGCTCCTTGCTAGGGATTTTCCACCTAAATGTCTCTATGGTTTGAATTAACGCTCATTTTTTACTGCAATCGGTCATTAAAAGGTGATGATGATGGTGGTGTCAACTTATTTTTTTAAAACAGCTGAATCTGCTGAATATGCCAAGCAAGTTGTAAGCAAAGTGATGTATGAAATGTGGGATAAAGACTCAAAATGAGGGATTATTAATAAATATAGAAGTAAGAAAGCAATCACCACAAAAAACTTGAATAAATACCACCTTTGTTCTTTGTAAAGGCATATGAATGTTCTTACTCCAGTTTCATAACTTTGCATTCTGACATAAAAGGAGTGTACACAAGGAAAACAGAAAGAAGGAAATTTTAATGGGAGCTATTAACTTCTAAAGATAAGGACAGAACCTCATAATGAAAGACACCTTCTCTTACTCAACTTTAATGTACAACGGGGAAAAAACTCCCCCAAAGCAAACTTCCCTGGGTACACTCAAATCTCAAATCCTTGAGGGGCACAAAGCAAGCACTGTTGTGCAATTAAAAGTGCTGCAGAGTACAAAATGTTTTCAATGATGGAGTAGCTTTGGTTTAGCTCCTGTTTTAATAATGCTTCAGGAGGTGCATCGGTGACTGGCACTCAGGATTAAAGGTTAGCAGACAGCAAACAACATGCCCTTACTGTGGTCACTCTCTGGGCTTAGCTGCTGGGTTTTGCAGATTCTTCTCTTGTTTGGTTACTCATGGAGAAACAGGTGCAGCCTCGATTCACACTTCAAAACTAACAACAGAAAAAACAAACACGAGGGGAAAAACAACTGCTGTTTGAAAATAGTGTGCTAGAGACTCTGAAACCTCTGAGTTGATTCAAACTGCTTCAAGTCTGAGTCTGCCCTAGTCCAGACCAGGTGAGCTCTAGAACTGATATATTTTGCTCCTACAGACCTCTATGGGTTCATTCAAAGGATGAAGAGATGACAAGAAAGATGGTTTTTACAAGGATGCTTTTGCACTGTTATCTACTTTATACACTTCTGCTCATGCCCACAGCACAGTTTCTCTGGTTTCAGAGAAAACCTTGAAAGATCTTCCTTATGCTCAGCCATTACAGACTGAACTCAGCAGGCGGAGACTCAAGTTCTTGGGCTGTGAGCTCTGTGCAGCTTCCTACTGCTGGGGTCTGTACATAAAACATGGTGCCATGGTCTCACGTGCTTGACAAAAATGATAATGTTAAAGCTTTCAGAAAAGGAGCCTGTCTGGTTACTCAGCCTGACCCAAACTGCCTTGAAGATCATTCAGCTATCAAGGGATGCATCCCTTTTTGGCAGATGCCTCAGGAGCCCTTTTCCACAGCCAATAAAATGGGCACAGACAGGAAAAGTAACTGAATACCACAATGATCAGAATTGATGATGGTCAGGAAAACTGCATGAGATTTAGGGCATTTGATACATTTGAAAATATTATAGGAATATAAGAAATTCAGATTATGCCATCCTTGGCTAGGATGGGCTAGGCCCCTCCAAGCCCCATCATGGCACTGCATTTCCCAGACATTGATTTGCCTTCTGAGCCAGCCGCATGACAATGATCAGGTTGTATTTTGATGAAAAATCTAAAGCTATAGTTACACAAGGTCTCTTTTTCAAGCAGTAGCTTCTTCAAAGGAAGCAGAAAGGAACTAGAAGGAAGGCCCCCCATTACTCTGCCAGCCAGTTGAGATGACCAGGTGTAGAAGGCAGCTCAGCATGCCCTCTCCTACAGGTGTGAACAGAGCATGTTTCCCTTGGATACAGTTCTCCAGAACTGCATAATCATCTAGAGCTGCAGGGCTCTAACACGAGAGGTTTGCTAAAGTTTAGACAAGTTGAGACAGAATCCAGATCTCTGCTGTTCTTCTAAGACTCCATACTTTTAAACCTGAGCCAAATCATACTAAAGTTAACAGGGGCTTCCTATTTCTTCTAGCAATTTTCAGAGAAAGCACTCAAACCTCAGGGCCGCCTGATAGGAGGATGTGGGCTCCTGCTCTAAAAATAGTGAGCCAGGAAAGATTCACCTGAGTAGGAAGAAGGAGCTACCCCACTCCTGCTTTTGTAGATATAAATCTCATTCATTACATGTCTGTCCAAAGAGGTAGACTGACTAAACTGGTAGGAACAGCAATTCTATTCCTGTCTAGCATAAAGCTATTCCCTACAATCTCACAGATACTAATCCATAATTTTCCTTCCTGTGACACATCTTCCAAAGACTTACACTACACTCCCTAGCTCAGTTTTCTCTAGCTCAGATATGAAGAGTTCAAGTAAGAAAAAACCAGAATCATTCAGTATTGATATGCTGTACAGGGAAGCTTGAAACCTTTTCTTTTACCCCAGCAATTAGGATCTACAATGCCATCAAAAAATATTTTCATCTCCAAACATTTGTTACTGGAGCATGGAAATAATTTGCTATACAAATTCCTTTTGGGGATACTGAAAATAGTGTTCAATGTCTTAGGGAAAAAAAAGGTTCCACACAATACTGTCAAACAAATAACTAATTACTTCCTTAAGCTAAATATTTTCTGGCTTTCTGGGAATGTATAGCTTAACTTCAAATGAAGAAGCAGATTTAATTTTAAAGCATGCAATATTAACGTGAGCTGAAATAAACTTGAACCATCAGTTCCCTCATTTCAGGGAGCATTCTTGCAAACAGAACAAGAGAAGGCCACAAACACTGAAAAAATCCTATTTAGTTGTTACACATCTAGTGCTCAGGTTATTCAAAACATTTGCCTTCAGAAATATTTTTCACCATATCTTTTTGCTGATGTGTTCTTTCTTTCTAGAAAAAAAGAAATATTTTTCACAATATCTTTTTGCTGATGTGTTCTTTCTTCCTAGATTTCCCACTCTGGGTTGGAAAAGCAAACAAGATTTCTGCACTTGTTTGTTTCTTTTTCATTAAAAAACCAAAATTCATGGGAATCTGGAAAAAATCCTTTTTTAATATATACATATATATATATAGAGAGAAAGAGTTGTAAGTTTGAAAAACAAGTAAAAACAACCAATCCAGAAAAAAAATCTAAGTTCCATGTTCTACACAAACATGCTTTAAAGGCACAACTACAATGGCTACAGAAAAAAAAAGAGGATTTGCACTCCTGGTCATATCTTCTTACCTTTAACATTAGTGGCAGCTCTACCCATCAGCCCAGCTTATTTTAATCTAGCCAAAGGAAAAAAAGAAAAAAAAATCCACACAAAAGCTCACAACTGATGAACCTTGTGAAAAAATGTCAACCATTGAGAAAGAGATTGTGTGGCAGACTTGATAGGAAGGCTGATCTTGGACTAGAAACATAGGCAGCAATTTTATGACACCTGGCAACTCTTTCAAAAGCCTGATTGAAGCCAGGTCATTGTAGGCATCACCAACTGCCTTGCAGGAGACAAGATAACTGCTAATAGACACAGATACTGTTCTTTTATCAGTGTTTTTCCTCTGCTGTGAATTTAAATCAGGGTACAAGTGCTATTGGCAACTATTAGTACAATTTGGCACATCTAGGGAAAAAGTTAAAGGGAATATTTACTAGCAATAGTGGAGATAAGCCAGTTAATGGTTAATTAGTTCACCAGCATTTTGAAGAGTTATAACTCCTTTAGACTTGTCCTTGACCTGTCACGATTTCACTGCTACTTTGGTGATTTGCCAAACTTCCCTGTACCTTCATTCACCTGCCAGCGCAGTAAATAAATTGAATGCTTCCCACAGCAGCATTGTCAAGACATTGAAACATGTTTGAGGCCACTACAGAATTACAGAAGTTCCACTGCTCTTTTACTTTAGCTTCAGCATGGAAGTGTGATTGGAGGGGGTGCAGGAGAAGCCACTCCCTGGCAGAGGAGGCCAGCAGCACACACCCTGGGGAACAATGCCAGACCCCATCACTGCAGTGACTCAAACTGGGCAGTGCAACAACAAATGCTGAGACTCATGGCACAGCCTCAAGGCCTCTGCCACTTTCTTCTCATAGACAATCTCCTGAGCCTGAAAATTACACAAGTAACAGCCTCAGAACAGAAACCCAGGAGAAAGCACAAGAGCACAGTCTTTATCTTGGGCTGGTAGGAGTAGACAAGTTACCTGTTTCAGTAGTCCCTACCTAGCCCAGAGCTCTCTCCAGACCATTTTCCAGTTACTGACCACTACAACATTCAAGGTCCTTGCATGGCACCTCACATGGTTCCAGCTGTACAAACTAAAACCCAGTGTGTTTTTTCCTTTTACCTTCCTCTTCCTCCCAGCAGTCTTCCAGAAAGCAAATCAGCTTGAAGTTCATCTTACTCATTTCAAGCACAGGTATGATTTCTGCAAATTTGTATCCAAATTCTTTTATGCTACCTTGAGGGGGAAATTTACTTTTATGCTTTTGCCTTGAGGGGGAAAACAGACATTAAAAGCTTCTAAGGGAAATACTTTATCAATATATGCTGGAGAAAATTTCTGACGTTTCTTAAGAATAATTTTTCATTTTTCACCACCTTCTGTCTCAACTTGCTATGTTGGAATTGACATAGGCATCAGTTCTAGGTAATGTTAATTTTACAAAGTTAATATTAGGACGCACATTCCTTACATCCCAAGGATCATCAGCATGGGAAGGTCATGCAGGATAAGCGAGTGTGAGTGTCAGTACAATCTTAATCTGCACAATTGTGTAGATGGGGCTCTCTCTAGGTGCCCTCTTCCAAAGCAGAATCCTAGACACAATGCTGAGAAGCTAGTGCCAACCTCGATGTACTTTGTAGTAACTTTATTCCATAACAACCCATCCAGCATCTTCTGTTTCAAGCTGCTTGATCCCGGCCACCCCAACAAAAATCAGAAATTATTTTCAGGAACTATGTTACAAAGACAATAATACATAGGCATTTGCCATAGAATAGACATTTAAATTTCTCTCATGCATTTTAAAAATGTTTAAAAATATTGACCTTAGAAAAATTACCTGACCCTCAGGTTTCTTACATCAGTGTTAGAGAAGTCTGATTTTGCTAAGTCTTAGGCTAGCATCAGAAATTCATCCTGGAGTCAAATAAGATCTGTAGTGAGAACATGGACCATCAGTTCACTGGATTCACTCCTGGGATTGTAACAATGCACATTAAATGAAAATTAAAGCACTCTTAGGCCAGAGTTACCACAGGCTTTGTTCCCTCTATTTAAATTTTATTATACCACTCAGCTTAAGAGAGTCAAAACAGCACAAAACTAAAATGATCAACAGTGCAGCATTTTGCTGCTTGCTTAATTAGATTACTTGGCTGCCAAGGATAATCACCTAAATATTCTCCTCTCATGCTTTACCGCAGACTTAACAAATCACTGTCCTTCTATTGTAGGATTCTAGACAGTTTTCATCAAAAACCAGGGTGCTTTAATCCAGACTCTTACTAGCTTCTAATAAACTCTTACTAGTTTCTAATTACACTTCCCAAATGGTGTCTTTACAGGGGGAAAACAAAGAGGAAACTAAGATAGTCTAGCAAATTATATCCCATTTGTGGTGAAGCAGAATAACAGAAATGAAACTTCTTAGAAAATCAGAATATGCCACCTAAATTTGCAAAAGCTTAAATGAAGTTAAACTCTGCCACCCTCTTCACAATGAAAATCATCATGTTTCAACTCAAGACTCTTCTCAAAATGCAACCATATTATTACAATGTAGAAAGACAAATACAGTAAGATTTTTCTAGAAAGAGAACAACATCATTGTTCTTACTGTCCTAATAACAACACTCCCTTAGGTGAGCATGCAGAGCACTTCCTGACCCACTGAACAGAGAGATTCATCCCATCTGACAAAGTTCCTCACTTTTCATTTTTCTCTCTTCAGAAGCAAGCCAGTGATCTTGAAAGCATACAGTGAAGTGCAGAATACTGGCTGGAACCTCATTTGGTCCAAAGTACCAGACACATAAAACACTGTAACAGAGCTCAATGAGGCCAGTCACCAAGGACATCTTGACAGCTTTCAGTAAAAAGCAAAATGACTTCCAGTTATGAGCTGGGAGTTACAGTAGGCTCTCTGAAGAGATGCTAAGGTAGGGCTCTCACCAAACAAATGCTCTTTTTGAAATGCCTCTCAAGAGAGGCCCTAAGTCTAACCTCCTAGTGAAATGGAAAGAGATTATGCTGAATATAGCAACCCATCATGAAAATACTACATTATAAACCCAAGTGAATGACAGCTTTATTCTGATTGGAACAAAAATCAGTTTTATTCTGTGGTTGTACTGCACCTCTTGTAAACTTTAATATAACAAAGGCAACTCTTCCCATTAAAAATTAGGTATTAAAAATTAAGATAGAACATCACGTGGGGATCAGAAAAGCATTCCACTATGAAATAGGCTGCTCTGTGGGACAGAAACTTTTTTATCTGTGGCTGTAGTAGACTGAAGGAAAAACCCTTAATGTTTGGTGAGGAGGCTAAGCTTAGGTGTTATGAAAACTCTTCTACTCAGCTGAAGTAAACTGTGGAGGCTGGGGGTGCTCTTTGCTAAACCTCTAGTTTAAACAAAAAACAATCAGAGATGGAGAGGGACTTAACACACAGGCAGATAGTGAAAGGACAAGGGGGAAGGATTTTAAACTAGCAGAGGAGAGATTTAGATTAGATGTTAGGAAGAAACTTCTTACTGTGAGGATGGTGAGGCACTGGAACAGGTTGCCCAGAGAAGTTGTGGATTCCCTACACCTGGAAGGGCTGAAGGCCAGGTTGGATGGAGCCTTGAGCAACCTGATCTAGCAAATGGTTTCCCTGCCCATGTCAGAAGGATTGCACAAGAGGATCTTTAAGGTCCCTTTCAACCCAAACCACTCTTTGCTTCTGTGATCAAAGGGCCTTGATTACTTGATTGCATTTAATCTCTTACTAATTATCAGTCTGCCACAGACAGTGAAAGTGTTTTACAGTTTATGCTGGGAAGAGGAGTCACACTGCTCTCTGTGAACCAGGTTTTATGTGCTAAGTCCCTAATAGTGGTGTCTGGGTTGTTTGGGATCTGAAACACCCTGTCATTTTTCAAATAACAAGGCATTTTTAAGCACCAAGAATTTCAGTGATGCTCATTAGCAAGAAGATTCCAACTGACAGGTGGGTACACGTGCTTCTTTAATAGCATGATGCCATTTAGTCATTTAAAATGCTGCCAGATTCCTGATTTCTTCAAAAACCCAGGATACCACAGCCCATCTAGTACAGAGGTATTAAAATTCCTATTTATCATATCTCAAAATAAGACAGCAGCTTCTCTGCTCTAAGATTGTGATTCCATATTGTTTTAAGCACTGGTGTCTATTTGTAGTCCCAGTACCTATTCACGGATAAAAGCATGACAGTTTATTTTTAGTGAACTTTTTTTCCAAGTAGTTTTATTTTAAAGCCTGACTAATCTTTGCTGCACCACAGACTAGGCTGATCTCTTGATAAATCTCTGCTCAGATTGGTGGCTGAGCAAGACGACACCAAGTGCTTTTTCAGTTAATCTTCTTTCATATCTACCTTTAGCAGAGGGTAAGGAAGACACAGAAAGAATCACAGCATGCAACACTTCCCTGGGATCCTAGTGCAGCCTGGCAAAGATGGGGCAGCCACATGCATTTAGTTGTCTTCTCTTTCTTACCACAGTCTTTTCAGCAGCTCTGCAATGGATGACTTTGTTAGCTCTGTCTGCAATTACTGACTGCATCTCAAAGAGAGAGGAAAACATGAACCAGATTTACTTGCCCAGATTTTCTTGCTTTTATCTTACTTACATCTCTCTAAATAGGATGTTGGAAAAAACCAGCTGAGGGAGAAACAAGTTCAATTAACAGAATGGTGCGTTTTTGGATACATATTATTGAGGAGTTTTATTATATAATAAAAACAGTACAAAAGCCACCAATGGTCTTAGAAATCTTTCTCCTGGAGTCTGTGACTGGTAATTACACAGCCTGAGCCTGTGAGACAGAGATGGACAGACACACAGAGAGACCTCTTTTGTGTTCACAGCCTTGTAGCTGTAACCTTAATTCTGACTGCCCTCTTCCCTTGTAGGAAATATGATGCTACGATTATTGCAGGTGGCATAAAGGGAAGGGTCACGTGGACATCATGCAATAAAAATTAGGAGGGATTTGTCTGCTGAGAGGGAGGTCCCAGAGGCAGAAATAAACGTGCATGCACAGCAGACTTATGGGTATAAGAAAACCTATTTCACACACTAAAGCATTATGAGAAGGACAAATAGCTGATTCCATCTGCCCTGGAAGTGACAACCTAGACCTTGAATTACTGCCAGCTGGGTAGAAGTAAAGACCCAAATATGTTTTCCTAATCTGTGCTGGAGTAATGGCCATGTGGAAAACAGGGCAGCTCTAGCAGGCACCTCCCCATTTCACCATGTCTCAGGGCACAGACCATAGTCTGATTTTCTTCTGTAAGAAAAAACCCCTTGGCTTCAGCTTCCTGATGTGCTCTGCAGACAGGAAGAATGCAGCCTTTATTCTTCCAAGTAATCTCACAGGGACTGCTTGTAAGAGGAGGCATTGCAAAACCAGGCTTGAACTCTTCTGCCCCATGCTTAAGTAATTTCCTTTCCACTTCACAGAGGGAACCAAGATACAAGTACAAAAAACACTGGATCATTCAGGTTTTGGTGAAATGACACCTAGATGTACTATTCAGCTTGAGATGTTTATTGAACTCAGGGCACTGAAATGTCTTGAAAGTGCAAGTAAAGGTCTCTATAAATATCTGACTACATCTTATACACCAGACTGTAGCTGTAGCATTTTGCCTTTCTTGGGGCATGAATTTTGGCTCTTAAATCCCCTGGCCAATCCTCCTAATGCTTCTGTGGGGAAATCAGCTGAGTGGGGTAGGGCTTAACACATGGTAACCTTCAGAGACGCCCTGTGGCCACCAGCTGTCTGCAACGGATGGCTACACTGGCTGCAGGATACAGGAAAATACACAAGTGTTAGGGATGGGTGGAGACTAGCAAAAAGCAGCATTGCTCTTGTTACAATCAGAACTTCTGGGGTTTCTGGCAATTCTCTATTTTTAACTCAGTCATGAAGCAATGACTATGTCCAAACCAGTATGTGTTTATTACAGCCAGCCTCTGTGGGCTGAGTGGTAACCAACACAGAGCAAAAAATACATATCATCCCCAAAATTTGTGGATTTTCACACAGGTTTACTGATTTTTTAAAAATTATTTCTTCTGTTTATCCTTTTCTTTCCCTTTTTTTCTTTTTAAAATTTTCTTTGCTTTTTTCAACCCAAGAAAACATCATTTGTAACGTTTCCATTTCAAGTCACAAGTAAGAAGGAGTTGCCTTGAATATTCCTAAATCACAATTTTATCTAGGTTTACTGAACAGCTAAAACATCTGCTAAAGGACAACCCCACTGCTGATGTTATGGCTCCACATATTCCCCACAGGCCACCTCCTTCCCTCCCCACTATCCAGTTTTCAGTGGATTGTATTTCAGGGTCACTCCTTGGCCTTGGTAAAGAGATCATTTCCAGCAATAGACTGCACCCCACGTGGGGAAGGAATAGTTTCTCTCCTGCCAATAATGGCTTTGGGGCAGAGGTGCAGATAATGCAGTGATGAAGAAACTGAAGATAAGCAAGTTCTCCCCTTGCTATTGTGCACACTGAATATGTCAAGTGTGGTGGAAGGTCTCAAAACCCTAGGGACAATAGGATTCCACTGCAGAAGAAAAAGGAGGGCTGGATATTTTTTATTTTGACCTTTCTTCTCCCAGATAAAACTCTAAACCAGATGTCTAGTAGGTTATCTGGGCACTTCCTGAGCAATTCAAGTGGCATGCCCTGTGATGTCAGAGTCACTTGTCCAGCCTGCTCATTAAAATTTTAAGGAATTTATCTTCCACCACTTCCCCTAAAAATGTCCAAAACTGTCTAATGAATCTTATCATTAATACATAAATACATGCATACATTTAGAGTTTTTTTTCAGTAAACTCAAGTTCATTTTTCCTTTCTTTTTTCTCTCTGAATATTCCTGGTTATATCTCACATGGCCCAAGTAAATTAATTTCTTTCCTTTTTTCACAGTACCAATATTTGTCTCAACCTGCAGCATTATATCTCAGCTCAGAGCCCAGCAGTAGAATATCCTCAGATAAGCACAGACTACACCCTTAAAACATTAAAGTAGTCATTTCTCCTTCCCATGGCAGTAATAGTAAAGACTAGCTCTTCTTCTCCTTCTAATTCTGTCAGCCTAGAACAGAAAACTGACTTCTAACAAAAGCCTGACAAAGAGCAGGAGTCTGTGCTTTGAACTACAGGTTTTCCCAAGAAACTCACTGTGCTGCCACTCATTTGAGTTCAGCTGATTGGCCTGATCTGTTCCCAGCTTTGCTGAACAGCTTAAGTCTTCCATTCCCTCTACAAAGTTGCAGTGAAGCATGATCTGACTTGAACAGTTGGCAAGAAAGTTGCCTACTCTTCAGTTTATAGCTTTTCCTAGAAATAGAAGAATGTCCTCTGATACACAAAGGCAACTTACTAATAGTGTTAATATCACTATTTCTCCTTCCCATAGCAATAACAGTAGCTCTGCTTCTCCCTCTAATTTTGTTTCCTGGGATAGAATACTTATTTCTAACAAACACCTGACAAAGAACAGGAATCTGTGCTTTGAACTCTAAGTTTATCCAAGAAACTTGCTGTGCTGCCACTCATTAATGCCAGCTGGTTGGCCTGATCTGCTCCCAGCTTTGTTGAACAGATGAGTTCCCTTATTGCCTCTGAAATGGGATCACACGTTTACCTCTAAAAAGCTGCAATGAAGCATGATCTGACTTGAATAGTTGGCAAGAAAATTGCCTACTCCTCAGTTTATTGCTTTTTCCTAGAAATGATCAATGCCACCTGCCAGGTGTCTGGGCAAAGTGAGCATCCCACACCACTGATTCTTTGGTTTTATCTTTTTTCCCCAAAGGACACATTAAGGGCTTGTGATGGACAGACAGACAGATACAGCTCTTGTCTGTTTGGCTGATGAGGTTGTAGTATCTGTTCCAGACCATCAGATACGGATTTCAAACCCTGCGTGTAAAACCTGTCTTTGGTCTCTCATTCCTGCATATCAAAGCCTAGATGGAGAGTCAAGAAAAGACAAGAAGAGCTGTGGAAAAATCTGCACTAATAAAGATCACTACAATAATTATCAGCCTACAGTGATGTCTGAGTATGCCAGACATCACAATATGAAAAGCTGGGGCTGGAGTAAGACTTTGATTAAGCTGCATAGCCCTACAGCAAGTTCTGAATTTGACCCAAAGACACAAATTCCAGTTCACAAGGCATAAGGGTGATGCACAGCACCCTGCCTCAGCCACACATGTGGGAAAGAAAGGTCTCTTATCTGGAGTCACCAACCAAATCCCTTAGTGAGTGAAGGCTAAAGACAATTCTGAATAACCAAATAAACCTGACTGTACATAAATGAGAAAAATTGGTAAGTAGAATCACACCAAAAAATGGTTTCAAAGAAGTAAAGACCCACAACAGCAGTTATTTTGAGCCTTTTGAAAAAAATAAGCATTGTGACAACAAATTCTGTAGGCTTAAAGTAACTGTCTGATCCTCTGGAGTACAGCTGCTGCCCATGTCAATCTCGGAACACAGAAGTACACCTTGATCTTAGTAACGAAGATAGCAAAAAACCTGTCCTCAAATCATGGCACTGGCATAGTTCATTTCCAAATGAATTGTCCCCTTATCTTCATGATGATTTTCATATTAAGTCCTAAAAAGAACTTCCAGGAAATTTTATAAAAGAAAATGTTTGAAGTATGTCTGGGACAGGGGAGATCTGAGCAAGTAAAACCCACTATAAAAACACTTAATAAATACTGCAAAACCAGAATTTCAGAGCTCATCAATATAGCTTCTATTTTCCTATAATATTAGAACTCTACAATCTTTCCTTACATATGTATTGGTCAAAAAATAGTTTGTGGATTATTGAATGTACACAAAAACCCTTAAAATCTTCTGCAATACTTTTGCAACCATGACAATTTTGCATAGAAAAGCTGTATCAAAAACTAGCAAGCATCCAAATATTCCCCTAAATTTTGATTTTTATAGTTACAACCTAATTTTAATTTGAAATAATATTTTTTTTTAATGTCAGGAAGTATCTTGTGTGAAAAAAAATTAAACTAACTGAATTTTGCATTGGAATTTTGAAGTTCAGAGGAAGAAATTCCCATTTTTAAACATAAACCATTCTGTCTCTTAATGTTTAGAAAAACTATTAGAGCTGCTTAAAGCTTGAGAGTAGGAGACAAAGCTCCAGGATAAAGTATATAATGAAAAAATATCTTACAGCTTACATAATGTACTATGAAATTCCAGTGCTACCAAATTCCTGCACTATTTTCTCATTAAAACACACAACACTACAGTGATCAGGAAGAGAATTTAGCATTTTCTGCTGCTGAAAACTAATAATTTGAACAGTGTATGTCTTGACAAAGGGCAGGTAAATGTGTGTACCGTGAAGCAGAGGTTGTCCCATAAAACACACAGCCTGCAGCTACCTGAATGATGGATTTTCTTTAAAAATTGCGGGCAGGCAGAAGGTCACATGTCTGCTGACATAAACTGGCAGAACTGTACTGAAGTCAGTAGAGTGATGATCAATGGACAGAAGCAGAAAATATATCTGTCTGCAAAGTCATCTGCCTGAGAGAAAGTAACAAGAAATACTGTTTCCATTTTCTCTCTCACAGCACTTCCTGGAAAAGTGTTGCTTGGTTTCACATTAACATTATAATAGGATCTGTTTCTCCTAGTGATGGACCAGTTTTATATGGACATAAATACACTCACACAATCAGCTCCAATGCTGAGTTGGAACAGCTTCAGTCTGTGTCCTTTGGCCAGAAAAGTCTGTGTCACATTTTTGCACAGCTCCTTCAGTTCCCTGGAGTACAAACGCAAATCAGAAGGAATGGTGACAGGTACATGGTTTGCTTCGTGGTGCTGACCATGATTTCAGGAGTCTCTTGTAGTTTAGGCCATTTCTACCAGCTTGAAATAATTATTATTTATAACAACACATAATTCACTACTGCATGAGTCGTGCACATGTTGTCAGCCCTGCTTCTCTAATAGGGCCACTCCCCTATGATGGATGGAGCAACAGCACAGTATAATATCTCAATGTCTTTTATTTTGGGAGAGGCAGTGTTAATTTCACATAGTGGAGGGTGTTGGTGTTGCAACTGAGTGGAAGTAGATCCTAAGGGAGGGGAATTTGGATCATTCTTGGACTCAGTCCAGCCTGACTTGGCTGTGACCAAAAAGCACAACCACAAACAGTTTTATGATATATGTAAAAGGAGTGATTGCAGTTCCTACAAAGTAGTCCCACAAACCACAAAAACATTACTTGTGGCAGACACAACAGGGAAAAGCCAAAGGATAAATGTCTGTTGGGACTGGATTCACTTCCTGCAAGAGGCAAGATGAGATTTTTCAAGCCTACACAAATCAGATGATTGTACATTTGGAGGCCTCTTTAAAAGACTGTACTGAAGCAGCACTGAGACCTTCCTACCCAGGGAGAAATACCAACCCAAATCTATTATTCTGCATTGCTCATTTAGCATCTTTCATGAGTACTGAATTCACACTGACCTAGAGGAGACAACAAGCATGCTAACATGAAGTAAATTCATCAGGGAAGTATGGTTCAGTTTAAAATCTAAGGCTAGGAAAGAAACAAAACTCAGAGAAACCACATATGACTAAGATGTAAAAGGCAAATGAAGAGTAAAGAGAAACCTGACAGGCATGTATTTCTGATGAGCTGTGAATAAGATAGTAGAAAGAAGAGAGTAACAGTTTAATTCATAATCTCTTATATTGCACTAGAATATGACAATCCACATTAAAAGTTTTAAGTGCACTACAGTATCTAATTGTCTAGACAGAATTTTAGTTTGGCAGGTTGGCCTTTGTGTTCAGCTTCTTGTCTGAAGACCCGGCAGAGATCAGATCTCAGGTCAGCACAACCACATCCTCTCTGCTCCACCAGACGAGGTGCTCTGGGTCAGCCTGCAGAAGGGCTGCTGCACCCCGGCCCTGACTCCAGGCTGAACAGCGTAAGACAAGCAGAACAGACTGCCCCTGCTCAGGCTGACCAGAATGGTTACCATGACACCACACAGGCTAATTTGACAGACAAGACACTGGGCTAATGCAGCAGCACAACTCTCTTGACTGGAATTGCCCTACACCCCTCCAGCGCACAGCAGAGGCAGAGCAGTCTCAGCACAGCAAGAGGTTGAAAGATCTGTGTCTTGAGGCTGATTGTATGAAGAGGCAATAGCTAAGTTTCAGTTCTCTAAATCCATTTCTGACCAAGCCCACCTCTTTGTGTACCTCAAGCATCCACCTATACATCACAATCTGCATTTTACCAGCATGTTACCCTAAAAGCAGCAGCACTAAGCAAACATGGAGGAACAGAGACTGGTCTTTCTTCATCTCTTAAAAAATGGAATTAGACGAGTTTGATGATATGAACCACCTTTCCATTCTGCTTTGGGAAGCAAACAAAAAATTTCAGATATAAAGTTCAAACCGTGTCATATTTTGTATTATAAAGTAGATCTGAGTATTTGGAATTTTATCCTTTTCGAATTCTGGCTCTCCGTCTGCTAGCAGAATTGAAATCCAGGTTTGTATTTTCATAAGACAGGAAAAAATGTCACTCCACAACTGCAACTGAGAAGTTGTATTATCAGCATATTACTAAATGGAGTTTCATTAGCCTATTTACTGTATTTCATTACAGAAAAAAGTCCACTTACAATATGTGAGCACTTTCCTCACAGCCTCACTAAGGAATCATGTATGTGGCTTGTTTTGGTTTTCTCAAGTCATCTTTTTTTAGTGTTAATTACACCCTCCCATACAGCCCTTTGACTCCTTGTGGTAACCTATTACTGTGCAGCAGCATTTACTGTTAACAAAATGCTCTGTGAAGGGAAAACTGAGAAATTCACATAAATGTTACTGAGCTTTATGTTTGGGTTTTTTTCTCCACTGAATCACAAGCAACCTTGCACTATTTTTTTTGTAAATCTCCTGCTCCTTTTACACCCACAGTGCGAGGGAACTGTGCCACAGAGGGAACAAGGCAAAGTCTCAAACATGCAAAGAAAGGCCTGTGGCTCTGACATTTCTGTATTTCTAAGACAAAGTATGAGTCAAATTCATTTCATGCACACCATCCAGTGGTTTAATTAGCTGCCAGGCTCAAATTTGCGGAGTGTCTCATGTACTGCTAGCTGGTAGTCAGAAAGAAGCAGAGTCAAAATCAATTCTTCAACCCCCATCTCCTGGCCTCATCTGGGCAGTCCTGTTTAGGACCAAGCCAAGGGAAACAAAGCTGCTGAAACTCACAGTGCACAGAAGGAAGATGTGATTTTTTTGAGGGAGGCAGCAAGTTCTAAAGGCTTGCCTGCACTGGTAATCCATGGTGGTGCAGGCAAAGGTAGCATGCTGGGTCTCCTATACTTTCAAGGTATAGTCAGTTACTTTCCCCTTGCTTTGGGGTAATTGCATCTGTGAGCGGAATTACTGCAGAGTAGCTCATGCACAGCCCATTAGCAAATAACTTGCTTCACAGTAGGCAAGCCCATGCACTTCCAGACAGTGTGAAGGACTTCCAAAGGAAGACTCTCAGGTAATCCAGCAAAGCATTAGAATTTACATGTGACACATATCACGTATTCTATGAAACTCTGGGCTTGAGCTAGAAGACCAGCATGTTCCACTGACAACTGCTTTTTTGCTGCCAGCCACACTGGCAATACTCTCACTGAAGGAAGAGTAAGCCTGAAATGAAATTTTCCACTATTACAACTGATGAGAAATGATTGGCAGAGCAATCTGTACTGGCAAACCCAAATAAATGATGCAAAGGTGGCCAAGAGAGCTGCAATTAAATGTGCACCACCTTCCTCACATTCCTTTGTAATTAATTTTTATTTGCTCTTGCAAAGAGTAAAGATCTAAAAAGTAACCAACAGGCAGAATACCTACCTTGCACCTATTAAAAGAAGTACTTATTTAGCACTGTGAAGATCCTAGAATGCACTTTTTTTCCTCACTTCCTTTCAATTAAAACCTGACACTTGTATAGTGAATTAGTTCCAGCAATTATTAAGTCTGATTCTAGTTCAGGCGACAAACCATTGCCAATAGCGTGAAAAAAATGACATAGAGGCTTATAGTGTAAACAGAAGAGAGGAGGTGGCCAGCACTATTAAATCCCATTGTAGTTTTTTGCCAGGGGTCACTACTTGATCAGTTCAAAAAATTGAGACTGAAAATTTTTCAGGTCTAAGGGGTGCTAAAATGTCTGGGCAAACATGTGGGACGCTCCATGTGAACAGTGCTGTGCATGTGAGAGTGGATATTTAACTCACAGTCACTGAGAACACACACTCAACATGAAACAGTCTGAGTCTGCCAAGAACCACCAAGGAGTGCAGTGCAGGGAGGGTCTCCAGAAGAAAGGCTGTCCATACAGGCAATAAACAAGCTGCACAAAACTTCATATGTGAAGGAGAGATTTTATAAGAACACTGGATGTAAGGCTGAAATCTGGAGTATTTTCTGTTCCACATACATAATCTGAGTATTTCAAAAGGGATTATAAGTGTAATTCTTGAACAGAAGGATACTCATCTGAGAAGACAGAAAGATAAACATACA
This sequence comes from Pycnonotus jocosus, assembly GCA_013400435.1. Taxonomy (NCBI): domain Eukaryota; kingdom Metazoa; phylum Chordata; class Aves; order Passeriformes; family Pycnonotidae; genus Pycnonotus; species Pycnonotus jocosus. The sequence goes on along the minus strand of VWYP01027304.1, from coordinate 746,145 downwards.
GCTCAGCCACTCCTCTACCACCTTCTCCAAACTGTGGACAAAGGAAAAAATGAGGAGAAAATACAATATAAGGATACCTTGTATACTCATTAGCCATTATAAACAATCTCAAAATTTTGAAAATTAAAACACCTGCTAGAATATTCTAATTTATACTGGGATGGAACTGTGCAGATCACTTGCACAGTGCCCAAATACTACTTTTACACTGAACTTGGACCATGATGAAGAGAATTTCACAATAAAACTTTAAGGTGTTTTGAGGTCAGTAATACCCAGACATACAAACCAAATGAGAGCTAGGCCTTCTTCACTTTACTGTAAATTTTGCAGTGTATCAAATGAGACAATTTACACCCATGCCATGTTTGTCAGTTATGTTCCAGAGACACCTGACAATCTAGTGACAGACTTGGGACATAACAGTGACAGCATGTTTGAATGTGTTTCTTTTAGTATGTGTCTGTCTGTAAAACATCTTCCATATCTCAGCAGATATGAGGGCATCTTCTTTAAACAAGAAAGACCATTCACAATAACTATTTATGGCAAATTTCAAGAAAACACAGTATTCTGTTCTTTTACTCTTTCTCATGTAAAAAATATTTTTTCTAGGGTGTGATCTTGCTTACTCAACAGATATAATAACTTTTCTGTCTCCTGCTACTCTGTCCTACTAGACAGAATCTAAAGTTATGTCACAAGCATAAGTTACTAGGAAAAACAATATGTTGAAATATGACACATTATTCCAGGAAACTGGAATAATTCAGACAGGTTTTGACTTTCCTGTTCCTGAGTACTCTTTTGTAATAGTCCACAAAACAGTGATGGAAGATTAGCAAAATGCAGTAACCCAATCACCTGCCAGCAGAGATCTTTCCATTCCAGCTTTTGATGTGCATTTGGCACTACTGCATTTCCCATCACTGGGAAATGTCCTATCTATCTTTCAGGTATGTGCTCCAGATGTCTAAAAGCCTAGATTTACAAATCAGCCACTGTTAATAAACCCATCATTTCATGCCAGTGCTTATAAACAGCAGTTCTGAGAAAGGCAGTCTGCCTCTAAAAGTGAATCGTGATTTTCACGTTTACAGCTTGATAATTTAAGCTTCAGTTTGGGAACAAAAATCCCCAAACCAAACCAAACAACACATCACCCCCCAAACCAACAAACAAAAACAACAACAACAAAAAAACCCCATGCCAACCCAAAAACTGAGAGAAAGCAAAAGAAGAATCTAAGATTTCCCAAACAATTCAACTAATGTAAAGACAACATGGTATTTTCACAAGAGGAAGGAAACCACTGCAGGTCCACACAAAGAAGTAAGTTGAGCACCTCATCTGGTCTCCATCTGCTCTAGCCAAGCAGAGCAAAGGCATAACCAACATCACCTGGGATGAAAAATATGGAAAACAGAGTTTTGCATTGCCTGACTGGCCATGGCAACAGGATGATTTTCCTATCCACAGCTGCAGATTCTGGTGCGACAGCGAGCAAACTTCACATCTTAACTCTCCATATATAAAGATGAGAGTACATTACTTCTCCTAATCTGTCTCTGATTCCTTTGTTAACATAGGAAGATAAATTAAGAGATATTATTCTTCCTGTACATGTCATTTTAGCCCCAAAGAGGCACATCTGGGGCCCACTGATATCACAGCATAACTAATAAACAGACTGGAGAAATTACATCTCTATGTAAGCCACTCTTGATATATCATGGATGAAAAGGAAGGTTGACCAAACTGTCATCTTTCTTGACAGCAGACAGAGTATAAATAGAGGGTAACTGGCTAGAAGTTAAAATCCTCCTTCTCTTTCCTTTCTCTCCTCCTTGGAAATAATGAAGAAACAGTATACGGCAGTTATTGTGATATTGTTATGGTGTCTAAAATCATGAAAACACTTACAGGATGGCGTATTGTCAGTGAGTGACCCAGGGAAATTACCAGGCATTAACACACAGTAAACTATGGTAATTAATTTGTGCCCCTCTTTTCAGTTCTCAGCCTTGCAGCCATGTCTGATCTCCAGGCACCAAGTGCAGTTTCTGCAGCTTCAGTTTGATGCCTGATGAGCCTCTCCAAGCCATGCCCCGTTCTGCCAGGATCCTTTCATCAGCACTGACCAGCTTCCACCTGAAGGTGTTTAGTGCTTCCTTTGCAGAAGTAAAGCCAGTGGCTTTGATGTGAGAGCCCCAGCTTTTTCTTCTCATCATCTCCAGCACTCAGCAGGCTATGGCTGTCAGAAGCAGCCTAGCAATCTCAGACGTGCTGACTGCTTAAATCCTCCTGTATTTGCACGAGGAGGAGGGATATGTCGGCTCTTACACTGATTCAGGCATCACAGTGATTTTGTACCTTCAGTGTAGAGCCTGAATAGAAAATATTATGAACTGTTACCACCCAGTGGAATTAAACTGTCACTTAACACTTTTCAGGTTTATTGTATCAATCCTTACACTGTCGCTCCATCAATTTGTCAAGAAGTCTAAGCAATGAGCAAGTTTTATATGCAGGATGAATAGCATGACATACAGCAGCAGAACGTCATTTGTGTTTATCAAAACAAAGGGCAAACCCAGACTGAGATCCAGACACATGGGAAAACTTCACAAATTAAGTATTATTGATTTTTGTGGTTTTATTGTTAGGGGCTACATATGCTGGCTTCGCAGGGTATTTTGGGAGCAAGTTAAAAATGCACAGAAATAAAGACACAGGTATTTGAGCTTTTCTAAGACCACATCTTTACTATTCTCTCAAGACATAAAAATGCATTCTTTTCTCCTCACTAGGACAATACATACAGATTAACTAACCACTGATATTTTGAATTACAAACATTTATCTGTAGGTTAGTGAATAAATAACTCCTACAAATTGAGTTGGTTTTGGACTCCACGTTACTCCTGCCATCACCACAGCACTACATCAAAGGGCCATAAACTGAGGGTGTCTTTTTTTAGCTACAAAAAAATGCATCACACAAAGAGGTGCTGGTGATAAACACTGCCACACCTTTGCAGCAGCAGCTTGCTGTAGCTCTGTAAGAGAGTATAATTGTCTAGAGCAGACAACTACCTGTCTTTCTACTGCAAATGTATGTAACACTTAACACACAGCTAGGCTCTGACCCCCAGCCTGGGCTTTTGGACACTGCCAGCACAATGACAAAAGGCTCGAGCAGATTGGTTTCCTAAGATGCAGAGGATTCCAAAATATGCAAAACTGAAATACCTACACTCACCAATGTATTTCTTTTGTGGAAAGGCAGAACAATGTAAGTAAGAGCATTTTGTAACACAATACCTCCATATAAACCAGGAAGCTATTCAGAATCCAGCTGGCCAGAATGGGATTCCTTTAGTGTGAATTTAGCTGTATATGTTCTTGTTTTATGTTTCACAAAATCCTTAACTGAAACTGATAGCAACACTATCTTTATAAATATTTTTGAGGAAAGAAAGAAGTGTCCTGGCAAAAATTATCACCATAAATACCAACCAACGTACTGGGATTTTCCCCTTTGCACTATGATCTTTTGTCTACTGCCAGGCTACAAAAAATATGAGGCTTACACAACCATACTGTCCCTGTAGGTTTTATCTGTTTCCTGCTGCCCAGTAAGTCTTTCCACCTCTTCACTGATTTCAAGCCACACACAGTTAGGGGATCAACATTCAAAAGACACTGAAGCATCAGTTACTGAGTGGGAGTGAAGCCCCCCTAGACCTCCCTGAGAGAGGCTGCAGTGGGAGTTCAAGCTTTATTTGGTTTGCAAGGGTGCCACCGTGTGACACAAACCCGTTACCAGAAAAGGTGACAGGAACGTCCTCAAGGCACTCCAGCAACTCACTTGAAGGCATGGTGACTGCTGTGAGCCCCTTCTGCCCTAAACGCTGAGCCCATTACCGCATCTTTCAGAAGATCCTCCCCAGGTTCCCCTTGGAAAGGGTTATTGGGAGCCCCCTTCAGCAGACCACCAGGGAACAGACACCTCCAAATGGGACAGGAACAAAAGCAAGAAGAAAAGGAACAGCTAATCCTGGAAGCAGCAGAAGGCTTCTTACTAAAGTGCTTTGGTATTACAGTAAGACAGGTTTTGCATGTTTTTGGCCTGCACAGCTGTTAAGGTTCCTCTGGCACTTTTTATGGCAATAGAAATAGTATTTCCTGACAGTTTCCAGCATGGGACACTGCAAAATGCCTGTTCTAAGTCCTCCTAAAATGTCAGGTAAGCGATTCTGATCTGTTTTCCACTACCTGACCTACATACTGTGATATAAATAGCAACCAGGTGTTAATTAATTCCCATATGTACGCGTGTATGTGGATGACATGTGTTTATATACACGTGAGCTTTTTGGGACAAATCTTTTCTCAGTTACCACAGCAGAAGTAGATCCTACACAGAGAAGGACCAGATGCTTAATTAATGAGCTTTCTGCCTCAAAGGAAGTGTACTAAACCATATATACCTGTGATGCTGCCTCTGCCATTGTACAGGGCCCAGAACCCTCTGCACACTTGGCATGAATTTGCAACAGAAGCTTCCACATTCTGTGTGATTGGAGACCATGGTTTACCTCCAGCCATGCTTTGCTCTTCAGCAGTCTGTGTTGCTCATGGCCAGCAGACCAAGCACGTTCACCAGTGACTGACACAGGCAATGACTCCAAGGCCATGGCAGCACCTCAGCTTGTGGCTGCAGAAGCAGCCATGTGACCAGCACGCACATCAGCAGCCAGGAGAGGATGAGAGCCTGCCAGGAACACCTGCCCACCAGAGAACACTTACCTGAGGCATATCAGTGACCAGCTGAGGGTAAACTTGTATTGGCAATTTAGTCCAAAGTGAGCTTCTGGAGAGAAGTTCCTGAAGATGATCACTTGCTGTGCTCTGGTTCATGTTAAGGAGCTGAACTACATTTAGATTAAGCTACACCAGGAATGTACTCTACAAGCACACCTAAGGCTCTTTGCATAGTAACCAGCACAGTGTGGACTTAGCAGGTCCAGCTATCTCAGTTGGGTTGGATTATTATTCATGTATACACAGGCTGAATCCAATCTCATGAAAAATCAGTACATGGCTGCAGCAGTACATGGCATCACAGCCATAGGCAAGAACTAGGATATGAAGATACTACATGGAGATGGCTGTATACCATGTATTTGTCATGCACATGATCTCAGAATAGTTAAAGCTGGAAGGGACCTCTGAAGAGCCTCTAGTCCACTCTCCTATCCCCAGCTACACATTACGTATGTGTTGTCACTTTTTCAATTAAGGAAGCTGTGGTCCCAGGCAGTTGGTGGTTTGTAAAACCCACAAATGCTGGCCCTAATTTTATTACTCATAAATAATGCTGATAATTTTTTCCTTGCCTTGAGAAACAGGCTTTGAGACTCTGTATGGACTGACCCTGGGATACACAGGGTACCTGTGTCTGCCTGTGTGCTCTCCTGCACTCAAGATAATTAGCTGGACTAAGAGGCTGTCATTAGCCTGGACACAATACCAGACTAATACAGTTACACCACTTTCAGGATCTAAACTGGTCCCTGGTCACGTTGCTCCTCCAGATTGGAAACATGTACCAGAAGCATTTGTCAACCCCTCTAAGAGGGTGCTGCATCAGACACACTTTTCCAAAGGAGTAGGAACGAGCAGGTTTGTTCCCTGCACCTGCCAGACAGCCTTTGTGAATGATGTGCAGTGTCAGAAGCTTAGCAGTGCATGTGACTTGTTTAGCAGCAATCTCTGTCATTGTCCCTGTGAGAAAGCAAACCTTCAAGATCCAAACTTCATTCATCTGCTGGGTAAATGACAGTACAGAAATTACAACAAACAGTTGGAAAAGCAAGCACCAGGGGTTCCTGCCTTAAGGGAGATGAAGTCCACCATCTGGAAACCACACGGTATGGCTTAAGGAGGCCACAAGTCAATCAGAAGTGCAGTCATTCCCAGATGTGAAGCACAAATTTGGCAGTAGGGCTAAGTGAGACTAACTTGAATCACACTGAGATGTGAATTAGCAGATGATGTAACTCCTTTAAACCCATTTACCTGTTTTCCCTGGGATAATTTAATGCATTTACATTTTTGACAAGTATCAGTTTGAATGCAGATTTTACTTTTAACCTTTCTAAGTGCTGTAGTACCAAACTGACCATTTTCCCACTCACACAGATTTTACATTTGAATACATCTCTGGTTATTCTGAATACATCATAGAGATGATAGATTAAATTTAAGCTTGCCCCAAAATACCTACTTCAGAGCTGCTGTCTGTTATCCTCTTATTAGGGATGCAGTTGATAGAGAGCTATCAGAGAATAAGAAAAATCTCAATTAATGGATGGGGCTCGAGGACCTTGACTTGGGAGTGGCAGCAGCATCCTGCTCACTGAACATTCAGGCAGGCAGCCTCTATGCCTTGATTTGGTTACCAGTACTAAAAACCAATGCTGCAAAACTGCAGTTGTGAAAATCAACATTGCAACATATTCTTGCAGGATGTGACATCGACAGAAAAAAAAAAAAAAAGGCTCAAAACTTCCTGAAAATTTCAGAAGCAACACCACTGAACCAGCTGAAGACAGAATCAGATACGCCTTTTTATGCAGCCTGCAGAAAAGGAGGATGAGGGGGGACTTTATTGCTCTCTACAACTCTCTAAGAGGAGATTGTTGGCACCTTGAAAAACACAAAGACAATATTGTCTTAGTCTACTCAAAACAGTGAAACCTTTTCCTTTGTATTGGAGGCTCCACCATTTTAGTGTTCTTAACTGAAGCTGAAACTAAGAATTTATTTTTGAAAAGTAAAAATTAAATTATTTTCACTTTTAGAATCTCATGTTATCTTCTTTTCTTTAAAACGCTTCAACGAATTTGATTTCTCAGACACAGCAGTGAAAATGAAATACTGCATTTTCTTGAATTTCACTCTGCTCTCCTAAAGATGCCTGTAATTAGCATGAGTATTCCTTAATTCTTTTATGCCTTGGTCTTTTTTTAGTATTTCCTTGTAAGGATCCTCAATTTGGAATTGCTTACATACGATCAAAGATGTTGAAGATAAAAGTTAGAAAATATGATGAGCTTTGAACTTAGTCTGTTTTCTTTCCTAAGGACTGGAATGTATTGTAGTTAATTGTCTTAAAACTTTAAGCACACCGAGAGCCTTTAAATTAATACAGAAGTAGGATTAAGTATATAAAAGCACACTTATTTTTTATTGCTTGTATGCCTCTGGTAATAGCATTTTAAAGTAATGAACCAGAGACTAAAACTGGGAGAAACATTGCACTGAGTTGGCGAAAGAGGAGTTTCATTAGTGGATGGACGATTACAGAGATGATGGATTTGACAGATCCAGCCAGTGTGTTCAAGAAATCATACAATTAATTGCTCTAAATAGCAGGCACTGTAACGTGTTCTGGAGAAGGGAATTAAATGGCACAGAAAATGGAAAGGTATTACATGAGAAGGTGCTGAAGATGGAGGACCCCTTGCTAGCACTGCGCCTTCACCCCACACCCTCACATGCACAGACTGCCTGGGTACAGAGACAACTCTTTATAGAGACAGCCCAACACTGCAGGCTCTTGTTAGAGTGGGATCCATGTCCACACAGAGTCCCAGCATTCCCACTGTCACCTATACCACAAAGGAACCCACATGCCAACCACAATGCCTCTGAAAGAGGACAGAGTTTTAATGTTACCCTTTTTAAAATGGAAAACTGTGACCCTTTAAACACTGCCCACGAATTTACAGTTTTTAGTGGTCTTCACTGGGGCAGCCTGTAGATCAAGAGGAAACAGGAAAATGAAGAAGAGACAATTAAATGCAATAATTTACTAGCACAGCAATACAGTACTGGTTTGCATGCTGACTTCTTAGTGCATTGTATACAAACATCTACAGTATGTCCATGGAGAAAGCTGTACATATACATTTATCTCACAGAACCCTATGGTAAGATGAGGCTTTTGAAAATGTCAGTCACTTTTTATGGAGGCACAATCTCCCTTCAGGCTTCATATATCTAATCCAATAATACAACCTGCTATTTCCAAACAGTTCAAAATAAATAAGCATCTATAGGCTTTATAGGAAACATATTAATCCCTGTGTGTCCATAAAATGATCTGAATATTTGTAAAAATGGAGTTACTGTCTAGCTGACAACTTCTTTTTGAAAGGGTATCTCAAGGCCAGACTGAAGGTTGGGGTCATGAGAACTATTGTGTCATTTACGGACCATGAATTATCTTCTGTAAAGCCCAACTGTCTTTTACTGATATTGATGAGAGATTTGCAATTGACAACAGTGAAATGAGGTCAGAGACACAGCTGATATGACTAATTACCAAGCTACGTTCACTCCATCTGTCCCACAAAATGTCTAAGAAAGAGCATAGAGTAAAACATCTCCATCCTATGCTGATGCTCATCAAATCCTGCATGAAAACAACAGTGAGAGCACTTGGAAGATTTCATCCTCTGAAGTATCTAAACATTTGTGTCAGAATAATTCCTCAAGTTTCCATGTAGAGGAATTTTGTGGGTAAATTACAGAATAAGAACTCAGATGACAAGAAATGTGTGGGTGTGCTTGTTGTATACATTGTGGCAGATCCTGAAAACCCACTCTCCTATGTAGGTGCCTGAACCCTACGATGAAATGCCAAGTTAGTTTTCCTGACTCACCTAGGTGTGTCATGCTGTCTCCAGGCTAGGTGCATAATACATGCTGGCAATCTCTCTTTCAGGTTTTGTCTTGACAATGCTGCAAATGGCTTATGACTCCTGCTCCAAGATCCAAAACCATCACAGCTGCACGACTAAAAAAATAATCCTGTGTAGTAAATGAGTTCCCAATGTTTAAATTTGTTCAAAAAATGTTGACGGGTTAACTTGTATTCACAGAGCTTTATGCCAGTAAGGTATTTATTATTTGTGCCTCCTGTGTTAACTTATGCTGGCTAATAACCATCCATCTCCAGCTAGTATAAAACCTATGTGGGTTCCACAGCTGTGGCTAATTTTGGAGAAATCAAATCATATACTGGTCTAGACCAAGCTTTTATTGTTTGGTGATCTGGCATCACAGAGAAAAAGTACTCCTGATGGTGGAATTGCAGTTTCAGACAGTGCAACTTGCGATGAAGGTAGGAGAATGTAGAACTATCTATAGAAGAACGTAGAAACAGTCAAGTTTGGAGAGGAGGAATGAACCTCAGATGAGGTTTTTTGTTTGTTTCCTTCTAAGTAAGATACTGATAGAGTCAAATACCAAGGTGGGGATCTCTGTACCTGCCGTGCAGTTTATCTGCTACTGTGAACAGAATGGGAGCACTGCATTTGTGCCATTTCATATTACATGAACACCATATATATTGTGTACATAGAACTGAGAAGCAATATTTCGCTAATCAAACCACAACACTAAGCAATTACCCAGACTTCTGTCTATTCAAACATAGTGATGTTTCATACTCTTCCACTTCAGTGATTTATTTTGTAGCAGGGTGCATACACACACACACATACAGATGTGCCCGTTAACTGTGCTCCACAAATCTGAACAGGTGACATCTCTGTGCTTTTCATAAACCTTCCCTGGGACTGCTCTCCAGAACTGAGACCAATGGAAGCGGAAGAGCCCACATCAGTATTATTAACCTCTGTAAAATACAGTGATCACACCCCAAGTACCCGCTGGGGATGGCCACTGGCCACACTGACTCCCTGACCATGCCCATGGACTGGAAGAGGGCTGCCCAGCCAAAGCCACGGGGCTGACCTGCACACAGGGCTGAGCTCCCAGCTCACACACCTGCTCTGCCTCTGTTTGAGTTGCTTCTATTGATGCAGTGATAGTGTCTCCTAGTGGCTATATTTCTGAAGGAGCAGACCCTAATCCAAACTTCACATCTGAAACTCCTGCTCTTTAGAGGCATACAAAATACAAAGACATCTCTAGACTTTTAAAGTGTCTAAACCAGCACTCTGGAAGGGTTTGTTGTTTTTTTTTTTTAAATATAAAACCAGAAAACCAGTAGCAAGGCACTCTGTTTTTTACCTTTAGTAAGACTAAAGAGAGAGATAAGAGCCATAATAAAACTGTATGAAGCAAGGACTTTGCTCAGAGGTCTGAAGGGAAGCGTGGGCATCAACTGATCAGAGTCAATCTCACGTAACATTTAGGGCCTATCAAGACCCTGTAAAAGCAAAGAAAATGCTGAAATGGTCTGCTTTGGTACACCTCCATAGCTCAACCTACCAGGTACTGAGCCCTACACCAAACACCACAGTCTGTGGGTATGGACACATGCCCTGGGATCTTTGAACCACGCTAAGCACTTGTGAAAGGTGATGCCAGCACAGATCAGAAGGCCAGCAGCATCCTGCTTGCAGTTATGGCCAGCAGAGGACGTTTAAACAGATCATAAAAACAAGAAACCTTGAACTGTATCCATAGCTGGTGCTAGCCCTTCCTCCTTGAACAGACTATTTTCCATTTTCAACACCAGCTAAGCACCAAAAATCCACCTTAGTAATGAGATCTGTATCAGGGGATTTTGTGAAAGAAAGACTAAACCTTCAATATACAGACAGTGTAAACCAAAACCCCACTAGCTGGAACTACAGTAAGGTAGACCCAGAGAGCACATGGGTCTGATTTTGCCATGTTGTTGAATGTTTCCTTTCTCATTTTCTTCCAATTGAAGTTTCCCATTGTTGACCATCCTCTTGGAACAGAAATATTTGTGCAGCAAATTTCCATACATGGATAAGCTTAACCAAATAAGATATTGAAAGAAAAAGGAAAGAATGACTGGAAAAGCACAGGCAAGGAAATCTTTCCTTCCAAATCCTGTCTGCGAGTGACGACTAATTCTTAACAATGGAGCACAGATTTACCCTCCTCTGTATATATATCAGGGCCTTTTGTTGTTCATTAAACATCCTGTCACACACCTGACATCCTCACTTTGAAGACTTTACATAAGCTTCCCTGTCAGAAAAGCAGTAAGTCACAACGAAAATGACTGTAGTTGGAGCAGTTTTAACACCACAAAATAAAAAACTTTATATACTTCTGATCTCAACTAACACATCTAACATCCCAGGAGCGTCTAGATATAAATACAGAGTGTATCCCTTCATTCCCACCTCCAGCAGGTCCTTCTCCAGGACCTGTGTGTGCCTGAGATAGTGCCCATTGCTGCAAGCACAGCAGTGTTTCCGCCACCATTCTCACATTGTGCCAGTTCCAGTGGAAAGCAATTCTTGAACAAGATCCAGTCAATATTCACTTTCCCTGATGGTCCTTTTGGTGCCTCAATTTGCTGACCTTTATGCCAGAGGGAAAGCTAACCTCAACCCTCAGCTTTTCACTTGATGGCAGACAAAGATGAGAATTCAGTTTTGGAAGAGGTTCTTACTGGTAAACACGGATTGACAATTAAAATGCTTCCCACTCAACTTCTTTTTCCACACCTCCTTCAGCTGTCACAGACCGCTAACTGAATCATACCAAACAACAATTTCAGTTTGTCTTAGTGTAGGTAAATTTCTTACAAGGTTTCAAAACAAGGCCTAAACTTTTCGCTTCTTTTTTCACCCTGACAATTTAGCTCTATTCCATAAGAAAAAAAAAAGCATGCATCTACTGAAGCCTTTCTGGTTTTGGCCCTCTGATCTTTTGTACCCCACCTATTCAGTCTTTTAAAAGCACCTCTCTTTCTACACACATTTAAAACCTCCTTTCATCCAAAGTTGACAGATCTCTCTAACACAGCCACCTCTTATTAAACTCCTGTACAACTGGTCCCACCTTCCACCACTGGTCCAAAACAAGCACAGACCTCTACAGCCACCTCATGTGGGAATACAAGCAGATGACCGCACCATCCAGAGGACAGTGATAGCTGGAGTAGTCCAAGGACACAGAAGGGAAGGAGCTGCAACCCTAGGCTCCTTACATCTCTGAGCTTCTTCCTCATGGCTCTGATCATTTGTTAACAGTATCTAGTTAAACAGAGGAAAAGCTGCATAGGGCAGATTAAACTGCTGGGCAGCCACCAAAACAAAAATATACAAATTCAGAGCAGAAATTCCCTGCAAAGGTAAGACAATAGCAAATGATAAATTAATGACTTCTGTGCTGTGAAAAGCCAAAGAGCCTCACATATTTGTCCTCTGTTAGAATGGGGAATTGTCCTCTTTCCAAAGTAACCCAAACCAATACTTTCAAACCTTCCATTCCTCCCAAACCAACTGCTTGGGGACTGCTCCACAGCCAGCCAGTTTCTTCTTCTGACCAGGTAATGGGATACTTGTGTGCACACCCTCCCAGACATGTGTTGGGTTATTTAAATCAGCTCAGCAAGTCTTTTAGCCTGAGAGACACAAAGGCAATATAAACAGAGCTTCCTTGGCACTCTGTCCTTAGAGAGTCCTATCCTGAGCAGATCATGCTGATACAACATGACAACATCCAGGGATAAAGGGGAGGCTCACACTAAACGCAGTCTAATACTAGGCAGTGTTATAAGAGGGCAAGCAGAGATCAGTGAAATCTTTTCTTTTCTTTCCTACTACCAGCAAACTGCACAAGCCCCCTGCCCCATCGGAGAGCGATGAAGTGGGCGACTCCTGCAATCCTGGCATGGGTAGGGACAACGGTTTCCTTCCAAGGGACTCTACCAGAGCTCAACTGTGTTTGCTTTTCTTTAAAGCTTCTTGTAGAACCCTTTGCCCTTCCCAGTATTTCCCTTACTGGAACTTTAACGCATTTGGCACAGAACTGCAAAATTGCACAACTCCTCAAGAAGTTGGATTTGTTCGTTGCCTTTTGAAGGGATGGCTGGGGGGACAAGTTTTCGATTATTTTTGAAATTATAGTATTAATTATTACTGTTATTATTATTAACACTATTATTATATTTAGGAAGAAGCTTCCCCCTAACCCGCCTTTTTGAGTTAACAATTCACTCATACTCTTCTTTCAGGCAGGTGGTTTAAGCTTGATCTGCCCTCCAGGGGTTAAATAAAGAAGTGATGGGAAGGAAAACCAAGACCTTTTCAGCGGCTCATATTTGAAATTTTTTCCCTCGCTCTCTTCTATATGTGGATCGTCTGCTTCTCGTTTCCTCTCGCTCCCTAATTATTCTGTTAGGGAATGGCGAGGGGCAAGGATTAACAATGAAGCAGATGACAGGAAACTGTTACCAAAAGAACAATGCCGGGCATCTCCCCCATCCTCCCCTTCCTCCCACCCAAGAGATGGTCCCCCTCACCCTTCTGTCGATGCCATGGTTCCGAAAAACCCCCTGTCTTCTCAAGGGTCCAAGGGATTAATTTGGACAGCAGGGCGCGAAGGAGGTTGGCTCTTTGGTATAACCCTCGCTCACGTCTGGGGAAGGAGCACGCAATTCCTTGTAATCCTGGGGACTCCGCAGGGCGAGGATCCGGCAGCTCCGCTCCTCGGCTCTCCCCCACCCCGCCGTCCCGGAGCAGGCTCTCGGTGCCCCGGGGACCGGCGCTGCTGCGCCGCGGCCGCCCAGCAGTGGCCGGCGGGGCGAGGAGGCGCTGGCACCTGGGCTGCGATCCCCGGCGCCCTCCCCTCGCCGCGGGGAGCGTGTGCGTGTGTGCGCGGCTGTGTGCGAGAGCTGGGGGGCGACTTCACATCGGCGCGGCGCTGGCTGAGGCTGGGTTGGGAG
>VWYP01027304.1:685662-731855 GCA_013400435.1 Pycnonotus jocosus | reverse complement strand
ACCCGCCCGCGCCCCGCCCCGCCACCGCGGGGGCGCCGCGAGTGGCCGTGGCCCGGCGGACCCGGTCCCGGGGGTCGCCCAGGACATTTCTGCAGCGCAGGGCAGGGCGTTTCTGTCCTGTTCTGTACCCGCACTCAGGTGCTGAGGCACGGAACGCTCGTGTCACGCCCAGACACTGCCACACACCTTCGCTCCGTTACCCTCAGCTGGGGCTCTGCCCGCCGACCTCAGTGCTGTCTTTCCATCCAAGTCTGACCAGCCTGATGTCCCGTTTCACAGGGAACAAACATTTCTGCCACAGCTCGTTCCCTCTGCACCGAGGAGGTGGCACAGAAAGCCAGCGGCCATGCGGCAGCCCTCTGACACGATAAGGACCTGGGAGGCTGCAGGGATTGCACAGCTGAGCAAAGCCTGCCTGACCCTCCGCACCACTCCCACTCCCCCAGGACGCTTTTCCTGCAACCAAGCCAATTCCAGTTACTTGCCCTTAAAAAATGGCAGGATGCAGCCTATCACGCAATCCTCAGTCCTAATCAAATACACATTTTTTTTTTCTTGTAACCTTACCATGGACGTAGGCTTTCAATGGAAATAATTTACAAGGGCAATTCTATAAGAGTAACTGAGGATGCCTGTTTTAAGCCTGAAAAGAGCTTGTACTTCAGTATGTCCATTTCCCTTCAGTACTATTTTTCAGCTAAGCACCCTGGCTTTTGGAAGTAATTTAGTGCAGCCCCAAAAACATACAAAGGAAAAACATACACTCGTTGGAGTGAATAAGAATGCAGAGAGTGTTTTGCTCTTCTCTTTCCATGGCAGTATCCTTATGGCCTTTCCAGAATGCAAAGCTCTTTTTCCTTGGAAGGAAAATGAGCTGCTCTCCATGTTGTGCTATTTCACACCCTTTCTCCAACAGATGGCACAGATCCTCACCTGCTTAGAAAGAGATGTTTGAAATAGTTCTATATCTTAAAAATAGAGCCAAGCTATCAAAGAGACTAATAATCCCAGGTCACACATTCCTTTTTTTCCAACATTTATCCCTATTTTTTCTCATTATTGGCATTTAGATGCTAATGCCTGCATAGTTCTGCTCAGTCTGTAAACAGGAAACTGCTGTGGGTAAGCTGGTTTGTAATTCCTGGGAATGCTCAATGTGGTACAGGTGCTTGGATATGTTGATATGACTGCTCACTTGTACATCTGAATACCTATGCCATACAACCAGATAAATAAAACATAATGTGGGCATTTAGAGACAGCCAGATTTGAATCTAGGATTTAAACATGATTGAAGCCAGAAATAGAAGCAAATGCTGCAACCTCATCCACCTTCTGTAAAAGAGAGGAGTCCTGGGGCTGAGAGGTGTCTGGCTATTTTCTTGCTTCTGCTTTCCTTGAAGAGCATCATGGCTGTAAAAAGAAGGAGTTGAATAGAGCTGTACATGCACAGCTATAGCAACCTCCTGAGATTTTAATTCCATGAATTCCTACAAGTTTCTCTTCAAGAATGTACGTTAGTGTGATACACAGCTAGTGAACAGCTATATTGTTGCTGTCCAAGCCCGGAAACTTTCAGCTGATTTGAAGCCAAATGGGGATGGGATTCAACACTGAGGAGCAGTTAGAGGATCAGTAAATACTGATATGGTTAATCTTTAGTAAAAGGAGAGGAGTGAGGTCTAAGGCTGGAATTAAAACAGACTTTTGAAAACTCTTTGGACTAGACAAATCCTAAAGGGAGAAAAAAGCCTTTAGGACCTTGTCTCTCTCAGTTGTAGCAGTGGAGAGCAATAATGCCATGGAAAGCAATGGAGTCATGGTGTCATAACTGAGATGACAACCAGCTCACAGGTCTTTATAATTTGTGTTTACCATTAAATAATACAATAATTAATTATTTAGAGTGTAGAAACTCTCATTTAATGTAATCATGAAAGAGCTTTCTCATTACTCTTGTCAATAGTGTTAGGAGGAAACACATGTTGACTTTCTGCAAGTTTGTGCTGCTCCAAAACTGACACCTAATTTACTCTAACCCATTCTGTCAGCAGGGGAGTACCACACATTCATTGGCATGTGTTCCTCCTGGCAGAGGAATGAAACACATCATGTTTTTCACATTTAATTCAGGATTTTTGTTGCTGTTGTTGCCATGCAGTTTGTCGGCCAAGCAAAATCTCCTGGCAGGAGAAGACAGACAAACAAGATAAAGAGAAGCAATATACTTTGATTGTAGCCCTTAAAACTTTTTGATTTAAGCAACATCATGTAGTCCTATTGCCAGTGAAAACAAGAAAAGTGCAAAAGCATAACACAGTAAGTATTTCTGCCAAGAAAATAAAGAAGAAATTACATGGAATGATGTCCAATACAAATTGTCTTTTTAGCAGCAGTTTTCAGATTCAAAAGTGGGTAGAAACTACTGAATGATAAGAAACTCTTAATGAGATTTTACAGGATCAGAGAATCAGAGCTGAAATCAGACTTGCTAACTTTGAGTTGCCACAGCCATGCAATAGGCAGAACACAACTTCAGGATCTGAGTTCCTCTTGGTAAGAGCACTAAATCTTTTCATCAGATTCCCAGCCTTCACATCCCACTACTGCTGTAAGCTGGTTTGGGCACTGTAATAATTTGAAGGTCCTAAAAACTCTAGGGTGTCATATACAACTTACCAAGAAATCATTGTTGATGGAAGACAGTCATTACTGTCTCTTCTCCCCAACTTTTGTAGGATTAATCCCTAGTCTTTAGCCATGACTGAATAGAGAATAGAAAATAATTTAGTGAAAGAGCACTGACTAAGGACCATGAGGACCCCCAGGTGTCCCCCTGGACAACATGCCCAGTGGGAGAATCTTACCATCTGATGTCAAACAGTTCAGCCTCAGTTCAAGAAAAGTGCCTGCTGAGTGTGAGACCTGGACGTTATTCTTCATCCTAAAGAGCTACAGAGAAGTAGTTTTACCACAAATGTATGGGAACTAATGGGAACCAAATTTTTTCCTGAGGTTTTCATAGTTCCTTGAAATAACCCACTTGGAAAAAAATGTATTTAAAATATGTGTCATGTTTTCATCTATTTAGAATACAAGGTGAAAGAGAACTCCTCTGTACATTTCATTGTAGTGGTTCATGTACAATAGCAGCACTGGCTGTATTAAGAAGAAAGATCTTGTTATTTATATAGTCCTTGAATTTTGTGCTGATTCTGCCTTTTAGTGTTCCTGAAGAGTCCCAATTGAGAGTGACATGCAAAGAGACAAGGGCAGTAGAGAGTTCCTAGAATGTGACACAGATAAAGCAACAATGGATCTAAATAATGTCAGACATGAGTATATAGATTAAAAAAACAAACCATGGTTTATTTAAATGTGTAAAGTACTTGGGAGGGAAGAAGATTACATTGTGCTATGGCAATACAGACAGCACATACCACAACAAGCTCATCCGTCATAATGAATTCAGGCTACTCTTCCCAGACTCTTAATCCACTCAGTCACACAGATCTTTGGGAGAGGTTCATCATCAATTTCTCCAGGGAACTGCACACTACAGATTAATTTCAGACAGAATTTACTGTCCTGTTTCTGCATGTTAGACTCAGGAGCAGAGCATCATCCTCCCACCAGGGGAGGCAGACAAAATATGGCAAAACTTCTCATGCACTGTCAACCCTCTGTCATGGGTTAAGTAAAACTAGCCTGATGAAGTATCTGATCCTAGGACAAATTACCAGGCTGTCTGCCTTAACCTTATCCCAGACGTGTCTCATCACTGGGATGAGAAGCCTAAAGTAGCAGAGACTGAGAGAGATATTGTATTATAAAATGCCATATCCAGACTCAGATTTTTATTTCATGTTCTTCTCAATCCAGTCTTTGAAGGGAAGAGCTTTGGTGTAGCCACTGTAGAGTTCTAGGCTGCAAGTTTTATCATAACCCCAGCTCACTAATCCCATCAGGTGCCACCTTAGCTCAGGAGATGCTTTCCCTGGCAAAGTTATGGCAGCAATCCCACCAGTCTCAGCAGGGCAGATATTAGAAAAGGCTGTGTGGTCTTGTTTGGCACAGAACATACTGTCAGTGATGCTGACTTGTATCCCATTATCCTCATACTGTTGCTCACACAACAGCGAATCCACCATCTGAACCACTCCCATGCGGATTGTGTCATTCTTGTATCCGGGATCTTTAATGTCAGCCAGTACCTTCCAGCCAGTAACCATTATCTTTAAATCCTCTGTGGATGAGGTCAAGTCTTGAGAAGATGACAAGCAAATGGGCTGAACACGACTGCTGATCCTGGCTTTGTCCAAGAGTTTTATGACAGCTATATCAGAATCAAGTAATATAGGGTCATAATTGGGATGCACTATGATGGCAGAAATCTGGAGAGGAAACAGAGTAGGAAGAATTGCAGGGTTAACAGCAATGGCAGGTCAGCAGCACTCTTTCCATACTACTAAAATACATTTTAGTTTATCTTGCATACTTCTCCTCTACCCTCACCTAAGGTGTTCTTTCACTCAAATGAGAAACATGCACAGATCAAGCATCTTCCGACTTTTTATTTTCTCTTTTTCTTCCTTTTCTTTTTTTTTCTTTTTTTTTTTTCTTTTTTTTCCTTCTGCTTGTATTTCAGTGACATTTTTATTGCATGAAACACTTTTTACTCAAAAGCAGTCAAGGACATTTTTTAGCAAAATGGGGAGTTAATGTGCAGTTCAAGTTTTTCTACTGTGTACTGAAAAAGTTTTACCTTCCATGACAGCTTCAGCCTGTGGAATTTAGATGGGGTGGGGGCTTTGAACTAAAATGTTACTTTTTTGTTGAAATGCACCTGCCTTCCCACCAAAAAAGACTACTAGCAATACATTACATAATATTGGGGCCAAACTTTTACTGCTTTTTACCTTAATGAAAT
Organism: Pycnonotus jocosus; assembly: GCA_013400435.1. Classification (NCBI taxonomy): domain Eukaryota; kingdom Metazoa; phylum Chordata; class Aves; order Passeriformes; family Pycnonotidae; genus Pycnonotus; species Pycnonotus jocosus. Next base: position 726,925 of record VWYP01027304.1, on the reverse strand, counting down.
GATACAAAAACAGATAGGATTCCTATAAGGAAATGCTGTAAAAAAAGTTATATATTTTCTCACAGGAAAAGAATGAAAAAGATGAGACTAGAGAAAGAAACTAAAAAGGGGTCATGAGGGAAAGAATCAAGTTAACTATGATATGTTGGAGAAAATTCATTAAATTACTCAGACGCGCACCCCACACTTCCCCCCAAAAAGAGACACACATACCCAAAATTGATATATTTCACATTTTGACTTCAGCCCTTTCTAGTTCTGCTTGAAAAAGGCAAATCATTCTGGTGAGCCCAAGGCGCTATTTTTTGAGCTGAAGTCAGACATAAACTTCTTTTCAGTTTAGAGCTGTTCAGCCTTGGGGCTGAGAAGTGAAATGTGCTCATGGCATCAAACTAGGATTTAGAGCACAAGTAAACACTCATAAATTATGCTAATCAATTTTGACAGTAGCTGGCATATTTTTTACTTTTTTACTGGCAATATCACTCAAGACATTATGGCCCACAGAACCTGAGCTATTTTCTTGATTAGGGGTCAATGCATGAGTTGGATGGCTTCAAGGAATTCAATGAACTATAGCACATGCCCTTCTTATGCCATGGCACTTGAGTGTCTACACATGCATTTCAAACAACAAACACCTAAGAGAGTGCATTGCCCAAAAGGTGACCTTTTTTCCCCCACACAAGACAGATGTGATCAGCATCTACCTGTGTTCATCATTTTTCACTTCTGTTGGGCTTACTCACCCTCAGGTTCTGGATGGTCTTTTCATCCCTGTCATCATCTCTGTAGAATTTGCCCAGAACCACCTTGAGCTCTGCTGTCTTGAGCACGATGGTCTTGCCCAGGTCAGTGACACAGTGAGCTGCCACCACCACGGTGCGTTCGTTCACCAGGGCCCCGCTGCAGATCAGGATCCAGGCCCCTTTCCGAAGGCTGTTCTCCTTCACCCTGCTGGCTGTGCGGTAGATGGCTGCTTGCCACGGCCACCTCGTAGAGGTCACTGCCTTCTTAAGGGTGATGTTTTCTGCTTTTCCACAGACTGAGGAAACATGAAGCAAAAAACAGGTAACACTTTCTCCCTAAAAGAATCTGAGCATTACTCTTGAGTCCTTCTTAGAACGTGCCAAAAGAAATTAAACTGCTGCAGTGATGAATATGAAGGACAGTTGTCTCATTAGCTTTTGTCACTAACCTGCAGGATTATAGAGTATTTGATATAGCTTAAAAAAAAATACTATGTTTTCCATTATTATCTGAATTCCTGGATAAAATAAGAATGTGGATTTAGCATTTGAGCAGGTGAATTTTCACAACCACCTTATTGAGTTGCACTATAATGAGGTGACTGCAGAAAGAAATGGAAAGAATATCCCTGATTCTTGTTTATCATAAAGCCATCAGTACACTAAAACTCACCCCAGGCAGTCACGGTGTATTTTTGAGGCCTCTCCTGGCACAAATCTTTGAACAGGTCAGTTTGTGCCTATAAGAATAGACTTGCCTTGCTACAAGAATGTTGAAGCAAATGTATCTAAATCAACAGCCATCCTGGGGAAAAGAAAAAGCTCTGCCTTGTTCTAGGAATATGTTATACATGCTTGGACCTGGGGTAAAATCCCCTATATCGTGAAAGGTTTACTTCAGTTGGAAGAGTTACATTGCATGGTTGCATGTTTTAGTCTCCCTTAGGAGACGTTTTCTTCCTGGTATGTATTGTGTGCATGTCCATAGTGAATGCAAAACTTTTCAAAATACATGATATGATCTCAAGGCAAAACCACAAACAAGAATAACAAAAATTTGTTTGTTGTTGAGATCTACTTCTCACAGTTTGCTTGATGTCAGTAGTGGGGTTTACCAAATTTTGTGGCATTCTTACCCTAGCTTACTTTGTGCACTAGCTCCAGATTAGATTTTATCTAGATTTACAGTTTGCAGTATGAATCCTTCCTTAGCAGGGCTTATTAAAAGAAGAGGCTCATTAAAATTGCAGACTCTCCCTTCTATTGCTTAAACTTTGATGGTTTTGTCAGCTGTGTGCCAAAGTATGGAAATGAAAGAAAAGTCTCATTTGTAGTAAACAATACAGAAAAACATGAAGTGGTAGTAGGAAAGCTATTCCAAATCAGAAGAAAGACTCACTATACCTTTTGCTCAATAAAAGAGTAGAAAAATTAATGGCAAATTACAGTGCTGAAAGCCTGATCACTTTACCATCAACTGCACAAGTTCTGCTGGTGGATAAAAAGACACATATATCCTTCAAGCTTTATTGCTCCTTTCTCCCAGCTGGAAGTATAGGCAGCCTATACTGCTATGACTCCCTAAATATCTGAGATGAATACGCATCCTGTTCCTTCATTCACCCAAGAGATATGCACTTTTTTTTCTTCCTCTTGGAGACTCACTTGGAATACACACAGGGGCTCTCCCACTCCATTTTCCTGTCTTCAGGCAAGTCCTCCTGCTGCTGCCCAGGCGGCGGTAGAAGGGAGAAACGCACTCGTACTGGAGCTGGGTGTGCAAGTGCTGGTACCCTGGGGGCAGTTCTCCAAATGGCAGTGCTGGCTTCTTGGTTGGATAGATTTGAAGCTTTTGCTTGCTGAATGCAGAAGAGTAAAGTTGATGCAAAGGTGTTTCTCTGTTTCAAGGCACAAAGAACACAATAATTATAATATTATAAAAGTGATCATTACAGTAACTTTATCACCAGTTGTGTTAAGCATCATTTAAAATCATATGAAGTTGGCTCATGAAACAATAAGTAAAAAATATAGTTCCAGCATAGTTTAGCAATACTCCCATTTACATCCCAGCTATTGTATTTACATATATCTGCACACATATATAATTACACATATGTTTATACATGTCCTATTTGTGTCTCTTTTTAAATTTTACAGTTTCTGAATTGAAATCTGATGCCTCTGAATGTGGAAGGTTTTTTTTCCATCCACAAAAGGACTAAGAAACCATTTTTTAAATAAAGAAAATACACCTGAATTTGGCATTGTCATAATTAATTCTCAGTAGAGGGGAGCTAGGCACATCTTTTCTCTAGTGAATATTTTAATAGACAGTACTAGGAATTGATTCAGATTAAATGATCTTGTTAAAGTTGCTTGATTTAGCAATTAACAGAGATAATTGCCTCACCATAGAGATTTCATAATTTCATAATCGCTAAGCTTCCACTTAGAAATTGCACTGATTGGCTGAAACAGGGCACATAATTAAGAAATAAATATATGCACCAGCAGAGATATGGACCATAAGTTTGACTACAGTTACACTTAAATTTTTATCATTTAGAGTGTGTCTCTTGCTTTAATGCTTAAAAGCTCCTATCTAAAGAAAACACTCCTTTTTTTTTTTTTTTTTGCCTGAAAAATTCAGCAGGAAATTAGTTTCCCCTTGAGATTTCTGGTAATGCCTACATCCAGAAAAGGCTTCTTTTTTTTCTCATGATGATTTCATTTTTTATCACAGAGAGACACAGACACCTCCATCATATCCATTCTGTGAGGTGATATGTAACAGGAAAGTAAAGTTACAAAGAACAAGAGCAATGGGAAGTCTCTTGTATTTTGGAAGAAGGACGAGAGCTGCTGTGATCATACTTAGTCTGCCAGGGTACCACTCCAAACTCACAGGAGCCTTGCAATATTGCATAATCTAGACTTTTTCTCATTATTGACCTATTAAATGGAGATTCTACTTCAAGGGATTAAAACCAGTCCATAAACATGAGATACCATCATCTCATGGCATCTTATGGATGGGAGGGCATTATGTTCTCTTAATACAGTTGGTGTTCATATCTGAAACATGAAAGACCTGTATTCAAAAGTTAATAGAGAAATTTAGGCAAGAGAAATCCCCTAATGGCTACTAAAGCCTCATGTCAGCTTCTCAGGACCATCTCTACACTCATACATCACAGACCTGCAGAGTGGCTGAGTGATTGGAAGTATATGCTTGCCTTGTTCCTCAAATCTTTAGGCATCTGCTACTGGCTGTTGCCAGAGATAGGACATGGCTTGAGCTGAACCTTAATTCTGACCTGATATGACTGTTCTTAAGACCAAAGAAGAGGACAGTTCTTGCACTGAATCTAAAATTAAATGAGTCATGTACTTCAAAAATAACCCTGAAATGAGAAATTACTACTTGGACGAAAATGAACCTGAACATTGCAACATAACTAATTCAGATTGGGTTTATTTCAAGAAATCATCAGAAGGGTAAGCCCAGGAAGGGTCTAATCTTTCATTCCTTCCTCCCCTCCTACTCTACTTCCTCCTCTCCCTCATGCCCAGTCTATATAAATTGTGCAATATTGCTTTGGGTGGTGAAACTTACTGGGAGCAGATCGCATTGCCATACCCTCTTCTCTCCTTGTGCTCTCCCTGTGCACTAACATGGCACATGTTCATATTTTAACATGCATCATTAGCCCCAAGGAACTGTTCTTAGACTGCTCTCATAGTCTGTCACAAGCTTGCAAGCAGAATTCCAGCATCATCCTGTAGTTTGTCCATCTCTATCTGTGCATTTCTTCCTGGCTGCCTCCAGCAACTGGCAACCAGTGTTTAATCAGACCTCCCCTCCCAGCAGCTCTCATTGCTCAATTATCAGAGTATTTGTAGAACACGCTGCTCAGGCAGGCTAAACACATGGAGTAAAAAGGAGAGGAGGGGAAAAGCAATCACATTTTTTCTTTAAACTGTAGTTGAGATATTACATTCTCACCTTGACTGAACCTGCATTGGAAGCACTTTCTGTCTCACCAGGTCAGAGATCTTTGGCTCTCTGCAGGCTAGAAAAAATATAATGTTGCACAGTACTTTTTCACATTCACAGCTCAAGTGCTATGGTTCATGTACATTTCCAACCTTTCCTCTCACTAACTATAGTGGACTGGATTAAGAAAAGAGGCAGTTAAGTTACATTCATTAAAATAAAGATAGATCCTGAAACCTAAAGCCTTGGAAAAATACCTCTTCACAGTTCACAAGATGTATCTTATTAACAACAGTGGAAGCTACTGAACTACTCTACACTGGCACTTTCAGACATGGAGGTAGAATTTTCCATCATTCAATGTGTCTGAATGCCACACTTGCATCACTGCAAATTTTCCAGTAATGGAATTATATATAAGAATACTTAGTTTCCATCTGTGTAGCCCCATACATCTAATCCCAGTGACTCAGCATACAGAGAAAGGCTGCAGGATATTACAGACTTTTAAGAGTCTGTGCACTTATGGAAGGAATTGGAGGCTCTGATTCAAAGGAACACTTCAGAGTTCCTGAATATGCATACAATAACAGAAAGGAGATCCAAGATTTCTAGTTTTGCATATTCAGTTTACTTACTTTAAGTTTAGGATAAAATATTCAAGTTCAAACACCTCTGCCAGGGTCTCCTTCCTGCTGCCCTGAGTAGAAGAAAAGGAATCTTGCAGGATGGATTTTATCTGTATGCGTGAGCACTTGTTCTCTAATTTAACAGTATCTAGTTCTTTGTGATTGATATATATGTTTACCATTATGTCAGTATCACAGTAAGCATCAATAAAGATGCTTTCCACAGATGATTATATGCTTGAGGGAGAGATTATTTTCATCTAAAACAACAGAATAAAGCAAATTTCCCAGGGGACAGACATATTTCCTTATATTATCATCATTTCAGTTTTAAAAAAAAATCCATATGTCAAGAAATTGCTTTCATAAAATGAATTTAGCAGTTCCCCAGCCCAAATTCATTCATTCATTCATTCATTCATTCACTCAGGATTTCATACACACTTAGTAAAATAGCTCCAGGTCAAGAGCATAGGATTTAAAGGTGTGATTCAGTGTCTTGATGAATACATATAATTTAATCATATCTTCAAGGCTGCAATGTACAGGCTCTGCCTTTTGCATTCATGATTGGTCCCATTGTTTTAAAAGGATTGTGAAAGGATAGTTATTCCCTATGACAGCAACTGTTGTTAATGGTCTCATGAGACAATTATTTCATTTTATTTCAATTCCCTCCTGATCTTCTTTGATTTTGATCTTATGCAGGTTCAGTGCTAGAATGAGGACAATTAGGGAACATTCCTTTCCCTGTTTAAAGATAGAATCTTCTGGAATCATTGGCATCTTCTCTGTCTGAGTACAGCAGCCAGCAGAGCTGGCAAACTACAAAACTCAGTATCAGGTATCAGCCCAACAGCTTACTATTAGCAAATATGATTGTTTGTCAAGTGCAAATGATATTAAACACAATCCAGTAAAACCATAGCAGCTTGTGTGAGTTGTGGTAAAAAAGTTTGTAAACTACCTTTTATGCAGATGGGTTGCTTCCCTGACCATTCTCCATCGTCTTGGCAGGTCCTTTGTTCATTGCCACTAAGAACATACGAGTTGTTACAAAAGAAAGCAATGACTGTGCCAATTTTTGCATAGCGTCCATTCAAGAGCCCAGTGTCTTCCACTACTCTTCTGTAGCCATTGAGTGGGCCACCAGGATCTGAGCAGTTTTTTTCTTCTAGAACTAATGATAGGGGAAAAAAGATGGTAACCATTTTATCAGGTTCACTACGTTATTTTCACCCATCAAATTGCTTGGCATTTCATTCACATGTTACTAAACAATTTACACTTTATTAAAGATGCCTTTTCAAGACCCATCTGGGATCCCTGTCTTTGAAAATGTCAAATAATAAAGAAGAAATTATAATACAGATATGTCTGTTTATAATACACACTTCAGTCTCACTGAAAGCATAAGATTCTCAAATTGGTAAAAATTCTCAAATTGTTAAAACCCGAAGAAGTAGCTGACAATCCTGAAAAAAGATCCTCGACTTTCCATTATGTTAATGATTTATTAATCAACAAGGCTTCTTCAATAGCATAAAAACCTGCACTTAAACTATTTGCAGGAAACAGGCCCTTGGCATTCTTTTCCTTTTTCTGTATTTACAACACTTCATTGCACTTGGATAGTAAAACTATACTACTAAATTTTGCTTTTATGTTTGGTTGCATTTTGTTTCCTTAACACTGAGAGTGATATCTCAATAATCCAGGGAAATACAGGGATTGAAAGAGAACACATGTACGTATTTACTGACAATAAAAGTTTAATATGAAAAGCTTACTCATGTTATATTCTGCCTATAAAACCTCTTTTAGTTCCTCCTTCCCAGTATTTTCCACTTCTGTTTAATTCTTGTGTTTTTGAGTTTTTTGGGGTTTTTTCCTCAATAAACTTAGATTTTTGGTCTAAATCTAGAGGACAACATTCACTATGTGATGCTAGAAGATCATTATTTTTAACTCCTCTGCTCTTTCTATTTAGCATCTGGCAAGGTACTTTTTTTCCCCTTTGGATTTCACCTCAGTTTTTGTGTCAGGACAACAGTAACATGCAATTCTGTTTTATTTCTCTGCCTAGTGTCTCAGTGCATGATAACCAGTGAACATCTAGTTCAGACAGCTGGTGTTGGTGCTGCTCACAGAGGGCTCAGAGGACAGGGATGTATCAATTGACCCAAAATTACCTCTTCATATCATCGCTTCAGACTTGGCTGCCTGCTGAGCCTCAGTTCACAAAAGCACCAACATACAACAAAGCACTCGGACATTTATTTAAATTGCTGTGAAATCAGCACAGTTACAGTGCAAAGTCACAAAGTCATACCTTGTGCCACCAGACAAAGCCCAGCTCAGCAAAGCGTGTGAACACACAGCCAACCATAACAATGCCACTTCAATGAAGAGCATGTGCTGAAGGCTCTATAAGTACTGAAATACTTTTCTACGAGGTATATTCAGCAAACAAGGATTTCTGAACTTTCTCTCCACCAGGAGAAAGGGAAAAGCAGAGCCCTATCTCCTTTTCATTTGGCTCTGTTTTCCTTCTGTGTACCTCACAGGCTCTCTCAATTTGTGAACCATAAGTAACTGATAACCTGACAGCAGCTAAAGACTACAGAGAATCCCCCACAGAATAATGTTTTATTTGCAAGTTGCCTTCTGCACTGATGGCTGGCCTGGAGGCATCATCTGATCAGCAGAGCGGGTGTTTCCAAATGTAGCAAAAGCTTGACCATGTAAGTCACTTAAGGCCTTCTCTTATTTCAGTACTTTGACAGTAATTGTCTTTTTCCTTAGGCTCAGGGTTATGACCTTTTTGATTTATTAAATACAAAGAGAAAACATCTGGGAAGGAGAGACCTAGCACTTCAGTGACTGCCAAGTCTAGAGACAGCTCTTTCTATAGATCTTTAGCCAGGGCCATCATGCAGCAGAGACTTGGCATGATCCTGACATCACATCTACTGCAACTGGAGACTTCTCTCTAGATAGAAGAATACCTATTGCTTGCTCTTTCAAATAAACTTATATACAGCTGTTTTACAACACTCCCCCAAAAATTTACACTGTTTGACATAACACACTTATGAAGCACTTTATCAATTGAACCAAATTATTCTGGAATATGGAAATGAAATTGTGCAATGCAAAACAACTAAACGAAATTGAAAGTCTCTTTGGATTACAAGAAGGAATTTTACAGCTGAACCAATATGAATGATATGCCATGCCATCCTGCACAGTCAGAATGAATGGAAGTTTCTTTTTTATCAATTTTTTGTCTAGGATGCGAATTGAAATATGAGCCTGGTGTTCACACAGTAAGCTCCTATTCACCTCCACAGAGTGCACCAGGCTGCTGCAGAGAAAGTGTGAGACACACAGAGTAAGGGCAGTAGCTATTCATTGTTGCACTAAGTCCCTCACTTGGCTTTGGTCCTAGACATTTTCTCTCTATGTGTAAGAAGGATACATGCCTAAAGACTTTGAGGTTATTAGTTTTCAGTAAAGTAATGTTTCAGTCAGACCTTTATACAAAAAAGACTTGCAGGCTGGGGCTCCAGCAGAGTAAAATAAGAATTCCTACTGCTTCTTAAAGACAGGAAGACAAAAGGACATGCTATGTCGCAGACCTACCAAATTTCAAGTGAGATTTAGATAGTCTAGTTTCATGGGAATGCATTCGCCAAAATATTTGACAAGAATTAAAACTGAAAGTGACCTTACCACATTCAGGATGATGTGTTGACCAAGTCCCATCAAGCTGACAGTAGGCAACACGGCTGCCTTTTAAGCTGTAACCTGCGTTGCACTTGAAGTAAACCCGGGCCCCGTATTTAAAGTCATCTCCTTCCACAATACCATGAGCGGGAGCACCTGGAGTCCTACACATCACCACTGACAGTTCAGATATTTCAAAAAAATCCACTTTATTACAAAAACAGGACTGTGTTAGGATGATTCTTTACTTAGAACATAGAAAAACCAATTACAATGGACACAGAAGTCAAAATTAAAAGACCAGTATATGCTGATCTTTAGAAAGTTGTTTAGGCATCAGCTCTACACACATTTACATCCCACTTTTCAAAACCTATCTAGATCCATTAGGTTCAATAGGATTACTCTGATGTGTCACGTGTGCTCAAGTGTTTGAATCATTAGGGCTCAGAATATTAGTACTTGAAATACATTCCATCTTAACAAAGGTTTGGAATGAACTACCACACTTGGTCAAAAAAAAAAAAATCTAGATCCTTAAAAGCCTTATACTGAATTTCTTTCAAATGTCTCTACATTTTATATGGACTTTCAGATAACATCTCAGAAATTATAAAGCATCAATATTTGTGTAAATCAAACATTAACATAATTACATAATTAAAAAGGAACCTTGATATTTACTAAACTAGGATAATTACCCCTTCCACAGGATTTTTTCTATTGGGAAAATACAGATGATATTCTATATAACTACTGCAAGCAGTAAATATGAAATTAGGCATCAAGATATCTCTGACAGCATCAAGCCAACCATGTTAAGGTCTACTCAGCACAGAAACCTGTCCAACTGTGGCAAACAGTAGATTTGAAGGAAAGACTATAAAAACAGAACAAGCATGTAGAATACTTTCCTGGCATAATCTGTCAGCATTCAAAAGTCTGAAACTCAAGAACTGCCGGAACAACAATTGTATTTTTGGTATAACATATCCTGCTGATATTTTTTTAACATTTATTTGTCTTAGTGTTTTCTAAACTCAACCACATACTCAGTTGTCCACAATATCCTGTGGCAGTGAGTCCTACAGACTAAGTGCAAAAAATGCACTGCCTTCTTTAGTTTTGTTTCTAGTCTGCCACCTGATAATTTTATTTGATGCTGTACTTTCTTTGTTACGAGAGGCAGAGAATGTCCATGCCTTAACCTTCTCCAAGTCACTTTTTACACTTTTTAAGGCCAGTTTCCTGTATCTAGAAATTACGTGTGTACATTGGTAGGTGATGTAGGAAACACATGGTTTATTATCTACACAGTTACCCATCTTTTTGTGTTTGGCTTTGTCTGGGCCATTCATTGTGAAAAACTGCATGGGAGAAGATTCAGTGCAAGACATAGACCTGCATATGGGTTTTACCTGTCACCTGTGATACTCTGCTGGCAATAGATAGATCAATGCTAAAGAGATCATCCCTACTTTATGCTTTTAGAATTTGACTTTTCTGCTTTGCCTCATAGCCAGTTGCTTGCTAACCTGCAGCCAAATTTTGATGCTTAAAACTTTCAGAGGAAAACTTTTCTAAGGCCTCTGCCCTGTAATCCTTACACAGAGCACAAATAAATGCATCCATTTATGTGGATTGTGAACCATCCAATTATTAACATAAAGAAGACATCAAACAACAAATTGGAAGAATCATTTGTGCACTAGTGAGCAAAGGTCTTGGCAAGAAAAACTGTCCAACAATTAAGCATTAGAGAGGACCTGGACTATAATGCTCATAATCAAATCCTATCCAGTTAGGGGAGGTCAACATTTCCTCTTGACTCCATGTATTCTTCATCAATGTCATCATTAGCAAAAGAATGATGATTAAAAAAAAAATTAATTAATTCCTAGTCCTTGATGTTTCTCATGTGAAATATAGACACACACATATACATATACACATATGTAGGTGGATGTGTGTATACATAAGCACATAGATAAATGAAACATAAATAATGGGCACATAGAATTTCTAGGTGTTTTAATTCTCAGAACACTCATCTTCCCACTCATAATCTGTGTATTCCCAGTCACTCCCTCCCTATCTTTCTCTGAGCAGCAATCTATTTCCCTAAATTTATATTTCTCTCTTTCAATGTTGTCACACTTAGCTTGTCAAATGATAAACTAGATGAATCTGCATATCTCTCAGACTTCTACTTTTGCCATAAATACAGGCTTTCTGTTTTGCTTATGGTTCAGTTCAGCTCTGTAGAATAAATATTTTGGTGCTTTTGTGTTCTAGGTGCATCCTGGAAAAAAATGTCACCAAGCTACACTTGCTTACAAAGTATAAGTATCTGTTCTTGTTCAGTCCCTAAGTGCTTAAGAGATTTAGTTTCTCATCCTTTTGATTTGTTTGTTGCCAGACTTTCTTTAGATTCTCTGTGCTCCTGTGAGCACAGAGTTGTTCCAGCTGGAACAACTCTGGTTTTGTTTATGATGTAAATTCAGTATTTCATACACAGATTCATTTAGTACTGAACTATGGCCTAGAGCAGAGGACATGGAGGCAGAAGGTCATGAGATCTAATCACAGCTAAAAAAATGTGGTCATAGGTAGGTTGCTTCCCCTGCTGCATGTGACAAATGAGAGCACCCCTTTCATCACAGGGATGTCACAAGCATTAGCTCATTCCCACTTGAGTCACAGAGTCAGTGTAGGGTTTCTCTGATGGCAAAACACCGTAGCATTATTAATAGATGTGTCCCTTTTGTTACCCATGCCTTTAGCTACTGGTTGTCTGTCCTCTTGGAACACAGGAATGAATTTGCCACTGGAGACAGAGCCACTCCATAATGTTTTTTCTATGGATCATTTTATAAGCTCATTCTTTCTCTCTACAAATTAAATGTGGGTTTGAATCTTAAGATGTTCCCTGCATTTCAGTCCCACAGCTGAGTTCTCTGTTTTCAGTGATATTATCTAGTCTGAAAGTCTCAAACAGTTACTCCAGTACCTGATTCTACTGCTTTGGTTTGAGCTCTATAGGTTTATTCTTCTTCAGTTTGACTTGCCTTTTATCCTTTTCACCTAATGTGTTTCAGGGAGCTCTTTTGTACCTTTTCCCTTTACTTGTGAACACTTCAGGCAATGGAGTTTTGAAGAGTTATTATGAAGGGAATCCTAACCCGCATGAGTTTCATCCAAGTCTATCTTATTTTTTTGTGGATAGCTTCCCATCAAGTGTGAATTTGACTGGTTCTCACATCTTTCAGAATGGGCAGTGTATTCCATTGAATTTTCAGACAGCCTTCTTTGTTTGAGATATTTTATTGAAGTCTTTCAACATTCTCTCCTGGTGTACGACTAAATCCAACTCTCCAACAGACATTTCTCAGAAGTCAAAAAGAAAGGAAAAGAACATTTTGTAAATGTCATTCATACCTAGCTCTGCCCTCTGGATACGCATTAGTCATAAAATCCAACCACATGATCTGACCCACTTCTCTTCAGTTTCTAAGCTTTCTAAGGTATTTGATAGGATTCCCTTGCTTAGGCAGAATGGATCTTATCTACTATGAGGTGGTAATGGACAGCCAAATATGAAAGACATTCATTCAAGTTCTGTCAAAAAACATCTGAGCAGCCCAGAGACTCCACGAGGGTCAGGCTGATCCCATTCTTCTTGCCATGATGTCATCAGATCTACAAAGATCCTGGTGAATTTACATCTAGAAAGGTGAAATTAATGTTAGGGAAAAATAATGCTGAGAGTGATTAGGAGCTAAGAATGACCACCCTGCTCATGCAAAAGTTAAAAACTGTAACAATTGAAAAGGTAAAAAGAGAATGAATATATTAAAATGTTTAAAGGAGGACAAATAAGTATATTCAAGCAAGATAAAATTAGGAACAGGATAATTATTACTCAAAACAAAATTATAAAAGTCTCCTTGACAAATTTTGGAAAGGCATAGTAGGATGTAAGTAGAAATTATATGAGTCTCATCATTTGAAAACAAACTCCAGCTAAAAAAAAATAGAACAGACATTTTAAGGAACAGGGCAACACCGCAACCACATCATGAGCAGAGAGATTTTTGTTTGTTTTAATTTTTTCCTTATTTTGCTATACAGCGTTGTTCCTGGGAAGATCCACAATTAATCTATATGGGCATGTAGGTAACCCTTGCCACTTTGGGGTTTGAGGTGAATTTTGGCTTGATACAGCTCTGTACAGTTCATAAGAGAGCGAAGTGGGAATGTATATGAGAGGGTGATTACAGGTTCCTCTGGCAGAAATGCTCAGTTGTGACAGCCCAGCTGCCAGATAATAAAAAACAGAGGTGCCTCAAGTGCTTATATCACAAACTCACACATTTCTGATAAAATTCATTATACTTCTTGCCTTTTTGGTGTCTTGGGAAAAAGAAAACAATTTCTGTCCCAAATGAAACATTAAAATGGCTTCACATTTCATGGATAACTTTCCTCAATCTGAGAAAAACTTGACTAGAGAAACAGTAAGTTCCTGCATTTTTAAATAAAATATTCTATTATTAATAATAGTACAAATTCCTTTCCCTTTTAAATTATACGTAAGACACATTCCTCAGATCAGAATTATCTGCCATTTAGAAATAGTCTTTGGGCTCGTTTATCACCAGTGAGATAAATTACATGATCTCTTGAGCTACACTTTTCTCTCTCCAATATCCTTCAAATCCTGCCTGATGGAATTATCATTTGCTTTTGTCCCAGAGTCTCTTCATTAAATGAACACTATTTTTTTCTGCTGCCTTCCTCTCACCCACTTTGTTAAATAATATATACCCCCTCATACATATAATTTATTATCCCTATATTCTGCACAACCTTTCAATAATATATGCATGCCTGAAATAAATCTCATTCCTCATTGCTGGTACTAATAAAAGGTTTATATTTCCCTTTTTGTCCCTCCCTGAAATTAGGTGCAAGAGCTTGCATGGAATTTTGTTCTTAATTTGCTTACACAACTTTTAAATATTGCTACTTGCATATTCCCAAGTCAGAGTTTGGCTTTCAGGCTGACCTGTGCTAATGTACATAGCACATTTTGCCTATGTAGTATAGCTCTGAACATTTTTTTGTAGAATCATTGTATGCTTTGAGCTGGAAGGGATCTTAAAGTTCATCTAGTTCCAACCTCCCTGCCATGGGCAGGAAACCTTCCATTAGACCAGGTTGCTCAGAACCCCATTCAGCCTGGCCTTGAACACTTCCAAGGCCGGGGCATCCACAGCTTCTCTGATCAATCTGTACCAGTGCCTCACCACCCTCACAGTAAAGAATTCCTTCTTGATATCTAACATAAATCTACCTTCCTTCTGCTTAAAGCCATTCTCCTTGTCCTATCACTATGTGCCCTTGTGAAAAGTCTCTCTCCAGATCTCTTGTAGCCCCCTGCAGGTACTGGAAAGCTGCTATAAGGTCTCCCCAGAGCCTTCTCTTCATCAGGCTGAACAACCCCAGCTCTCTCAGCCTGTTCTCACAGGAGAGATTCTTCAGCCCTCTGATCATCTTCCTGGCCCTCCTCTGGACTTGTTCCAACAGGTCCACATCCTTCTTGTGGTGGGGGCCACAGAGCTCTTCTGGGTGCTTGTAATGTTGCTTTTGCATAAGCTGGTGTGCTCAGTGGAAGCCAAACACTAAAAATGGTCACAGAAACTGCACTTGGTAACCAGCAGGGGAATAAGAGCAGCTTCTGCTCTCCTTCTTACGAATCCTAGCATCTTTCTGTAGAAAAAGAGACTTAGGTTGGAACCCCTGGGGCCACCATGCTACTCAAACCAGTCTAATGACTGTCAGAGAAAGCCTGATAGACTGAAACTAAAGAAATTTAAATAACTATCCTCAAAAAGAGGACATTTTGTCTGGAGGAAGCCTAAATTACATTCTGTTCCTCAGTGAGTGCTGTCATTACCCTGCATGCTGCTGAAAATCATAGCAGCCCCTGAGCCAGAAAAACGCCTGCACAGGGATCCTGAGCATCAGGATTTTGGATCTGAGCTTTGGATTTTCACAGTTTCACAGCAGTGGCCCACAAGTGCTCTGGAGCTAGAGAACCTAGAAGCCTGAGAAATGTGGCTCCAGAATCCTGTTACTGGAGAGTGTACAATATGCAGACTATGTGGAAGTGACTTTTTTTTTCTCTCTGTGATTAAGAAAACAAAAATTAAAGGAAAAATCCAGCAGAAAGTACAAATTTCTTTGAAATTTACTGCTATGAAACCATTCTAACAGAAAACCCTCAGCCACCTCCACCTACATGCACTTCATACAGCTTGCTGATATTTGCAAAGGCTGCCTACAGCCAAGCCTGCTAAAGTCAATAGTGGTAAATCCCGTCATGTTTGCTGTTTTGACTGTAAGTCAAATTGATCAAATTCTTTTCCTTAGTTTAAGTTTTGTTTAGAGGGCAAGCCTGATTACCTGAGTATCACCACACAGCAGTAATACCTGCTTTTCCAAAAATTTTCATAACATTAGCATATTACTGCTAATAAAATTAGCATTTTACTGCTAGGAGTTATCAAGTGATTAACCTGAAGGCAAGCAGTGAGTGACTGGCAGAGCTAGGAACAGTCCTGTTATCTCCTGACATTTTTGCTATGTTTACACTTAAACTGACCTGACTATGAGCAGAAATCAGCAGTAATTATTACACCATTTAGTAATCTACACACTATTCTCAGCAGCAGGGTTTTGTCCAAAGGTGATGGAGCCATATGGGAGCAGATGGCTCGGGGTGTCTGAACACACAGCACGTGAGTTAAGGAGGGACCCAGCCATGAGCAGCTCAGCAGCTAGTGCTGGGTGTTGTGATATGCTTTGCAAAGTCCCATGAGTAAAGAGCTCTTCTGAATTCAGACTTCAGAATCTGTAGTCATCAGTCACAACGGAGATTATTTCCTAATCTTGGCCCACGAGCTCTGTCAGTCCATGTAAATCTCTGATACCATTTATTCCTATGCTTATCCCTTCTCTTTCCAGCATGCATCCACAACGTGAGGATGCCCCAGGTCCTCACAAGGTTTGCCAGCAGAGAAGAACTGCCATGGGGGAGGACTCAGATGGTTCTCCAGAGACATCCTCCTTTTGCAGCTTGCCACAGCAGCCAGAGATGGTTAATGCCTAACACATAAGCCTACAGAGACTAACTTTAGCCAAAAGCATAAGGACATTGCCTGTCAAAATATTTTTAGAATGGCTGTATCCTCCAAGAGGGAATGAGGTGAGGGATTCCTGGAGGCCATGGCTCCAAGTGCTCAGATCTGCTTTTCTACTGCTTCTCATAAGCAGTGCACAGGGCTTTCAGACCAGCATATGAGTTTGGCAATGCCTTTGATAAAATAATCTGCATTGGGAAGTGTCAGACCATCCTTCCATCCTGAGGCAGCATGGCTCTGCACCCTTGTCTGCTCATGAGAGACCTTCTTGTATTAGGTCACACACACTATGAGGCAGGAACTCTGACTCCAGACTGATTCTTTAGGATTCCCAGTGTTCTTGTCTGGCTCCTGTCTGCCTTCAAGGTTCTCTGCATGCCAGGATCATGGGCATACCGTAAGTCTGCCCACAGCAACATAGGATTTGTGAGGTCCTGTAGTGCCTCATAGCACAAACTGTGTAAACTGTGGTGGGAATGTCCTCTCTGTGACACTGCTGACACCCTCTGAGCCTACAATTGTTTCAGCACAGGCTTTGTTTCTACAAGGAGCTCAACTCACCGTGATGGTACTTACACTCAGGAAAGAGCCTGGCATCTTCTGATGCTGTTCTAAAGAACAACTCTCAGCTCAACATCTCCTGAATAAATGGAGCAAACACTGCAGGATCCAGCATAAGGAAACTAACATTCTTTCACCACCTCCCTGAATGTCCCACCTCTCCTACACTGGAGAGCACTGATGACTAAGAAGCCACACGAAGGAGCCCAGCTGTTCTGCTCCAGATTCTGGCAAGAGCTGGATGTGAATGGGAGCCAGAGAGGCTTGATGGCATTAGCTTTGCAATGTGATCTTCATTCTTCCCCACAGCAGGAACAGACTGCTGGGAGCTGAACAGCTTTGGAGGACAGGTGGTCTTGGTCAGGACTCTGAAGAAAACGCTTTCTGGGGGTGGTGTGTGTTTACACGGGCTCTGTCTGAGGGGGCTGGTGATGACTAGAATGCTCGCTTGCCTTCTTTGATTCCACTCAAAACTTTTACTTTTTGGAGCTGACAGGCTCTGCACTTTAGGTGAAAAAAGAATGTGGCTGCAACTTTTAGAACCAGAACTTAGAAGGGGGTGAACATGGAAAGCCAAGAGTGCTAAGGTTTGGATTAATTTATTTTTTTTTTTTAAAGCAAGACTCTCATAGCAGAGAGCAAATGCTTGGAAACACACAGTAGATCCTGTACAGGAAAGGGCATGGAATAAAAAGATAATAAAAATATGTTCACAGTGATAGCAGTGTTTTCTGAACAGCTACAGCCATATATCAAAGGAGCTCTGCTCTACTTGGTCATGCCTGTCACCACAGACTCAGGAATGAGTGGGTGAGGCTCTAGGCAGGGGTCTCAGAGCCTCTGTGTTATCACAAGCACTTAGCCAAGGCTAAGCTCCACAAAAGTGCTCCTGTCATGGTGATTGTAATAGTTAAAAGAGCCAATATCCCTCATGAACTTGGCCTTTACTATCAATACAAGTCCTGAAGGAGTAACAATTATTCCCCAAAAATGTGCCCATGCACTACAGTAGCCTCCATTTAGGTTGCTGGCAAGGGAGGATTTTTGATAAACTATCTCTGCCCTCAGTCACTCGTGTGTCAAAAGAGAGGAAACACTCTAACCTCCTTCACGCCTTTTGTGATGTCCCAGGACACATCCTCCCAGCTCCATGCCCAGCTCCAGCCACAGCTCATACAGAAGTGCTGGGACAGGCTATTTATTACAAAGCTCTTTGGCCTTAATTTATCCCCCATAAAAAGAGTCTTGGAAGTTCAAATCACCTCTCATTGTTGCATTTTGCCAGTCCTCACAGTAATCTTGGAAATGTCAAAGGAAATCATAACAAGAGCAGCTGATCAACAAACCCCAAGAACCAGAGAGTAGGTTTCCAGTCCTGCTCTCTGGGCTTCTTTGCTTTTGCAGTAGTTCCACCAGCTAGGAATAATTACACAAAATTATGATGTAATCCCTACTGAAATCCAAATCTTTTCATTCCCTTCCAGCCAATTGGAAGTTGCCCCTGATGTTTTCTAGCTCCCTGCCTCTCTGAATGAGACCGTATCCATGAGAAAATATGCTTGGATCACTCACTGTGATTTATTCATCCGGAGGCAATTTGGAGGCTGTTGCTTACAATTAGCCACTTGATCTTTATCAGCATTGTTCTCAGCCCTTAGAAAGCTGTGTCTCTGGACACAACCTTTCCGGTACTTGGATGGCCTATTTAATTATACAACTGGACCTGTTTGTGCACGGGGGAGTGAATGAAATCCTAACAATCCTTAACATCCCTTTTCTCTATCAGTAGCAAGAACTAATATTGATCATAAGTTCCCTAATGTGTCCCTTGGAAAAAATCACAACATCATCCTGCAGAGGAGAGCACTGTCTGCTCAGGGGGAAGATTATAGGGCAAGAAAGCAATATGATCATTATTATATCAAATTACAAATGAGAGAGTAAATAATCCTGAGGTGTTTCATTGTGGAGATGTTATCTTTCCAAATAAACAGGGACAATCCCAGGCAATACTGGATGAAAAAGGCACTCCAAACAAATGCATATTGCTGTGAAAAAATGTTTCTGCATGCACATTAACTGAAGCAAGGGAACAATATTTAATGATATAGATTCATCCTGGCATAGCTAACAGAATATTTCATTGACCCTTCTGCAGGAATCTGAGCTGAATTTCATATAGGAAGGAAGATCTGGCATTGCCCATTTTAGAAAAAGAGATGGAAATTACCAAATGTTGAGATGAGTGGATAGGGAAAAGAAAATGAAGGGAACTGAAAAGCAGAAGAGTACTAAGGAATTAGCAGGGCAATTTGGCTGTGAAATGCAGTTTCTGAGCTTTTGAAGAAACCAAAGTGGAAAGTGGGAGTCATAAGAAAGAACAAGTGGGGTTCTGCCTGATCAATTTTGTCATCATTTCTGCCTCCTGGGACCATTCTGCCTTGGCAGTGCTTTGCATCACCAGCAAACAGCGTGGAAGACAATGAAGTGATTCCCATGAAGGGAAGTGTGTAAGGTAGAGATGTTTGAGTGTAAAATCCTCAAGGAGGAACAAAGCCTTTTAATGAACTGAGGGGAAGGGGAAGGGAAAGAACAAAACTGTAAGCCTTGAAGAATGCTGATTATTTCAGCAAACTTTCAAAGTAGTTTTAAGGTTACCCCAAAGTACTGCAAGAGCTGCAGTCTGTATGCTTGCACCCCAGAAGCACAAACAGTGTATCAGCAGTCTTTAGAGAGGACTGAACAGAAGGGCAGGAGGGAGAAGAAAGAAAAAGAAAAGTGTTTTGGGAGAGTTCCTGCAATTAAAGCTTACAACTACGTGTTTTCAGGCCATAGACACTGGAGAGAGGCCAAGTAGGAGCAATTATGACCTATTTTGTACTTTTCTTAGGGTTGAGCTTTGTTTTGGGAGGGTTAGCAGTTACATCTAACTCACCACTGTATTCTGGAGAGGTAGGTTTGGTGTTGGCATCTATTGCAGGGTGTGGGTGGGTTTTGAGTTTGGGGGTCTTCTTTATGTTTTTGGTGCTGTTTGTAGTTTATTTGGGTGGAATGTCAGTGGATTATGTTTATTCTTCGTCTTTAGTGGCAGATGATTTTCAGAGGCTTGGGAGGATTGGTTGTCATAGTTTTATAGTTGTGTTATAGTTGTGTTATAGTTTTATAGTGTTATAGTTTTTGGGATTTGTTTTAGTTCTTGGAGGTAGTTACTGGGAGAGTTTACTGAACATAGATAGTTTGGGGCAGGCTCCTGTTGATAGCAGGATATGTTTTCTGTATAGTCAGATTTTAGTGGTGTAGCTATGTTCTATTCTTGAGGGGTGGGGATGGTTTTGGTGGGGGCTTCTACTAACTTTATTTGTTGTTTTGGAACTTGTGCGGGGGTTATCTGAGAGAGTGATTAAAGCAGTTTAAGGATAGAAATCAGAGAACAGTTTAATGTAAAATAGCAGCTTTGAGAGTCAGAGATAGAGGTTTAAGTCCTTTTTTCTGAGGTAATTTGTGGAATTCTAAGAGATGTAGTCTTTACTTATTGGTTCAGAAAACCAATGTTTTTTCTAAACTATTAGAGTATTTTTTAAAGTTGAGTATTTTGCTTTACTAGGGCTCCAGTAATGGGGAAGAGGATTAGGAGGGTGGTGAATTAGGTGAGGGAGGCTAGCTGGCCAACAATGATGATGGTTGATAGAGGCAGAGATCCCAAATCCATAATCTCCTCTGGGCCCTTCTCTCAGTTCTTCTGGCTCCAAAAAACTCAAAAGTTACATCTCCTCACACTCAACTCAGAAGCAGAAAGCATCTCCATCAGCAACTTAACAATTGTATTCCAGCCCCACTACGCTGTGACCTTTGCAAAAGGTGGGAGTGAGCTTGCAGTGTGCCAGTGATGCAAACTGGTTTTGGGCTGCAGGGAGTCATCCTGTGCTAAAGAGCTGGTTTATGCCATGCATTAGAGAAGGCTCTTCTGAAAAACTCAGCCTCCTAAGTGATTCAGTGGTGAAATGACAGGCAAAAGTATCTTTGTCCCATCCAGTGTGGCAAAAGCACCTGAGCTGTAGCTTGGTCCAACTTGTCCTCCTGACACTGATTCATCCTTCCACAGGGCAAGTCATACCAGGGAGAATCCTATGGATGGTTTTATCTCTAAGATGTCTTAGCAGGTTGAGGGAAAAGTTCAGTATTGTTTTTGGGGTGGGCAAGTAGAGATTGCCTATGAATATATTTAATGTAATTCAGAAATACACTTCCTATGGCAGGCCTGTCCTTGGATAGATTACATTTACAAAGAGACAATTTCTTGTTTATTTAGATGTTGGCTAGGCCTGAGGCTACGCTCTGGGCAGAATACCATGGGGTTTTACCAGATATGTTTCACTTTCTGAAAAACTAAAAGAATTGTGTAGTTAATTGACACTGAGGAAATAGCAAAGTGACAGGAGGAGCTTTCCATAAAGCAGATGTTCTGTCTCTTTCAGCCTTGCTGTCAGTGACACTTACTCACTGGAGTTTCAAGACACTATAAAAGTATTATGAGACCAAACACTGTTAAATGGTATGAGCATCTTCCTGCCAGAGAATGTGTGACTTACCCACTCCAACAGTCTTACTGATGGAACCAAGGGAAAGGCCAGTCCTAAGGGACCAGTTTTTTGCAGGTTGATTTACAAGCAGCTGTGGTTTAGTGGCTGCTTCAGATGTTTGTAGTAATATCCATCCTCAGCCATCAACATAATTTTTTTCTTAGGTGTTTCTGTACTCCTATGAGGCATCGTGGCTGTTTGTGTAACACGAGCTGCACAGCTTTAGTTTATTGCTCAGTGAATTAAGACAACCCAGAACTGATGTTAGGTTATCTTAAAGCACCACACATAGTGTTTGGTGAGCAAACACTGTGAGCAGTTCCAATATCCTTCTAACCAAGGGAGAAATCTCCAGGAAATATACTGAGGTGAAAACTGGGAGCAGAAATCTCTACCTCCATCTCAACCCAAACCCTTCAAATCCCTGCACTAGGCACTAACCTATACAGATTGCCTTGCAAACACATGATTTTCCTGGAAAGAAGTGTATTGTGGGGCAGTGAGTATGTTGTGAAGCAGGATGGAGAAGGACAGATAACATCCTAGCAAACATCTACATAGCATCACAATGTTCTTCTGATCAGCTCAGTAAAACAAGACAGGGCATTATGCCACCAGAACTGAACCCTGAAGCGACTTATTGAAAACCTCTCCATATTATGTTGCCTCTCAGAGGCAGTTCCAAGAAGGTTCTGGAAAACAGCCACCTCTGGGACCATTCCGTGGTCACACTGCAAAGCTGCTCCATGACAGGCTAAAGGGTGGTGCTGTGTTAAGCTTCAGCCTGTAGCCCCTAATGGATCTTTAAAACCCAAAAACTGCTAGAGTGAAATGGTTTTGTGTGGATCTCAAGGCAGGTAAGCTCTTGGATTGTAACAGTGAAAAAAGGCCACTAGCCTCTACTCCTTAGCTGCTCCAGGTATATATGTCCTTCAACAGCAGGAGCAGGGTTTTTATTTCCCATCCCATACACACATGCCAACAGCAAGGACAGTGGAAATGTAGTGGAGAAGGACTGGCATAAATCTCATCTCTCTGACATAGCCACCCAAAACCAGTGACCTTAACATAAGGAAGAAAGAACTGTCCCTTTAAAAAAATCTGTAACAAGCCATTTTCCACTGGAAAATTCAACCAAAGCTCAACAAGCAACCAAAAAGCCTTTTCCCAGCAGCAGGGAAATGAAGAGTCATATTTCTAATATTTCTATTTGGAACATCTTCCTTAGCTGGAATAGGACTGATTTCCAGGACAATGTTGCAAGAAAGGACTCAGGGGCATTTATTGAATTATACCTGAAGTTCTCCATTGTAATCATCCAGTGTAGGTAAGGTGTAACACATGTGAGCTGCAAATGGCACAGTGATTATACACTGATATAATGTATAATTATACACTTACACAGTGATTATGGCACTCCTTGAAATCTATTACTGAGAATCTTTCTGACAAAATTTTTAAAAACCCCAAAACCTCCAAGCATTCTGTTAGAAAACTCTGCATTACATATCCAAGGTTAGGTAAGAAAACTAGGTTCAATGCCCAGAATCTCTCCCCAGTGCCTCATCCTAGGCTCTGCTGGATTTCAGACTCTGTCTAGCTTATGCCAAGCAGTGACAGCTGGGCTCCATTCTCCCACAGCAGAACAGGGGGTGGGATGTGGTTGGTGGGATGTTAATGCTTCCTCCCTATCTTAGATATCAGTCACTCTGATAGGATGAGAGCATCCCTAAGAACCAGCCCAAGTCACAGATGTATGAGGCCAAAAAGGATGGAAGTGGATCATAGCAGCAGCGGGGAAAGGCCTGAAAGCTATATTCAGAGGCCTGTTGGCACACAGTAAGGCCAGCCCTAGCAACATCAAAGGCTACAGCAAGGAGTTAGTTTATACAGCTTTGTCAGTTGGATTGGACTCTTCATTAGGATGCAGAACAAACCTCTCCTACTTGGCAGACAGGAGCGAGAAACAGAATAAAAATGGAAATCAGATCTCAGCCCTGAATTCCCCATTCAGAGAAGCTCTTCTTATTTGCGTAGGAACTCCAGTTTGCCTGGCTTTGTTTGAAATAAAGGTAACAGGAAATTTCTGGGCAGGATGAGGTCAAGGTCTCTTGCTTTGGGGCCAGCAAGCCCTGGGAGGACTCTTGAGTCAGAACAGCCTGTCCTAGGAGGAGGACAAGCAGAGGGCAAAAGCACTTGCTATGGGGTACCAGCAATTCTGCCTCTACAGCTGCATCCTCAGCAGGCAAACTCAACAGGGAGACTTTGGAAAAGACCATTCTTAGCTTGAGTTCAACAAGTCATTATCACACTGCACAGAGGCATGGACAGTCTGACACTGGAGTGCATGGTTTATAGCAGGCAGGTTGTGCACTAGTCAGCTTGTTACTTTTCCCCTACATCTTTTGATGAAGTTACTGGTTTGTCTCAGTGTATTTGTATGCCAGGAGAACAAGATTATCTGATTTTGTGGGTTCTTAATGCCACTGACAGCATTAGAATATACAAAGGTCAGAGAGAAAAGCTTGAGTTTGCTCTCAATCATGTCAGCATGGCTAAAGGGTCACTGGGAAGGGTATGGAGGTATACTGAAAACTCACTTTAAGATCAGAAGAAGCCCAAGTATTTAAAACAGGAGTTAGTTTTCACCACCTACTGTATCATGATAGCAAAGCATGTTTATTTGTAAGAAGGTATTTTTTGCTGTCCTTGGGATTTGTCTTTATTGTTTTGGGTCAGAAGATAGAAGGTTAGCATTTGTTTTACAATTTCATATACTTTTTCTTAACAGTCTCTGGAGTGAAATCAGGCATATTTATATAAAATATTTCTTGCCCTGAAACAGGACTGACTGAAATATATTAGCAGCTGTCAGAAAGATAAATGCCTACATTTCACTCCATGCTGTTGAAGCCTTTAAATCACCATATTAGCCCTTCCAATTGTAAACAAAATGTTAATTTCTTGGCTGCTATAGTAGAAGATAAAAGAGACTGCTAGTTGTAAGTAACTAATACCTTGGATTACTTTATTAATATTGCAAATTGTAAGTGACAGAGCAATTAGGCTTAAATATGAACCCGGAAAGCAGCTTGACCAATGTTGATCATCCTGCTAAATAGATGGAATTTAATTTAACAGAGGAAACAATAGGTTCCCTGTGGTTTATCTCATTAAGGTGATTTCCATAATTCCAGTAGTGATTCCCACATCTTTAAAATTAAACTTGGTAACAGACAAAAAGATACAGCTGCATTGGGATGGTAAGGGGCTAAAAAAATTTCCAATTCTGTTACAAAATACCCATTGCTTAATTTTTTTAATTTGGCCTTAACTTATTCTCAATGAGATAATCCCACAGTCTCTCTTCATCTGAACTATGTCCCTTGGATTTCTTTAAAACCCTCATATCTCTCTGGGTACCTTCTGTTGCACTACCTCAGAGCTTCTACATGCACTTAACATTAAGGGGCTCTAATTTTCTTCTCTCTTACACCTATTTTTCCTCCATTAACTTTAATGGGATTGCACCTGACTTACTCCAAGAAAACCAGACTGAAAAAAAAGTCAGTCTCATAGTGTCCAAAGTCATATTCAGTATTCCAAAGGTGACTATTTTATGACAGTTTTCTGCAGAAGAACATTTATTTCCCTTGGGTCCACCTCACAAGCCAGCACTTTTGCTGAAAGACCTAACAGAAAGAAAGATTCTGAAGAACACTCAATCTCTCTTTAACATTTAAACTAGAAGGCTGTTCAGGAAACTACAATTAGCTTTAAAAGAATTACAGCCATAGATATTTTTCCCAGTTCTTCCTTTTGTTCTTTAGAAATCGAATCAAACTTTAATTTTCTGACTTTTCACTCCATACATCAGAAAATACTCAGGATGTATTTTGGCAAAACTGAAGGAAGTATCTTAAGAAAAAAATTACTTGAAGCCAGAGAGAAAAAAAGATTTGCCATGATGTTTTCCAACTGTGAGGTTTGGTATTCACATAGAAGGCAGCAAAATAGGTGCTGGAAAACAATATTATGCCTAGTATGAGCAAAAGACAAACATTCAGCCACAAACATCATAAAGTAACAGAATTTTATCCACCAAAATTGTTCTTTCACAAATCAAACTACAAGATTCCCATCAAGTTAAAAATCTTACTGTATATATGTTTAAGTGTCTCCTTTCTTTCATCCTGTTAGTATCTATACTTTTCATTGCTTACAGTGACAGAAATCTCATCCTATTGTTTTTCAACTCTCTCCCCTGTTGCTTGCTGTGTGAGTTGCATGGGTGAAGTTTCTACACCAGAATTACAAAAGAAAGTCAGTAAAAGAATATGAGCTTCATTCCTTGCCTTGCCTGTACTGTAAAGCCTGCCAAAAGCAGGGCTGAGGTTTGCTGGAAATGTAATTATTTGAAATTTAGGTTCGTTCTGAATCAGACAGGAATCTTTCTTTCTCTTTTTTTTCTCACTCCGTTCTCTAGGAGCAGAACTAATCTTGCTGAGCAGTTGCAAAGAGCTCAGGAGTTTCCAGTCCCTAAATGACCTGCTAAACAACTACTCACAGAAAAAAAGCTGTTAGCAGAAGAGCCAGACACTCTTAGTCCTGAGGTCAGGCACTTCGAATTTTTAGCAACCTCTTCCCTACAGAAAACATACCAGGAATCTGTGCAATCTGTTCAGAAAGAAAATTTTTTCAGGTTTATGGAAAATATGAAATGATCTCTCCTCACATTTGAGCTTCTTCTAGATCTGTAGAAATTGAAAGGTCTTTTACCTCAAAATGATTCATCAAAGGAGGTATCATGTCACTATGATTTAATTCTCCAGATGAAATGAATGAAATTCCAGGAGATAAATCCACTCCTAACAATGGCATAGGGGAAAGATTTTGAAGTGAGGTTTGGTGTGTATTGGTTCCTCTGACACAGAACTGAAAATTCTGCTAGCAGGCCAGGCATTGTGTGCCTTATGGCCAGAGGAATGCCACAGTAGGATACAGTAAGCCATGCTTTCTGTCTTGGGTCAAATATGATCCCAAGTGGATTTCAGCACTGTCACTGATATCCTCCAGGATCAGCTCTAGCTCAGTGACTTTAAGTATTACAGAATGCTCCTTCCAGCTAGTATAGATGATAGAGCTTTTATTGTGGCATATGTTGCAAAATTCTTACTCCCTCATGCTCTTTTAAACTCTGTTAGAGGAAGATTTTCTCATGCATGAAGAAGTAAATCACTGGAACAGACAATTTATTTGAATACAGTGATTTTACAATTCACTTGTCAGGACAAATCCAGGTGTTTGACTACAGGCACAGTGAGGACTAGCAACACAGATATTAACAGAATCTACCCTTTTTCATTTGTTTTGATCCCAAGTCTCTCTCATTCATGATGCCAGAATTCTACTTCCCAGGTGACTGTGAGGAAAGATGAATTTCCTATGACTAACTCAGTCTAGAGCATTAAGCACAGGGCTCAGCTGGGGTATGTGTTTTCAGTAGAGAACAGCTGATGCACAGAGTGGAAAGCAGCAGGCAGGGATATCTCTGTCTGATAAGGCCAATCCATTCCAAAGATTTCTTGTGTGCAGTTTCCCAGCTCCAAGTCTATTTTACCTTTTCACACATTGACATAAAGATCCAGAATGACTGAGTGGAAATATTCATGAACTGCAAGAAACATGCCTTTAAAAATGCCACAAGAAACTCCGTGCATTCTCTGGCTCTATGACTGACCAAACCTACACACCAAGGACACTCCTTACAACTGATGCATCAGTGCCAGCCCTGGAGGCTGTCACACACACAGTGCCTGTACTCACAGTTTTCACAGCGATTCCCTGTATAGCCAGCCAGACAGGCACACTTGTAGGTGCTGCTTTTGTCTAGAATGCACGTCCCATCATGAAGACATGGAGATGAAGAACAAGCTGTAAAAGCAAAGCAAGAATGTTCATGGTCTCTCATAGGATGGGGAATCTATCTGTTTTTCCTCATGGTGATTGTGTCTTGGGGTAAATTACATATTTTGGTTAGATGTTAGAAAGACACAGTAAAGGGTCAAAAAGTCTTCTGCTCTTACTTACTAGAGGAGAGATCTAATAGGGATAAGCAGTTCTTTTCCCAGCATACATTACTTTTACCACTTTCCTTTAACTGCAGTCAAGTGGTGAGAAAGATTTATGGAACCAAAATAATTTACATCAAGTTCAAATAATGTTTAGAGCTTAAACTAAATTAAAGAAGTTTAATAGCAACCTACATTTTTCCTGCCATTCAACCCAGAGTTTAGGGATAAGTTCTGGGATCCATGGTTTTTGAGGGGTTTTTGTGTCTTGGAACTTGTTGGTTTAGATTTTGGGAGTTGCTTTGTCCTGAGAAACTCTTGCATACAACAATCTAACAGTGATACACATCCAAATGTATACACCAGCATACCTTAATATCAGAATGTGTAACTGTGCATTAAATACCAGCAAATTCCATTATGTGATAACACACACACACACATTTTTGGTGCCTGTTCTAAGAGGACATCAGTGAAAAGAACTATCATGGTTTAACCCCAGCTGGCAGCTAAATACCATGCAGCCACTCACCCACTCCACCACCTCTGGTGGGGAGAAGAATGAGAAAGAAAAAGTAAACCCCCTCAGTTGAGATATGAACAGTTTAATAATGAAAAGAAAAGAAAATAAAACATGATGATAATTATAATAATAGGAATAATAATTACATTGAAAGGGAGGGAGAGAGAGAGAGCATGCAATAATCCTAGAAAGAAAAAAACCTGTCTGTCCACAACACAGTTGTTCACCACATCACTGACTGAATCCCAACCCCTCCCCAAGCAGCAAACCATGCTCCCAACAAACTCCCCCCAGTTTATATGCTGAGCATGATACTCTGTGGTATGGAATATCCCTTTGGCCAGCTTCAGTCAGGTGTTCTGGCCATGCTGCCTCCCAGCTTCTTGTTCAACTCCTCCTTGTGCTTTTTGTGCTACTGGCAAAGCAGGAGAAACTGAAAAGTTCTTTATTTAGAGTAAGCACTTGCAATCACTAAAACATTAGAGCGTTACCATACAAAATCCAAACCACAACGTGGCCCTGTTGAGGGACATCATTTGTCACTGATGTCCACTGGGGCACTGAGCTGTTGGCCATCACCCTGTAGATCTGACTGTCTAAGCAACTGCTTATCCACCAACAGTTCACTCATCAAATCCATCTCTCACCAGTTTTGCCAGAAGGATGTTGTGGTCATGCCCAAAGGTTCCCATGCCTTATGGAAGTCCACAGACATGACATCTGTAGCCCTTCCCTTGTGCACTGCTGTAGTCCCTCCAGTATAAAAGCCACTAGGTTGGTCAGGCAGGACTTGCACTTGGTGAAGCTGTTCTGGCTGTCCTGAATCACCTCCCTGTCCTCCATGTGCCTTAGCAGAGCTTTTAGGAGCATCTGTTCCATGAACTTCCCAGGCACAGTGGTGAGGCTGACAGGCCAGTAGTTTCTGGGGTCCTCCTTTCTATCCCTGTATAAAAATAGGTGCACTTTTCTCTCTTTTCCAGTCACTAGAGACTTAATCTGACTGCCATGACTTCTCAAATATCATGAAAAGTGGCTTGGCAACTACATCAGCCAATTCCCTCAGGAGTGTGGGGTGTATGTCATCAGGTCCCACAGAGACATGTATGTTGAGGTTCCCCAGGAGGTCACAGCACTGATCTCTTATGGTGGGCAGCACTTTGCTGCCCCAGTCCTTGCCATGCAGTCCCTCTGCTCCAGCAGTGTGGAGCTTGCCAGTGCTGACTGAGTCAAAAGAGACAGGCTCTGGCCCTGCCTGCAGCCAGACCAGCTTGGCTCCATGTTTATGTAGCAGCCCTGCCTGGGTCATCACCTCCTTCCTGGTGTGTGCAGAGGACGTAGCTCCTGCTGAGGGGACACCACAGCTGCACTCTCCCAGGGGTGCTGACCCCTGCCTGGTCTCAGCTCTGCAGCTGCAGCAGGGCCTTGCTCTCCATGTGCTCCCAAGGTGCCATGAACTGTGGCACACCCTGTCTGCACCCTGGGCTGCTCTGAAAGGCATGGGGCTACAGAGGGGTGCTTCTTCTGGCAATGTGCAGATCTCCTCAGCACCTCCCACAAGCTGCTCAGGGGTCTCCCACCTCAGGAAAAGCCCCTATGTGCCGGGATCTGTCACTGCCACCATATGGACCGACCTCAGAGCAGCTTCTCTCAGAGAAGTTTCTTATTATCCAGATGGCATGAGGCAAGAAATATATAGATGCCACATATGGATTTCTCTGGAGGTTTCATGTGGTGATGTAAGAGCAATTTATACATGGCCAGGCAATGAATATCTTCCATGTCTCATTGAAGATTAAGGCCTGACTAAAAAAAAGTAATTATTTGTTAAAAGAAAATATGTATGTGGCAATTGTACTGTATACAACTAATGTAAAATGTCACTGAGAAAGGGAAGCAGAAGCAGAAGATTCCTTATAGACTGATATTTTGCAGTCACTGGTTGGATCTAGTGAACTTCTATCTTTTTCTATGTCTCAGCCTTGTTTCCAGATTCTGGAAAAGTAAGCATGCCAAGTGAACAAGGGTAAGTGTCAAATACTGCCCTTAAAAATGCCTGATACTAAAAACTACTAAATATTTTTTTCTGTTTTAAGGCGTCTTGATTTCCTGGCTTAAGTCAAACAACAAGGGACAATACTACAGAAGTTTAAAGGCACTACATTGTGTCAGTAGCTTGGGTGTATAGAAAGGAAAGCATTATTGAAAGTCAGTAACTGGCTTTCATCTAACTGGATCCAGCATATGTCTAATCCTTAAGAGATAGCTCCCCATCTGGCCTTCAATGCTTCTCATCTGAATTCTGTTGAGTGACTTTTAGTCACTCATGTCAATTACTGGTTCCCATTTCACA
This sequence comes from Pycnonotus jocosus, assembly GCA_013400435.1. NCBI lineage: Eukaryota > Metazoa > Chordata > Aves > Passeriformes > Pycnonotidae > Pycnonotus > Pycnonotus jocosus. The sequence goes on along the minus strand of VWYP01027304.1, from coordinate 696,528 downwards.
CTTGGCATGGGATGGGACCTAGCACCTGCCTTCAGACTAGGCAGCACAGCAGGTTGTGTGGTTTCATCCTTTAATAACTATACACACAATGACCTTTCCTAAAGGTCATAGGCTTTGCAGCTTATTTTGTATCAATCAAAACCTTTCTGGAATTGGAATCAATGATCTCTGTGCAGTGAGCGCCCCTGCTTCTATGGCTATGGCTTCTAAGCCAGTACAGAGCTCATAGGAAGAGCAGGCAGAAAAAGAAGGAATTCACTTTTGACATACTTCTTCAGCCCTTTCCACTACACCACTAAGGTGCTGGGGATACCAGATCCTTCACGTCCTAGTCCACATCCTGTAAGCGCCTCTGTTGCTGCTGCTCTCACCTGCAGCATAGGGAATTGCTTTAGTAAGCCCCCTGAAAACTCTTCTGGGGACCTTGGCTCTTCCACAGTGCTGTGCACAGAGGGAAATTTCAGGGCAAATGCTTCAGTTTTCAATGTGCTGCCAGAGCTTTCGATCCTGTGCTGCCCCCGCTTTCAATTCTCTGCTGCCCCATGCACAGTGTATTCTTCTCTTAAATGGTCCTGCTGGCCAGGTTAGTGCTTCACATAAAAAGACACTGGGAGTGTTTGAAAAGCCTTTCACTGCACTACACATTAGACCAGAACAGGCTCATAATAAAGTGCACAAATAGGGCTCCTCACAAACTCTGAGAAGCCCTTTACAATGTGCTCTGTGTGGATTACCACACTTGCAGCCTCACAGCCTCAGAATAATTACCACTCAAAATGGGGCGGAAATAAAGTGCTCAACAATATTCAAATACCAAGTGTTCCCTGCTGGGCAGAGAAAACAGAACCAATTCAGCTTGCACCATATGGAAAATGTTAGTTCCCTGAGTGTAGGCAGCCCTTATGCAACATAGCCCACACCACACTCATTTGTTCTATATCACCTCTCCTGCTGTAAGGCCAGACAAACTATCAATAGCTAACTGCTCCTGCTAACAGGTACTAAAGGTGATGTTTGAAGAACAGGGCAGGCTGAGAAATGGCATAGGTACTACATCCAGAAGTATGAACGTTTCAGATTGCTAGTTACACCTCTGATCATTGTTAAGAGCTAGGTTTGTGTATTTATATCACGGTTATATAAACTAACTAAATTTCCTGAGCCAGATATACCCTGGATGACCTCATGAAATGTGGGTCACCACGGTGTACGGAAGGCAAGTTATGGTGAGTCATAGATCCTGCAGGGTTTATGTATGGCAAAGCAGCACAGTCTGATTAACCTTCTGTGCCAGGAGTACTGTAGATAGATTTGACCAAAATTCCTTACAAAGCTAAAGAAGGAACATCCAGGATGAGCGTGAAGGCTGACTTTGAGAGCCAGCTGCACTTTCAGTGCTATTTTGAAACTATGGAAAGCAATGTGGGGGACTGAAGCACTGAGTAGTAACTAAACCAGTAATTCTGGAGCCTTGCTTCTGTCATTTATAACACTGAGATCATCACAGAATGGGAAACGCCTCTTCACTTTTTTTCTCAAAGAAAATAATTCATTCTTTGTACACATGGGATTTTTTTGTTTGTTTTGGTCTTGGTTGGTTGGGGTTTTTTCAATTCCTAATGGTACATGAACCAACACAAGAGTTCTGTCAGGGCATTTTCACTGAGCTATCTATGAGACTTTGCATCAGGTTTTCGCTGCTTTAGACAGTGACTCTGCTCCTGCACACAGCATTGAGCAATTCTGCCATTGCAGATACACATGCCCCTTCCTCTACTTCCTCTGTGCTCTTAATTCTTCAATTCAAACAGAAAAGTCACACAAAACAGCAGCTTTTCTCTGCTGGCTGATGTGCTTGTTCTTCACACAAGTAGAAGGAATTCAGTCTTTTTTAGAAGAGCCTCAAATTCACATGCCATCTGACAGCTTTTGAATCTTCCCCACACTGACTTTATGTAAGTTGCTGTTGGCAACACAGCATGAAAGTTTTTAATGAAGCAAAACAGGGAAAGAGATTAGTGAAATTGAATTAATGAGAATGAGTGGCATGTTCCACTTTTAGATTATGTTACCTGTAATTTCTTCAAAGACAGCATGAAATCCATCAAAGTTCTTGGATCCATCAGACTGGAAGAGGACATGGAGTGAAGACCCAGTGCTTCGGATGGGAGGTGGCCTCTCATTTCCACAGAATTTCTTTATTATTCGACTGTCCAAATTGTCCCCATCACGGATCTCCACATAGTCATACTGGCACATATAGTCAAACTCCAGGCTCAGCATGGAAAATCTTGGGGAACAAGGACAAACAGTCAGACTGCTTACCAGTGTACCCTGATTACTGTTTATTTGGGCATTTAGGTATTTAGGGCCTACCCCCTCAGTGAATCAACAAGTCCCTAACCACAAAAAGACCCCCTCACTCATCTCAGTTTTTGCATCATGACACCTAGAAGCCGGCTCAACTCTATACAGTTGCTCCATGAGAACATTCAAGTATCAGAACAGGGAAGTCTAAACTGAAGTCATACAGTCTATTCACGTGCATCAGGTCCCCAACCATAATACGATGTCAGAACTTTCATCCAGGGTCAGGCACTGCAAGGGGCATCTTTCTATTGTCATTGTTTGCTAAGAATTGTTCTATTTGCCCTAAATAAAGTTCTTAGTACTGAAAGTTACAGTATCAAATAATTATAAGGTTCAAAAGCTATTTACATTGTGATGTTAAGAAGTCAGCAATTAGGGATACAAGGAAAGCTTGGGAGTGTAGTAGAAGCAGAAACAGCCAGAAAAACAGAATCAAAATACTACAGCATGCTTTGCATTAGAAAGCAAAATGGTAGTAAATCCCCAATGTGTGGCACTTGCCTGTCTTTTGAGAGCAGAAATAAGGCACAGGAATTAGTGCAGAAGGGAAATACTTAAAGCCTTTTCCCACAATGTCTGTCCTTTCCCAGCTTCGATCCAGCCGCTGTGCAAGGTTTTTGTTCATTAACAGCCATGCTATATGCTGCTATTGGAATTCAGGTGGGCACAGAGCCAAAGCAGCCCACCAGAATATGAATGAGAAACAGAGGGAGCAACACCAAGTGCCTCTGGAGAATGTTTAATGGTCAGGGGGCAGGGCTCAGCCTTGGTACAGCAGGAAAAGGAGAAGTGGGCCTGGGAGAGGCCATGCTGCTATCTGTTCAGCAGGATATTTTATAAATGAAACTCATTATGTACTCGATCTTCCTGAAGATTCCTAACACTGCAGATGTGTATCTAGGATTAAGCTGTAGCTCCCACATTGCCTATTCCAGTGTGGGCCTAGTGGTTTGCAAAGACTGCATTTTCACACCAAAGAGGTGAGATGAATTTTGGATCTGCTCCTGGATCGCATAGTCTGAAGATAATTCTGGAGCCTGTTTCATACTCTTCTCATCTTGAGACTCAGGCCCCCATGTTAAAGAGGCTTCCATGTTCCTCCACCTTCCTTTGACAACTCATGAGCTGACTTAAGAGACCTCTTCACTCAGTCACCTTTGTTCAGGTTATATGGCTGATTTTTGAGCATCAGGAGCATGCTACCTACAGAGAAATGACTGAGCAATTGTAGGAAGCTACACCAATGGAGCAGAGCGCCTCATTTTTTAAAATAATCTGATGGAATGTAGAAGGGAAAAAAGACATCTGCTTTAAATATGCATTAGAGAAGCATAATTCAACTTCGCTTTGCATAAAATGCATGAGTTGAATTCTGTCAGGTCTGTCAGAGACATCCTCACAGGTATCAGGTTATACACTACATTTTCAAAACATTCTTTCACTGGTGAAACATACCCCAGGGATCTATGGAAGTTACAGAGCAATATAAATTAACCCATTCATCTTTGTCATACTTATCAGGCTATGGTTTATCCTGACTCAAACCAGAAAAAATATTTTCTGGTTTTTTGAACTGGTACATTTCTGATTAAAATTAAGTATGTGAGCAAGTATAGAAGTAAAGTTTCTGGAATGCCCACCGTGTACTGGGAGCAGTCTTATTTATAGATGTAAAGGTAAACTGTGACTTGATGTGTGTCCCTGAACAAAGAATATCAAGACATACACACAGAGAATGAAAGAACCATACACAGAATACTGGTCTAAATTGTTTGCTTTCTCTGTTTTAAAAAATGATGAAAACAGCGTGGAAAATGTAAAAGGCATAGGAGTTCTGACTTGCATTTTATTTAACTTGGCAAAGGAGCAGATACACTGTACTGATGACATGGGATCCTGTGATTAAGACTCAGAATTGGCAGGTCAGGAAACCGGCCAAAGCTCTTAAAAACCTCTTGGCTACAGCCCAGCTGACAGAACCCTTTACAGACCGTGATGTCTATTGCTGTTTAAACCACAGGTACACACAATTCAATGGACCTCAGTTTCCTCACCAGTGAAAGCATAATTATATCATAATTCTCTTGGATATTATAAAACTAAGCATGCTAATTTTGTGCTCCAGGTCATCAGATACACAATGGAATGAAAAGTATAATCTTGATTTCATCAGTGTCTGCAGTGGGCATATACTGGCCAATGCCTCTGAGGAAAGCTTCTAGCCAAAGGACATATTTAAAACTGCATCTCTGCTGAGGCACTAAAGAAAAGAACTGAAAGTTGTGAGTTCCTTCTACTGTGATATGACATCCTTGACATGGCTGAGGCTGAGGGAGCCTATACATCACAACCTGAAAAAAACCCCAAGGCTGGCAAAAAAGCAGAGAAAACAAACTACCACCACAACATGGAGACTATTTATCAAAACAGCTCTACTGAGCCAACCCCTGAAGGACTGCGTGGCACAGCTTAAAGCAAGGGAAGATTTATCTGTGCTCCTGGGAGTTTTACTCTTCCTGCCCTATGTAAGCAAAGACAACCACTTTGTTCGCCTTGTGTACTACACTGTCCCCATCCCTGCTCTTGCAAGCCAAGGTGGCAGCAAACAGGATTTGTGCACAGAGAGAATGAAAATAGGAGTTCTTTTGTTGGCAGTTGTGCTGATTCAGCACAGTGTTGGCTGTGCATTACAATTCTAAGCACTTACCACACACAGAGGGGATCAGCATGTTTATATAAAAATACAGTGAAGGAAATGTGGATGGCAGACCCAGGAGGCAGACTCTGTTGGTTAGCTTAGGTGAACATGCCCTTCTGTATAGGAATAACCTAAATGTGAAGTTTCAGGTTAAATGTATGTGTTTTCCATAATATCTAACTGCTGAAGTACCTCAATGGACAGCTCTGAGGTGATGCACCTTGAAGATGTCAACTGACTCAGAACACACCTTCTGTGAGGGCCTCCTGTTCCATCTTTGCCATGAAGGTTTCCTCTATGCTTCCTGCAGGACTTTCAGGGTGGCAAGGTTAAGTGTGGACATTCAGGAGGGCTCCTGATCTTTCCCTGGGAGTGCTATGGCATCTGCTGAGATTTCTAGGCATTCAGGCATTAGGCTCATCATGAGGCTAGGCAAAAGGCTTCAGGATTCTCCAACATTACCCAGCTCAGATAAATTAGACGCTGACAACAGAAGTTTAGTAGTTCAGGCTTCCCTCTTGGAGATCTTCAGAGTTGAAATGTAACATTATTTCACATCAAGGTGATACCTAGTATTATGTTTATTTTATTGCAGGAAGGATGGACATAGGGAGGAAGAGAAAGGCACTCTTGTGTGAAAGTTTTCCACCTTCTGTAACAGCAGAGTTGAACAGTGAACTGTGAACCATACTGTGAACTGTATGGATCTCATGTGATACCTCCTCCTAGTCTGCGTGTGGGTGGCCCTCAGGGTCTAGAATGGAAGTGTGATTTCTCCAGAGTTAGTACATCTGTTAACTACAGCACTCCCTATTCTACTGCTTTGAAAACTAGAGTCTCTTTAGTGCAGCCACAGCAAGTTCTGCTCTTCTCTATAGTGTCCTTTGTTAAACTAACCTTTGGTCCTTTTCTTGCACCTTCTTCCTGATGCCATCTGCCTGTTAACACTTCACCCAGAGACAGATGCTTTCAATAGTTACATGCAGGCACAGGTCCCATTTCCACTCTCACATCCATTCCCACAACAGTGAAGACAGGGTGACACCTGTAGCTCTTGAAGCACTTTTAAAGCCTCAAAATTGACAAGGCCCTTTTCAGAAATGTAGGAAAATATCACCTCCCTAAGCTTGTGCTGTGCAAATCATACACCTCACCAATATCTCTTAAAAAGAAGGCAAGTACAACCCATGCTCACTGATGCTGATGCAAAGTTAAGTCATGTGAACACAAAACTCTTCCTCACAGCATTGCTTCTGTGTCTTCTACACAATGCTATCCAGGCAATAATACATCACAAGTACACAACAGGCTTGCATTTGCAGGCCTGAAAAAAGTGTATTAGTGTGGGAAAACCACAAGCTCTTCTTTCCAACTGATTTATTGCTCTTCCTCCCATTAAGTTTCTCTTCAAACATATGGGAGCACGTTTAAAAATATTTAAACTGTGTACCTAGCACAGTTCTTTTGCCTGGGCTCCAAAGTTGGAGAAATATTGATGTGAAGGCTTAAGCCAATCACACCCCCCAGGCACAGGAATGGTGAGAGGAATAAGTGAGGCTGATAGAAAACAGGGTTGATGAAAAGAGTGTGAAAAAAAAGAGAGGGAAAATGAAGGCTAAATGCTAGGCCGGACCCATGGGCAACTCTCTCCTTGCATAAGACAACATATTAAAACATTTCTACATCTTTTCTTCAAAGAATGTCTTAGTCCAGCCTGGTACAGTCTTCAGAAAATACTGAGTGCTTTGCTGTCAAGGTCTTGAAAACACCTCTAAAGAGACATGTGCCCAATGCTCCTCAGCATCCATCTGTCCTAAACTGGAATTGAAAGCACAGCACTGATTTGTCCACTGCCTGTCCATCACAAGCCAGACCATGGGAAAGAGCTGTGGTACCACATAACCCAATGTCCACCTGAAGTCAGTGCTGGCTAGAAGTCAGTAAGACCCACCTTAACTCAATGTTAAATCCAGCTTGAACATGGATAGTCCATTCACATCGTGCATTCAGTGGGTAGCCCTCCAGCAAAATCTGACCTCTAGAAGCCCGAAGAACCTGCCCGCACCCTGGGGAGAAAAAGAAGAAAAAAAATTGTGTGAAGGACCTTCAAGAGACATTTGAAGAAAATATATGTAGAAATAACACCAGAAAGAGACAACGGGATGGCTTAGGAAGATACACTCTTTCTTACACGGCAGTGCATAAAATATTGGCACAGCCACACAATGGTTGTTAAGAGTTATGACTACACTGGAGTATTCTAGGCTAAGAGTTGCCCCGGGAAAGTTGTAGTTGATTGCTTCTCCCTGGTTTGCAATGTAGCCCCATGAGACCATTTCTTGCAGCTTTTGCCTCTCTGTTAATTAGCCCACCCACCCACCTGGCTGATGTTCCAGCTCAGAACAGTTTTGATGGAGCCCATGCTGACATTTGCAACCACTAAAGCTGAGGAAGCTGTTGGGAAAGTGACAAAACTACAATGAGCACTTGAATTAGCTCAAGAGAGCAAAAGGATGAGAGAAAAAAATCTGTTGCACCTGACATCATGGTTGCTAGTCCTTAATAAGGAGACTCTGGGAGGAAAAAGAGCTGATGTATTCCTAGAGAACACGTTTGTCCTCAGGATTCACTTGCACATCATCCTTGCATGTTAATGCCACCATGCCAATGAAGATATATAAACATCAACAGCTCCTCTGTTGTGTGACACTGATGAGTCAGTGCGACACATATAGAATACACAGCCCTTATCCCCTCTTTCAGGTTCATTCTTATCCTTCCTCTAGTCTTGTTACACTCTGCCTGTGCTGCTCTCAGTTTTTCACACCATGGAATGTACTTCGGCACCACCAGGATAAGATGAAGTGCTCCAGTCATTTGTGCCCAATCTAAGAAAACCATCAGAGGACAATGAGCTGAACAAACAGTAGACAAGGTCACACCGGGGGAGCAATATCTTTTCATGACTATCCTGCAGCTGTCCCTAGGCATCTGTCCAGGGATAGTTGTCCTAATTCCTCATCTCGAATGCTGAACATTTTTAGCCCAGAGAGTTCTCTCACCTTTGGTAACCTCTCCCTTTTCCCCAGCTATAAAATATGGCTAATGATATTTTCCTCTGTGGAAGATGAGAAGTTGTTTAGTGATTTTTGCAGAGCTTACTGTGATCTGCACATGCACATCCTAGCAAAGTGCACAGTTAAATCACCATGTACCAGACAGAGCTAATTTTTCAGTTCCTATTTTCCTGACTACATCTTTCTGAGTGGAGTCTTGCACATGGCTACATCCCTTGGTAAGCCTTCTGTTGCTTTGCTGGAGTATGAGGCTGTATCTGTAAGCCAAAAATTGCAATTCAGTCTAACAGCGTCACCTAATCAGGAGAGTCTACACAATGCAGATGAGGATAAGTAAAAAGTCAAATGACCCAAAAGACTTCCACTCCTTTTTACCTCTTCGGTCCAACAGAAAGCTCTGCTGCTTCCGTCTGTTTCCCTAGAGAAACCCTAAGCTTTTAACCAGTAACCCAGGATGAATGTTTCTTACTGAAACAGAGGGTTTTAACACTTGCCTCCAGGCCCTTCCTTCCCTAGGGAGAAAGGGTGACAGTGACCTGATTTGGTGAAGTACCGAGCATCTGTGGTTCCCATTGATCATAGTGTCTGGAAATCAATCCTGCTGCATCTGGTCTATGGGGAAACATGAAGACTGCAGGTCAATTCCTCCTCTTTCTTCTTAAGAAAGTGTTGCTCAAATGAAATACCCTTTGTTCATTTACCCTCGGTTACCCTTAATTAAGCAGGACCCAAGGAAACAGAAATCCTGCTCAGAAGAGTTCCTCAAAAGTGTTTCATCCTCTTCTGTGGCTCACTCAGTTCCCTCTGTAAAAGGCGAGGATTAATGAGTGTGCCCAGCAACCACATTAGGATTCAACGAGTACAGCAGGATCTGCTGTGGTGAAAATGATAATGCTCCTTCCCACAGCAAGAAACGGGCCCTTGTGCTGCCATTGGCTCCTGCCTCAAAAACAACCTGAGACAAAGCTGCTAGAAATCTTCAGAGGGTTTGACAGGGGGCTTGGACCACCTCAAAGAAAGCTTCCCTTTCGTCCTGAAGGGCTTTTGAGTTTTCGATGCCTTTAAGAAAGGAAAGCCAAAGAACTGGTGCAAAGAGATACTCGTATGCATGGCATACTAAACACACTTCTCTGTTTGCCGTGGTACAGCCTGAACTCTCTGAACACTGGTGCCAAGGAAGTAGGTTTGGCCAGCAAAGCAGGTGGTCCAGAGACAAAATGGGAGCCATTCAGTGACCCTCTCCCAAAGAAGGTTCCCAGGTTTGCTCCCACCCTTCTCTGCACGAAGCACCTTTGCAATCGCATCAAATCTGTGCTCTTAAATCTCCAGAGCTTCTAGCAGAAGTTAGGCTGACTCCCCAGACCAACAGTTCAATCATATGTTGATCAAAAGGAGTCCTTTCTCTTCCTATTCTAAATCTGTGGGAGACCTGGAAAACTCTCAAAAATAATTTACATCATAAACACAAATGCTGGCAAATTCTGCCTCATTTACAAAAAAATAAACCACTTTGGCAGAGTATCAACATCCTTGTTCCGTTCCTGTTCTTGAAAAAAAAGGCAGCTTTCAGGGCCACAGTAAGATTTCCTCTGAGGCTTGTTACTAACAGAGAATAAAAAAATTCAGGAGACCTCTGAGTTGTAGCCCACAGAGACCTGTGGGTCGATAGAGGAAGAGGTCCTGAGATGACCTCTGCTCAGAGCTCATTATCTTCTGTTTGAGTACTGCATCTTAGATGTGAGGCTCCTTCAAAGGTTAAGATGACTGAACAGAGGAGAAAGACAGTAGAAAGGTTACTGCTATTCAGAAACAGGCTGATATGGGAAGGCAGCTGTCATTTGTCACAACTTGTTGCTTCCTGTTGGTTGCTGGTCATCAGTATTATGTGAAGTGTAATGTTCAGAAAGCTTAAAAAACTACAAGTACTCTTGTCTGGCACAGGGTCTACGTTTGGACAGCAGAGCTGAGAACATCTGTGAGAAAACACTTTCTCCCCTGTTTTGATGGAGCATGTGCCTTGAAGTGACACTAGAATTTGGGGATGGCAAAAGCTGTTGGAGTGCTTTTGCTTTTTTAAGGGTTCAGAGAAAAGGGCTATGGAGGGTTGGTTTTGTTTGATTTTAGAGAGTGATGTGCCTTTTAGGTCATGATGATTCAATCCAAGAGAAGTCCCATTAGGAAATATCCTAGCACCCAATTAAATCTAGTCAGTGTGTTTATTTCCTAATAACAGGCCTTTAGTCTACCCTATGTAATTTATCTTTTTACCAAGTAATCTGGTATCCTTTGGTAGGTTTTCAGCCATACCCCTGCTTCCAGTATGCCAGCACATACTACAAACCAGACAGACCTCCGGGCCATCCCATGGTGCTTCTTCCTTGCCATGGCCCTCCATCATCACTGCTTTTGCTGGAGGTTCCCACCAGTCTCTCCCAGGGGCTCACCCTGCGCTGGCCAATGCACTCAGCCCCTTGAGCGCTGCCCGCGGCCTCTTTGTTCTCCCGGAGGTACCCAGACCCTGCCATGCAGCTCCCCCCGCCGCATACAGTGTTAAACAGGCACCGAGGCTGCCCGCAGATCCTTCGCATCCCCCGCACTCCCCTCCTGGCGCCCATCCCGCGGGATGACCGGGGCCTCACGGCGCGGCCTCCTGCGGGGCCCCCGGCCGCCACCTACCGCCCGTGCACCGCCGCTGCCGCCGGGGCCCCCGGGCGGCCGGGG
>VWYP01027304.1:642303-685571 GCA_013400435.1 Pycnonotus jocosus | reverse complement strand
CCCGGGAGCGCGGGGATGCGGCCGGAGCGGTGCTCGCCCTCCCGGCAGGAGCCGCAGCAGGGCGGCAGCGACCGCCGGCCCCGCGAGAGGGAGACAGAGCCCGGCGCTCCCTCCGCGCCGCCCCGCCGGGAGCTGCCGTCCCAGGGAACGGGCCGTGCCCCGGCAGCTCCGGCATTGGCACTGGAAGTAGGCAGATTACATCCCGCCATTCCCGGGGTGGCCCTTCTTTGTAATTCTGGGATTTCTTGGCCCTCTGCCGCTGGCGAGGCACCCAGGGTTGGCTGCAGAGTGGCAGCTGTGATGCCGTGTGCAGGTAGCAAAGAGAGATGGCTCCTCCTGTGCTCTCCCAGCTGTGCTGTGTTAGCACATCCACGGCTCCAGCAGCCAGTGCCTTCTGGCATTCCAAAGCTACTTGCTGGCCACCCTCTAGACCCAAAGGCACGTCTCTGTGAGCCCGCCGTCCAGCACCCATCATAGTTGTAGGCTGCTTTCCAGACATGCAGTCGTCTGCATGCATGAGCCTACCATCAAGGCCAAAATTGAGAGAGCCATGAGAGCCACAAAAGGAGAGCTCAGGATGTGCTGGGATCACAACAATCCTCTGTGTCCCCACTTTAAGGCTGGAAGAGGCAACAGCCCTATCTAACCTTCCTACCTTACCTCTCAAGTACCACAAAACCACATGAAAGAAATCACAGCCCTGGTGTCATACTGCTTCCCTTAAAAGAGCAAGTAATAAGAAAAACACTGTGAAACAAAGCTGCCCAAATTTTCAGTACTGCAAAAATATCCAAATAGACCTCTGTGTGAAGGTGTATTTTCTTCAATACAAGTCGGAAGAATAAACTGAAATATACTGTAGGCAACCGATATATTCAGGCAGATGGAGGAAAAAATAGATGAGTTAATGATTCTTTCTTGGCTTTGCTTTTAAAGAAAATTCCAGATAAGCTCTAGCATGGACCTAGAAAAAATGTGACTTCAAAGTGTTCTCAGAAATCACACTGTAAATGGCAAGGGACTCAGTTGATCAACTTCCAAAGCCTCCAGGTTGAGTTAGCTCTGTTGCTCAAACATGTTGATTCCTCACATTCTGCTGTTTGAAGCAATGATTTTATTTTATATACTTTCACCTCCTGAATGGTCATGGGCAGTGTTGTGAAAGCAAGTTAAATTGTTGCTTTAAAATCAATGACTAAAAGGATACAAGCCTAACGTATGTAGCACAAGGGACAGAACAGAGCGGAGAAAGCAGACTCTGCTTCTATCCCTTCCGGTGAAATATGAACAAAGAGACAGTCAATAAAAATTGAAAGCAAGCTAAACCTTCACCGGTGGGAAATTGGTGAAGGAAATACCAGTCTTAAACACTATACAATTAGCTGATGGAATTCATTATTGAAAGACAGAATTGGGATTAACAGCTTAGCAAAACTAAAAAGCAGGAGCTTTTGTACACTGTCAGGAACAAAACCTTTAGATATTGCTGCCAGGGCCTGAAACACTCCTGTTGTGACATAATCGGAAGTTGCAAGACAGCGTTTTCTAGAGGCACCTTGAAGTGTGTTGAAGAGAGAGGAAACACTGGGATATCCTTGGGCCTGGCAAGGGCTGAAGGAGAACAGAGGGTAAGCGATTTGATAAAGCTGTTGCCTTTGTAAATGTTTATGCTTATGCTCTGGGGTTATGATGAAAGTTGTCCAAGAAATGCAGCTTACAGAAGATTTCCGGAGTCATGGCAGTTAAAGTTTTAAAATAAACCAAACCCAAACAGATACTTAGTAGGGTTCTAACCCACCATGACATGAGGCCCAATCTAATACCTCTCAGACAAGCAGTGGGAGAGAAGTTTTTTGTCCTAATTGTAGATCTACTTACTGCCTGGTTGTGTTTGCCTTCTGCTTGTGCCCTTTGCAAGAGTCACTGTACAGGAATAGCTGGAAAGGCACATCATGGCCCTGGCTCTGTCCCACCACTCCCTGTCCCTGACATCCCTCCCTGCCCGTGTAGGACACTTACTCATGCAGTCCCCTCCATACCAGCCAGCTCTGCACTCTGCACAGTAGATTCCCTTGATGTAGAAGTCATCAAGTGTCCCTCCCCAGGAGCCATTGCGACAGGACTTGCAGTTCTCAAAGATGGTGCAGCCTGAAAAGAGAGCCACAGTGTTAGATGAAAGCCGAGGTGGATTGTCCTGCAGGGAGAGGAGCAGCCTCTCTGTCTTTTCCACAGAAAATGCCAATGACGTTAATGACTGCGGAGGTGCTGACAGCTTTCCCGCTGGGAACCATACCCAACCTCCACGCCCTAGGCAGCTCAGACTCTGAGATTTGGAGCCAAACTCCTGGTCTGACTTGCCGAAACCTCTAAATCTTATTGCTCTAACTGTAAACACCTCTCTCGGGAGTCTGACTGTGTGCTGATGCCACTTGGGCCGAGCCTAAAATGATTCTGATGACTTCTAAACTGGTCCTAGCTCCTCCTGCTCTCTCCTCCTCTCACCTTTTTCTTTTTCCTTCTGACTTGTGGGACTTCCAAGTTGTCTCTCCTTTCTTGCTTTGGGGATGCAAATCAACCAATGCCACAAAACCACCTGTGTTGTGAAGCCAGCTATAGTGTCACCCTTTGGCAGCTTCCCAGCCTGCCCAAGACATCCTGAGGACAACCCTGCTAGTAGGAATTGTTGGGTTTTTTTGGCCAGTGATGCTATCTGCTTTGGGAGAACCTTGCCAAGTGTCTTGGTGCTGTCAGCTGAGTGGCAAATGAAGTTCAGGAGGAAATGCAGGACAATCCCATGCCTCAGTGAGGAGTGCTTGCTCACCACTGCCCTGCCCATCATCTGCCATGATGCCTTGGCCAAAGATTTAGTGTGAACACAGCACAGCCACAAACATACCTGGGTGGATTAAACAGGAGTCACACTCGTTCTCCTCGTTCCTGCAGCAGGGAATGGTGTAACCCACTCTTTGTTTCTGCCCTGGGCAGATGCACTCGATTTGGTCATATTCACAGCATTCCCGACACATGATATTCCACTCGGCTCCTGGGCAGTTTTCATTGATCACTGTGTACTCTGCAGAGAACAGAGAGGAGGACACAAGGAAATAATCCATTGTCTGATGAGGACTGGCAGGATCTACTATCCAGTGGTTTGTCAGATAATGGATGGCATGAGGCTGGCCAAGGTCTTCAGGCCAGAAAAACCCAAAATACACAGCAACATGTGCCTGAAATGTCAGCATGGTTTGCAGGTCTAAAGAACATGCAGGAGTTTTGTAGTGCCAGCCAGAGAAAGCAAACAGACCAGAGAAGGAATATGTTTGCTTTCTCTGCAAGGCCTTCCCACTTCTGTGGTGAGGAAAATAGCTTTAGAAATCCACAGAGGATGACATCACATGAGAACGTTCCTTCAGATTGCAGGACTGATTTAAAGCATCACATATAATATAGATTATTTAAACTATGATAGCATGTTTAGGTTGTATTTCTGCTTGTGAGTTTGCTGTTCCTGAAAACTAGGGGGCCCACCAGGAAAGGCCACTTTTAAAATTGGATTTTACCCGGTTTCACTCCCTATTTTCACCCAGAAGCACATGCTGTTACATTCAATTTCACTGCCAAAGGAAACAAGATTTTTTTGCTAGTTTTAAAGGTTCATTTCACCTAGCATTTCTAATATGGTAACATCTGTCTATTATTTAGCATAACCTCCTATGATATCTAAGCTATGCTGGAAATACCCTTTTAAGAAACAGCCTCAGACTGTGACTCAGGACTGCTACAGTAAGTGCAGATCCTGTCTCTCCCCACCAGTATGCTGTCTAAATTCTACAAAGAGAGATCTAAGGAGTGCACAGAGCTGTCAGCGTGCCTTCCAATCGGCTGACAGCCGTGATGACTGCTTTCATGGAGTTTGATAGTAAAAAGAGAGAGCAGACTAGAAAGATGAGACATGAAGGAAACTTAATGAGACTAGCTCTTTTTTTCCCTTCTATCCTCTTTTTTTTTTCTTTTTTTTCTTTTTTTTTTTTTTGTGGTTAGGTAACAACCCTTTCCTTGTGTATTAAACTCTGAGTAAAAGGGTTGCCTTGTCATGGAAAAATCTCTAAGGTGAAACACTCCCATCTGTACCTGGTTCCCTTCTCACATAACTTTTTTTTTTTGCTTCATTGTCGCTGATAACCTAATTACTGTGCCTGCTGGAGCTCCCTAACACAGAGCCTTGCTGCTCTGTCTCACTTGACTCTCCATGACCTCATGAAGCCTGGTTCCCGGAAGCTTATCTTGTCCCCTAATGATTTTTACTGACTCCATAAAAAAAGGACCACCAAATTGTTTCTTTTTTTTTTTTTCTTTTTTTTTTTCCCTTTAGCTGGGAAATGAAATGCAGTTTTTGTGTTCCTTAGAACTGAGCCTTTTCCTTGTGCTTGGTGTACCGACCAGGGAGAGTCCGCTGCTGCTCTAAGTTTAGGAATGCTCTAAGCTTCAGCTGTTTGTGCTGAAACCTTTCCATCCCCCCTCTCTGCCCCTGTAATCATTCTGAAAAGAAAAAGCTGTTCCTGCCATCCAATAAGGTTCTGCAGTTTTTTTTACTCCAGCAGTGGAATCTTGCATTGAAATAATCTTGGTGTTCAGCAGTTATAGACTCTTTTGCCTGTAGATCTTGACATGGCTTACAAGGTTGTCTTTCCAGATGGGAAAATGAAGCACAAGGGAGGTGAAGTGACTTTGCTCAAGGTCCCAGGGAAAAACAATAGTAGAGTCAGAAATTAAACTCACGCCCTCTAATTTCCAGAATGTCAGTCAATCAACCTGGCCAAGCTGGGGCTTCTTAACCTATGGCTATTATTCCCTTTTAATTAAGCCTTTTATCTATGAATTGTATCAGATTCAGATTCCAGAGAAAATTAATTACATAGGTCTAATTATCTCCATAGAACTGACACTCAGTTTGATACATCTCACCATACAAGACAGACAATAGCTGTGTCTCTGGGGTGTGGGGTGGGGGTATCACTCCTTCCTGAAGCAGTACTCTACAAAGTCTGACTAATAAATAACTACCCAACACTCAGAGCTTTTGTAAAGCATCCTTCAAATTCTCATTTTTTCTGACTCATGATAGAAATCTAATTTATCTCAAGATTTCTAAAGCATATTAATGAAGTGGATATATTATCCAAGAGAAATTTTTGTCTGTAAAATGATCCAAATATTCATATGCAAAGTTATGTTGGGGTGACAAAGGAATGTCTCCATCCCTGCAGGAACTCAAGTCCTGGCAAGATAAGGCTGTGAGCAACACAACTTAACTTTCAAGTTAGCACCAAGATATGGGCTGGACCCTGTGATATCCAGAGGTCCCTTTTAACCTAAATTCTTCCCTAAAATATTACACATGTATTTGTATGTAGGTAGAGAGTGTGAATGTGTGTATATGCATATTTATTTTATATGTAGAGATTGTGTACACAACAGAGCCAAAAAGCAGAGGCCATGCTTTTTCTTGGTGGATCAAATGTCTGTATTTGTAGAATAAGCTGACCTTGAGGTAAAATTTACTGTTAAGAAGGGACCAGCAGGTCTTGGCCCTTAAAATTTTGTAAAAATAAACCTGCTGCCACCTAGAAATGCTGTTTGCTCACTTCTTTTGTCTCAACCTAGACAATGAAAATAAACTGTCTTTTGATTAACTGACAATTTAATTCCCTTTCAGATTATCGGTTTCTACAGTTTGGGCAATTTATATAGCCTTGACAAGGAAATATGGCAATTTGAGATTTTTTTAAGTGGTCCTTCTAGGATTTTCCTCACAGAAATCATGGAATCAATTATTTTGAAGTTCTGTAGAAGCTATTCTTTAAAGAAATATGATTCAAGAGTTTATGCATCCCTTTAATAATAGCAGGATCCCTTTTCTTTTATCTCTGGCCTACTGAAAAAAAGGCAAATAAAACCTTTGCCTCAGAAGTTTAAGAGGGATATGCAGAGAGTCACTTATGTGTATAACCAATGTTTGTTTGTGTGGCTGAGTTCAGCCTGTACTCCAGGGAGGCAGAGGCATAACCCTGCTCCCCCTTGTGTGTTTGGGGATGGGCAACCACTGGCAGCTCCCACACACATGCTTGGCCATTATTACCCAAAAACAGAAGAGAACAAGGCAGAGAAAAGTGGGGGAAGATTTATTGACTGAGTAACATACTGAAAGCAAGGCCTCGGCCAGCTGTGGCAGAGATAATTGTGGGGTGTTTTGTGAGCTTTACTTTGATAATCTTCCAAAGCAGGCAGTCTGGCTCGCAGGCAGTGACTGTGTCTTTGATTTTGGGACAAGCCGGAAGAAGCTGCTTGACAACCCATGCAAAATATTTAGCTGCAATGAACAAACAAGAACTCTGGACAGGCAAATAAACAGTGGATTAATTTATGAGATTTTAATGATGGAAGAAAAGCCCATTAAATCCCGGCATAAACAGCTCACATGGAAGCAGCTCAAGACCATGGAAACCAAGCAAGCAATGTCTGTGTCGGGAAAGCACGCAAACATCCAGGGCGTGTGCTGGAGGGAAGACCTCAGCTCAGCAGCCTGGCACAGCCCAATACAACACTTCACCTGATGCTTTGGGTTCAGCCTGAGCAGGACTGTGAGCTGAGAGATCAACATTTTCAGGTTCAGATGGCAGCACATTCACACTCAGCTACATCTGCAGCTAGCAAGACCTCCTAATCCCTACAGCATGTCAGACCCTAGAGGCTGTCAGTGATGGATTTTGTAGGACACCAGTTGGAGGCGATGCTCCCAGACAATATCCTCCTTGTTGGCAGTGTCAGTCCAACCATTCACCTCAGTGATGCTGCTGCCTCCCCCCATCCTGAGGGCTGAGATCAGGCTTAAAGCTTCAGGGATTCAGGAACAGATTCACAAGCACATTGTTGCCCCGGGGGTGGGTCAGGCTGCTCATCATGGTAAAATGTCAGCTTCAGCTGACTAATCCTTTGCCATAGTGAATTTGTATATCATAGATACCTCGCTAGATGGGAAGGGATTTCTGCTCCAAAGATCTGAGAGCCAGGAAAACTGTGTAGCTAAGAACTAAGGTGAATTGAAGCAAGGCCAATTATACCAATTATCTCTTATGTCTTCCACTTCTTTGGAAGAATGAGGATTTTTTTAAAGTACAGTCAATTTAAGCTAATAGAAGCCCATGCTGCTGCTGAGATGGGACGTTTTTCGCCCTCTTCTCCCTGACTTCCCATTCCAATCCCTGTATTTGTGCTGACAGTAGCTGCTATGCAGAGGGATCAGACAACTGATTGAGAAAAAAAACAGTTTGCCATATCTGTCCTTGGAGGGAACTTCCTATGCTACAAGTCCATTCTGCTATCCTGCAAAAGTTTTCCTTCCATGCCTCAATTTATCCATCAGTACATTGGTAAACACTACTTAAGCTCAAAGAAATGTTACTTCAAATTGCTTTGAAAAGTGCCATTTGCAGTAACAGTGCAGTGTAAGACCAGATACAAAAAGATAGATACATCTCTAGAATTTGAATCCATAGAGGATGACTTTTTCAAAGTGATTATTTAACCAGTTCGTGTTCCATAGATGAAAATTTCTATTTTTCCTTTGTACTTGATTTCATCTTATTTTTTCAACATGCCGCTCAACAACAACTACTGTCTTTCACTGAAAAAACAAGCAGTTGAATTTGAAGGAGCAATTTCTTAAGGTTGTTAGTAGGGAATGTTTGGCCATGTAATAATTGGAGAATGGATTCTCTAATCTGAAAGGATTTTTTGACTTCTCATGAAATAAAAGACAGCTTCAACAGAGATGAAACCTAGTAGCAGCTTACTTAGACTTTTTTTAGGTCTGTCTCATTTTTCTGCTCCTTTCTTACTTGGCTCTACTGCCATTGTACAGATTTTGAGGCTGGGCCTCATCCCACAGCAATCAGGTGTGTGGACACTGACAACAGGAAAGGCTCTCAGTGCAACACTGGCTGAAACCGTGGCTCCATTGTGATGAATAGTAAAATTCTCCATTTGATTTCAGTGAGGCCAAGAGGAAGATACGTTGGAAGGGAAGAGGGATGTTCCCTTTAAGAGACTTTTACGGCGGCTCTTGGAAAATTATGTACCCCAAACCCTTAATAATAAAGGAAAGTGCAGGTCTTTATTGTTAACCTTTTTGCCTAAGATAAACTACTGTGCAAATTATGTCTGTTTGTCAATTTGATGTGTTAAGAGGATGAAAGGGATAGTGCTGCCTCTAAAACCACTCGTTTCTCTGTAGAAATTATGTACCTATTACTCTTTTCAGCAGCTGGGCTAATTAAAAGAGGACCTAAAATACATTCCTGTTTTAGTTTTACTCAGTGTGCTTACTTTATGGTCACAGACCTTTGCTGAATAATTGGACTGCTGCTTCTACAGAGTCAGTTGCCATCCTTTTCTGCCAGTAGTGTGTGCTTTCACACCGTGGCAAGTGGGGAGAAGCAAAAAGAAAGGATTTCTATTAAAAAAAATCCAAGCCAGTGGGAGAACACAGTAGGAAATCCACAATACTAAGTGGAATCTGTCCACTTAATAAATGCACGCTAATTCGACTGTCTTTTTAAAATACCCCTCTCCTTTAGTTTCTTCTCAGTATTTATGACCTGGCATTTGTGATATTATTGGCACTGTGGCCTTATGGCTTCATTTGAGAAAAGCTGTGGCAAGAAAAAATAGCCAGGTTAAAGCTCTTCAGAGGTTGCCACATTACCCTTCAGGCTTCGATTCTTTCTGGGACAGAAGATCTTATTCTGGGCAGATAAATTATTCTAGTATGATCAGGAAGAGCATTTGTTTTCTCTGTGCTGCAAGACAAGGAACAGGAACAGGTCATGAATGTAGAATTTTTGAGTATGTGACAGCATTGATGATGTTAGACTTCTGCAATAGGGGAGAATGTTTGGAAATCTGCAGAGAAGAAGCAGCTGCAGGATTGAAATTCATGACCACATAACATGAGAATGTGCTCGTGTCCTAAACGTAGAGGAGTGGTGCTGGACCTGCCTTGAGGACTTGCCTCTCCTAATGGTGTGAGACCTGCAATGTGTTGACAACCTAACTTGCAGTTAATGTTGCCCAGGTAGAAATAGCCCACACAGACAGCAGCAACCCTCCTCAAATTTTAGTCCTTACAGCTAAGTACTGCTGCTGTGTAGTCCAGCCCTCACCAAGGACTGAAGATGCCCTCAGTCTGCCAGCCTCTGTCCCTTCTGATCCCTTGCCTGCCTGCCCTGTGGCCTTCCTTGCAGTTTGCCCCTCACCATGGCCCTGTTCTTGCAGGAGGGAGAGTGGCTGCTGCTGACACTGCATCGTCCTGTGGTGGTCAGGGGTCCTTCAGGGCTGGTGGAGAGAAAAATCCTGGGCATTGGCAGGCTTGCAGGGACTTCTGGGAGCTACTTGAAGAGGCCTCAGGGTCAAAAGTGAGTAACCCCATGCTTTTTTTCCAAAATAAAAAGCAAGTCTCTTTCCCTTTGTCCATGCTAGGAACCTAAACATGTGAACTGAAGTAACCCATTTGCTAAGATTGAATGCATCTGGATGTGTCTGAGTGCATCTGGCCTTCACTGCTCTAGACAGAGGCTGGAGGGGGAGGGGAAGAGAGGTTGGGAAGGGTTTAGATAGGCAGAAACACAAAAACACACATATATTTTTAAGGAAACATGAGTCACTTGCACTCCAAGTTTATTCCAAAAAAATAAATTCCCAGATCGCCTTGACTCCTGCCCCCAGCTCTCGAGGCAGGCCCTGTGCAAACTGGGTGTGATAAATATGGATAAAAATTGGATACATCTGTGGGGAGGAGACAAAGCGCTATTTTCCAACCTGCCCTGACATGTTAAGGCCACTGCACTTCTGAGTGGCTCCCCTGCCTCTGAGAGCCCCTCCTGCAGTGGCTGGAGGGGAGCTCCTGGCCCCCTCATGCTGCCAGCTGTGTGCCAAGCAAGTGCCACCAGCTGCTCCACCACCAGGGCAGGACAAGGAAGGGCAGGGGCGAGGGGGACAGCTGACATCCACGTGTCCCTCTGGCTCTCCTCACACTGCTCCTGGTGTGTGAGGATGGGTGTTGGGGGAGCCAGCACCCTCCCTCCAAAGCTCACAGCCCTTGTGTCCCACTGGCCATTGTTGCCCTTCCTCCTGCCTCCCCTTGTCACTGCTGCCAAGGGGACCCAGTGCTAAATTGCTCTGTGGATCAGATTCTTGCCATGAGAGTGATGTGCCGCCCCTGCAGCAGGAGGGGTTTGTGCCCACCCAGCTGCCTGACAGCCACAGCCTGTGCCCAGGGATGCTCTGCTGATAGCTCTGTGCCACTCCAGCACATGGCACGTGCCATGAAGCCACCTTGCCTGGCCAGCGTGCAAGGTGGCACATGTCTGAGGGACAAGCCACTGCAGGGACAAGACAGAGCACATTGCACAGTGGTGGGGAGAAGCTCCCTGTGCTTGTGACCCAGGGGAAGCTTTGGCAGGAGGCCAGCCTCCCAGGATGGCTGCAGGTGCTGGTGGCCCGCCTGGTGGGCAGATGACCCTGATCCTGACCTGTGTCCTGAGGGGTCAGTAGGGGAGGGCACTGCAGAGGCAGACCCTCTGCTGCAGCCCCTGCTGAGGGAGCCTCTGAAGCACCATCCTTGACACCAATTCTTTACAGTCATTGAGATCTGAGTGCCAGCAGATCTGACAGCTCTCTGATAAGAGGAGTCAGCAGTGCTGAAATACACAGCAGCTTCAAAGGTGGGTGACTTGAGGGCATCACCTCCCAGTCCTTAGGGCTGCAGCTCCCAAGAAAGCAGCCCGTGATGCTGACAGCTGGCTGCTGCAAGCAGGTCTGGACACCTCCAGGTGTAAACAGCCCAGGTTTGTGGCCATAACTACAGCAAATTTTCACTCAACAGTAAATGCTTTTTGCTCAACCTTATCAAGATAACACATGCTGGTTCAGCAGAAACTGGGATGGGGCTTGAGTATAAAAAAGATCGTTCTGCTTTAACAAGGCTTCCCCTTCGAAAGAATAATATTGGCAGAACTAAATCCCAGATTGGAAACAATGTGTGGGTTTTGTTTTCTTTTTTTCCTTCACTTTTTTCTTCTTTGCCTTCATTCTTGGTGTTGGGGCTGGAGAGGAAAATCTCTGTCTTGCCAAACTAAACAAATTACGCTTTACAATCCAGAAACTTAAATGCCTCTTTTTATCATCATTTCCGTAGCACTGAGTGTTGAGAAAATAAAAGGAGTAATAAGCAAAGTGATTGCATACCTTTTTCTTAATGGCCATTGGCAAACAAATTCAGGCAGTTGTTTCTCTTTAAGGCTATTAAGTTTGCCTGAAAATCATTCCTGGGTAAACCTACACACACACGCACTCCAGGCTGACAAGGAAAAAAGTACATAAAGCAGAGCCCCTTCTTTCTATTATTGCTATCCCTGCAGATCTCCCTGATTCCCATGACAGCGCATGAGATCAAACCCCTTTGACCCCACTGAAGGAAAGGGACTCATTCGACCATGCCGGGAACACACACGCTCTCTTACAGTACCTCTTGGCAAGCAGGAGATGAGCAGAAGCTGGAGAAGAGTGAGTCCTACAAGTGTCCAGGGTGCTCGCTCCATGCTGCCCAGGCCGGTGCAGCGGTGTGACTGCTCGGGAAGGGAAAGCAGGCAAACAGCTTTTACTGGGACCTCACCAGCTCCAGGCTGCGAGGGATCTCGGATTTCAGACCTCAGCACGCTCCCATCCTCACCAGAGGGGAACTACCTTCAAGAGACTTCTCAGGCGTCCAGAAGCACACGTCACCCCAAACCTCTCCAACTGCTGCCTTAACCCTTTCTGGACTCTGGCAACAGATCCCTTTTGTGATGGCTGTATTGGCTCAGTGCTCAGAACAGAGAGAGCAGCTTTCCTTATGTGAAGAAAGATGTTCTAAAGCGGGGAGAAAGAGAAATGCAGATATCTCTCTGTACGAGCCATCGCGGTTGCTGCGGGTGAGCTGGAGTTACAGAGATCTCCAGAAGGAGGCACTTTGTCCTTGCTCCTCCCGGGGGCTGGTGCATCCCGGGGGGTGGCAGGGCTGGGTGTGGGGTGGGTGCAGAGGGGGATTCCTGTCCCACGCTCCCGCGATAGGGCAGCCTGGCAAAGTGACATGGTTCGCTTTACGACGTGCTTAAAATAGCTGTGCATTTTTATGGTGGGGCAGATGAATGAATGAGGCTCAGTAAAAGTTCACTCCACGGCAGATGGAAACCACAACACACAAAAGGAATCACTTGGCATACGTGTGCTTGTGCTAGTCAAAACCTTTTTACTGACCATTTCTGCCAGGAAATGAAATTTTGGCAAAATTAAAATGTTTTGTCGGAACATGTTGATATTGAGGAAATGTCTAATCCAAACAAATGAGACCATTTAGTTTGGATTTTATCTTTGTGTCATATTCTGTTTTGCCTTTTCTATTAGCACATGCTACCGACTTTTTTCTAGTCTTCAACCCATGTTTCATAGCAGCATACTTAATTTTCTCTAAAATTTTTCTTGAACAGTTTTTTAATACTTTCCAAAGGACATGTTCCTTACCTCTAAATCAGACTTTCTCAATTTGATTTCTATAGCAAGAATTCAAAATTTACATATATTATGAGGGGAGAAAATTGAAAAATTGACATTTGCTTTGGAGTAGGAAATCCAGTAACTCAAAAAGCTTTAAAAATACCTACACCAGTTTGTAAAACTCAGGCATGTTGAGCAGCCTCAAAAATTTGAGAACCATTGCCAATGGAAGCCTTGAGTAGTTCAGTGCAGTGTAAAATCCCCTACACCTTCAGGATTCATGGAGTGAATTCCTTTCACTAGACATCTCCCTAGTTTAGGCTTGTCTGTCTGCGAGCCTCTTGACTTTACACTGTGAACAGTCTTTTCAGGATTTGTGCACCTTCCATATAAAACAGTACCAAAGTAGTTTTTTCCAAATCTCTTAACACTGATACAAACCTACCATTGAGAATACCAATAGAAGAAGACCTGAGGTGGGTGCCAAGATTTTAACCACTATGGTGCATAATCCTCGCTGAGCCAGCCTGGCTGCTGCCCTGGGTTCTTTGCAGCTCAGGAGGAGGTCACCAAAGCTCTCCAAGTCCCGCTGGGCCTTATTATGGCTCAGTTATTACATTCTCCTGGAGCCCTTGATGGACATCTCTTGCTCCAGGGTCCTGAAACTCTGCCTTGATGGTCCCTTGCGCCTTTCTGATTATTCATATACATGCTCTGAACTCCTTCCTAATTCCAGCTTTCGGCTCCTCTAACAAGCCATTGGTCAGTGGCAGGAGGAAAATAACTGAGGAAAAAAAATAAATGAAGCCCCCAAGAGTAAATTAAAACATTGAAAACGGGAAGATCTTACATCTTCACAAAGAAACATTAAGCTGTTTTAAAGCCTGTGGAATCATGATTAGTTTATTTCCTAGCCACTCTTTCCAATAAGCAATTAAATTATTTAAGCTAGTGAGACCTTTTTGGACTGCAAGTTGACTTACAGATGTCTGAGGCTTAGATATCTCTGAGAGGGAGGCTCGTGGGGATATAAGCCAAAATCTGGGTTTGGTGTAAAGTGAATGGAAATCACAGAGCACTGAATGAGGCTGGACACAGGGAAACAGAGTTTTAAGGCCAGACATAGAGGACTTAATACTTGGTTTCATAAAGGCCAGAACCACTGGGGAAAATATATCCACAGGGGCCACTTGTGCCATTTGAGAAATTTGAGTAAATTCCTGTGACACATTCAACAGGTAGAAAAGGAGTAGATGAAGTTGTGTCTTTGCAGGAATCAGCTCTGCAGGGACACATTCTCTTTTAGGGTGGAAAAGTGGTCCTTCTGTACTAAGGAGGTGTGAACTAAAGGGTTAACTGGTAGATTTATGACATCTTTTTTTCCTTTTTTTGTCTCTGAGGGAATGTAATTATGCCACCAGAAGATATAACCACACTCAGCATTACTCTACAGTGCTTGACTTAGCTTGGCACCTGGCAAAATCAGTTTAGTTGGTGGATCCACTGTCTCCTTAGAGGATGGCTCTAACCATGGCTCTTGTTTGGAGCAGCCAAACAAGAGGATTCAGTCACGAGCCCACAAGTTTGCACGTGGCCTATTTGCATGGGTTGCCTGTTGGGTTGTAGCTTTAGTCCCTGGAATGACTCTGGGAGACTTACACGGTGCTCCTGAATGCACTTCTTGCATTCCTATTAAGATTTAATACCAAACCAGGCACAGCACACCAGCCAAATATTTCAGGTTGTATGTAATCCCCCATGAAAGAAAGCTAAAAGCTCTTAACCATGTGTCTGTGCTGCTGAGGAATCTCACTGTAGCATTTGGCTTCAATGTTCGTATCTGCCTTACTGTCGAATGTAAAGGTTTGGAAAGTACATTCCACTGAAATTGAATTGTAAAACAGAGTGCTGCAAAACCTGATAGAGTTATTGAGTATTAATAATAACTTCCAAGTACCTAGCAATCCATTTAAACTTAGAGTAAAACAAGACCTTTAATAATTGACCACTGAGTGAATAATTAATGTGCAATTAATACCACTAGCTCATGTTTCTAATAATTTGCCATGAAATCTGAAAAACAGTCTGTAGTGCAACCTGCAAAAACAGAAAGAATGCCATTATTTTATATTGGGGGAAAGTGACATGCAGGGATATGAACTGAGGGACATATCCTTAAAAAAAGTGGCAGGTCCAGAGTAGAATGCAGAAACTTCATTCCATTTGGTACTTGTAGCTCTGGACTGTCTTGCTTGAGAAGACTAAGTGAAGAATAATAAGGATGAATATATAGTTCTGAATAAATTCAGTTTGGACTTGAAATAAAAATGATTTCTTTTCAGTCTTTAAAGTTTTAGTGAACTTTTTTTTTCCTTCAAACTATGGAAATTTCTTGTTTCTGTTACTGGAACATTGCCAGAAAAATTTCTGCTTTTGTGACTTCTGCTCAGACAATTCTGTCCCTGATGTTCTTGATCATCATCCAAAGTCCCAGAGGTTCTGCTAGGAGAAAATTTGTGATTTTCAGTGTTATTCACTTCTGCTACTACAGATTAGATGCCTTCAGAGGACTTCATTCTTACGAGAACATTTGGAGCCCATTTCTTTTTTATGGGCAATATTCCCACTTAACTAGAGGAGTCTTCTGCCAAAGAAAGAGTTTGAATCATCTGGACTCGAACACGCTCCCAAGAAGGTTGTTGGAATTAGATCTTGAACTTTAGTGACTACCCTATAATACCCATCCCACTCAAACAATATATGAAGGAACCACTGGAAAGATATCATGAAAGAAAATGGACCCACTGAGAGGGTGGGAAGGATTTGTATTTCAGGGGGAAATGAAATTCAGATGAAACTCAGATCTGGCACTTTAGGAGTAACAGCAACAGAGCTTAATGAAAGATTAGCACTGATATTTTGCTTCTCCCTTCTAAATGTTGTTGTCCAATAGGGAGAGTCCTTTTAGAGGAGAGGTTTAAAAGTGTTTGCCTTTAAAAAAAAGGTTTTAAACTAAATTCCAAACTAACTGGAATATCTGAGGAACATTTTATAAGTTCCTAGGATTATCAAGAGTATACTTTGCCCTTTGGGCTTTCAGTTCTGCTGAACATGTGCAATGCAAATATTCAGTATTCATGAATTACATTGGAATTGTGGCAGCCTACCCACACAGGCACCTATAGATAAGGGCCCTTTGTCTGGCTTTTTCTGGCCTGAGCTCTGCAAAATATTCCCATTTCTCTATGGAGTGTTAATCCTGTGACTGAAGCATTACAGTCCAGGAGAGCTAACTGGGTGTGAATAAAAGTGGCCAAAAGAGGTAGCTGCAGTGCCAGCACACAATACTGCCCTTGACATAGTGGGACATGTAAAGACAATGACTATGCTTTGTTAGACAGCATTTGTATTTAATAATGTATTTTTAGAAAGATTTTTTTTCAGGAAAATTGAAACAGTTTTAAGTTTACAATTCCAAATATATTTCTGGACAGGTCAGCAGCAAAATATGGCCAGAAAATTATGAATGCTTAATGGCACCTACCAAGCAATATGCTTTTTTTAGTTATTATTACATGTCTTTATCTGGATGGTTTTTTGGTGATCCTTCTGTGTTTCACTTTTGTATGCAATCTGTGATAATCCTCACCATAGCAACGTGTAAGAAAAGAAAGAGGTGGAAGATTTGGCTTGAAATTAAAACTAGCCAGTAGTCAATTCTATGTAACAATCAGTCAGACACTGATATTACTGTGAAAGGGGATAATAAAAAAGGGCTGCAATTATTTATTTCCCTATGTGGAAATTAACAGCTCATAGATTTACTCATTCTCATGATACACATTTTTAGTTTGAAGCTTAACAAATAAGGCTTTCTACGCTAATGAATAAAACTTTTAGTCTGTATAGCAAATTCAAACCGATCACCAAAACATCAGAGACACAGAAGATTAGGAATTGCTTTGATTTTATTTAAATTGGACTTATGTTTTATTGTCTTGGGTACATGTGAATCAGGATGGAAGCCAAGAAAAGAGTAAGGTTTTGGGACAGTAACCTAACAATGTTCCACTCAGAAGGCCAACTGCAGCATAAAGTCCACTCAGGTGAATGTATGCATGAAACAAAGGTCAGAAAAATGTATGTAGGAAATAATTGGTGGAAGGTCAGCTTTTCAGAGCTGCTCAATATCTGATTTTTCAAACTGTAAATGTAAAAGTATAGCAGTTCTGGAAATACAATTCACACAAGCTGTAACTGTATTGCAGCTAGGTAATGGAGGTAATGAAATTATGTAAGACTTGAGCAGTGCTTTCTCACAAATTAAGAGCTTAGTCTGAAGTACTGCTTTTTTGTCATCTCCTTTTCTTCTTTCATTGATCCTCCTAAAAACTGAAATTAAGGCTCACTTTCTCTGTCCCTGTAGGTCAAATTTACCAAAATGTCCTTAGGAAGGTTCTGTGAAAACATCCATCTGGGAACGACAGTGAAATTCTAATACCAAGGAGTAACAAAACCATTCACCTTTTATGCAGTTGTTTGATATGTCATACAAGTAAATAATCAGGAAATGTACAGTAACACACCATTTATTTTCCTGATGCAACTTTTGGGAGTTCTGCCATTCATCATTTAACACCACCTTACACTAATCAATTCTCATGCTTTTGTACTTCTCCCTTGGTTGACTTGACTGACCTTGACAAAAAGGGAGACAGTGAAATAAGATGACAAAGATGATAAAAAGAAGTATATATAATGATTCAGAAAGAAAGAACAAGATTACTCCAACTAATAGATGAAGTGGCTGAGATCTTTCAGACCAGTAGTCTGTTCTTAGAACAGTTAGACAAGGTCACCAGGGAATTGCAAAATTTGATCTCGTGTTATAAAAATATATACTTCTCAAAATCCCAGACCAGTGTGCAGTCATGTCATCAATTTTTATTAAAAAAAAAAAGTCATCACCATCCTCGGCTACTGCAAAACCAAGTGCTGAGAAGCAGGTTGCTGAAAAAGATCATTTTATCCACTTTTTTTGTCCTTACCAAACATTGATGTGCCAAGTTGACGTCCTGGTGGTCCTGCTCCCACATAGTTATCCTCCATGTCATCCATGTAATCTTTGGTGTGCCAGACCACAACTGCTGTTTTACTTAAAAACTTAGAAAAAATTTCCTAATAGTTTTTCTTTTATAATTTTTTAGGCAGTGATATTGGGATATGAATTGGATCATACATTGTTAAATGCTGTCCCTCAGTATTTAACCTGTGCACAATTCTGAAGCACAAATCCCACCCACTGCCCTTGCATAATTCTTAGGGGAAAATTTGATTTGCATCTGTGAAATCACCGACAGTGGCACTTTTCAAGAATGCATCCTCAGCAAGTATAGGATATGTTTGTATCAGGAAATCCCCCTCTGTGTATTGAGTACCCCAGAAAAACGCATCTTGACATAATTCTGCTACTTACGTAGCTATATGAACTGGGGAGATTTAGAGGACTTACAAGATGTTACTCAAGTAAAAATAAAAAACTCTGTATACAAAAAGTGTGAACTAAAACATTCATTTAAGTTAATAGAAGCTCTTGTGTAGCTCGTAAGATGTCTGTTTAAAATATCTACGAAGATGCCACACAGTGCTGATTGCAATGATATTTTAAGCTCTTGACCCAGTAAAGACTTAAGCATGTGCCTAACTTTGGTTACATCAGTAATCTCATTGAATCCAGTGGGTCTAAATGACTCTTTTAAGTTTTTGAAGCCTAAAAATACCAGTGGAGAGCCATAAGTGAGCCTGGGAGGAGGGACAATGCCAAGGGTGACGTGGAAAGTTTTCTGCCCAAGTCTGGGCTTCCCTCACCTGCAGAGATGTGAAGCATCACTATCAGTACTGCAGTTGCTGCTCTCAGCCCTCATTTTGCAGTGTGCTGCCTGCTTTGTGCAAGAAATAAAATGAAATAGATTCCATCAGAGCTGACTTGTCTCTGGGATTACCAGCAGACTAACATCAGAACACTGCTTCAGAGACACTGGAAGGGTGATGGGAATTTCTAATTTCTAAATCCTTCAACATACATTGTTAATAAGTGTATCAGAGTTTTTAGGAAGTATTTATGCAGAAGCCTCCAGGATTAGAAATCAACACTGTTGGTTTGCTTCAAAAATTGAAAAAATTCAGTTGAAACAAAAGTAAAAGATTTTTCCACACCGTTGTTGCTCCCCTTGGCTTTTAACATTCAGTAGTGTGCAAGTTGATAGAGAGGGTATTGATTTTTACTACTTTGAACATTTCTTCCTGAAAAGGGAGCAATAAAAAGGAGTAGAAAAGAAGTAATAGCAATTCTTGTTTGCTCCAGCAGGGCTTTGATCTTACAAGTTTGAGCAGTAAAATACAGGAATAGTCTATTCCATTGCACTTTGTCCTGCTTGAAAATCCACCTTTCTCCATCTTTGTTACTATTTCTCTATCTTGAAGCCAGTATGAGAGCACATGCCTCATGACAGATTTAAACTTCCTATATGGCATCTTCACAAACTCCTATTGCACTATAACACACACACACACACAAAAATCATTCAAGGAAAGAAAAAGTCTGCTTTTTCTACAAAAAATTCTACACAAAAAAATCTGCTTCAAGAAGTTTAAACTGCTTCAGAAAGGACCTTAGAAGGGTCATTCTTGGATCCAGTTGAGAATTTTTAGTTTGTGCTGCAAGATTGACCATTCTGGGGGAGCTGTTCCTATATATTTGGTTCTGTCTATAATACCATTGTTTACATTCAGTCACTGTTTTCTGCGTGAAGAATCTCTCGGCCACTGACATTTGGTTTAGATTTCTTTTCATGTATTTTTAATCAAAGGAAAACTTGCTCCAAAGCCAGGCAGATTGTGCTGGGTTGCCATTCATCATGAAGCACAATATTGTCTGCTTCTGCAAAGTGCATGTGCCAGAAGGGTGGCCTTTGGTGCCAGCCCTGCTCTGCTGTTCTAGCAGAGTAAAGCTGCTTTACTGTGTTCTATCATTTTATCAAGCAAAATAAGCCACGTGGGCCTCGCTGTAAACAAAGAAATGGAGCAATAAGATGCATATGAACGAGATCTGCATATTCCCAGCTAACTGGAGTATATTTGATATTATCCTCTTCCTCCCTGTGATCATAACTAAGGTGGACACACTGCTTTCTTTTACAGCTTTTGTCTTTGAAGTATGACCTATCAACTGCAAAAAGAAGAAAAAAAAATACATCAAAATGCCTTAATAAACAGTACTCAAAAATAAGTTGGTGAGACTTTTTTTTTCCCTGTCTGTAGGCACAGAGTAAAGATTTTAATCAGTTTAAGATTCCTTTATAAGGTCACAGTGCTCAGTGTGATTAACTAGATATGAAATTTGGCAGGCAATACATTCATAATATGATCTAATCATGTTTGGTAGTGCGGGGAGGGAAAGAAAGAAATTGGCTGAGAGAAGATTGCTTAAAAGTTGGCAACCTTGCAAATACTGTAACTTCTCTATGGAAATCTCATCAGAATAATGAGCCAGCCATCTTTTCCAAGCTTGTGCAGAAATTTTCCTTTCAAAATATTCGTGCCTAAGAGATAATGGATGACTTCTATTACTGGATGGCTCCTGCAGTGCACTTTCAGGACTAACCTGAAGTATCCTCTGCTATTTCATTATTGGACCACAAACTGCTTTGCCAAAAAGCCTCACTCCTCAATTCTTCCTTTTTTTTTCAGGCCTAGGGCTCATAGATCTCCTGGAATATTGTCACATAAATGCAGCCAGGCCAGACAAGATTAAGTATCCTCTTAAGTATAGCATTCTGCCTCAGAAATTACCAGATAATTCCTTATTATTTCAACAGATAAAACCAGTACACTCATTGGGATAACCTTTCTAGCTCACAGTTCTATCTTTTTCTCTACTAATAAAGGCCAACTCAGCTCCTGGAGTGTTTTTGTTTTAGTAATTATGTTTCTTATCTCTTGCTCTCTCTATATATATGTTTAATTCCTCTTTTAAATGTATTAAGGTTTTGCTCTCAGAAATGTGTGGTGGAATTGATCAGTTATCTAATTTACTTTGCACCAGGAAAAACTTATCTAGTCAGGTCTGACCTTCCTACATTGTCTTTCATTAAATTATCCTTTGGTTCCTAAAAAATTTTGGTTCCCAAAAACCAAGACAAACAGTTGAACCATACCTCTCTAACATTTTCTTGACTCACCAGGTTGCTATTTTTTGTTAAGACAACGCTCATCAGCTTTTTTAATTGCCACCAATAGAAAAGTTTACTATTCTTTACCCTGCCTCTCCCCTTTTCCTCTCCATCCTTTAGTTCCCCAATATCCATTTGAAATGCAGTGATTGGGATGAGGTGAGTATCCCACAGGGCTCATTCCACTGATTAGATCAAAGCATTGCATCACTCTCTTGATCATGTTCTCCTCTGTCCATGCTTGCTGATGTGCTGGAATGCAGCTGCCACTGTAGCCACCTCCTCTTTGGCCTGCCCAGAGCAGGATCCAGCTCATTTTCCTCTTCTTTCTTCCTTTCTTTCAGAGAGTTTTGACCCATTATCTTTGTTTCTGAGCAATGTTTGCTTAAATTTATTTCTGCTCTTCTATAAAGTATCTCAGAAGAGGCTGCAGGGTAGTCTGAGCTATGACAGCCACCCATCCTCTACCCACTGCTTTACTCCCCTGCAAAGTCACTGTTTTGTATGTCTTGCAATGCCCCTTACTATTCTGAGCCCAGAGATCCTCCCAGCACCAGCACAGCTGCCACTGTCCTCATCTGCTGCAGCCTCAGATGGTTCCTGCTGAACTTCTGTTTTCACCAGTGCACTTTCCATTATTTATGATGTGGATCTCCCATGCAGTCCTATTGGTGTGAGCAATCATTGGGAACATCACCTACTTTTACCACAGAAATCTTTTTTTTTTTTTTTTTAATATGTCTTTGTGCCCTTCTTCCCCATAGGCTCAAATATGCAGGCACTAGGTCCCATTGCAACATCAGTATCAAGAGTCTGAAATTCTTGCACCAAAAATATTGTTTACGTTACAAATGAGAAATAATAGCATTACTGTCAGTAAAGAATGATTCATCATTCTGTAAGGCTTTGGCAATGTGACAAAGGGAAAATATTCAGGAAAAGAGAATATTTTCCCAGTGTTGGTAAAATGTTCAATAAAATAAATATGATCTCCCTAGAGATCATGGGTAATGAACATCTAATTTCAACCTTTACAGGAAAGTGTCACTGTTTCTTTTATTCTTTGTAACTCCACAGAATAAGTATTTATAGAAGATTAATATCTAGACAGTGGGTTTCCCAGGAAAGATATTTACCATTGCTACACTCTCTTTTGACTCTTCATAAATTTACTCATGGGTGTTCTCAGTATTAATTGCCAGACAGTTATTAGGTGCAGCCTTGGGCACACATTATTCATGAATCATAGGATCATAGAATCATAGAATCATAGAATCATAGTATATCCTGAGTTGGAAGGGATCCACAAAGATCAAAATTGGACCAAAGTCCAACTCCTGGCCCTAGCCCAGAAAAATACTCTCTACACCCAAGAGTGTTGTCCCAAATAGCTTCTTGAACTCTGCCAGGCTTGGTGCTGTGACCACTTCCCTGGGGAACCTCTCCCAATTGCCCAACCACCTTCTGGGTGAAAAACCTTTTCCTAATATCTTAATAATTTAAACCTCTCATGATATAGCTTTACGTCATTCCCTCAAGTTCTGTCAGTGATCACCAAAAAGAAGATTCTCGTTATTGGAGATACTCTTTAGCATTGCAAATTGCTTTTAATTTACCCATTTATCTGTTGTAAAAAATAACTTTTAATTCCTGAAGCACAGAACTAAATTGATGATGAGCCAGTGTGACAGTGAATGCCATACCACACTCTAAGAGGACTTTTACTGGAAGCAGAAACCCTGCTTTGGAGCAAGTGCTTCAGTCCCAAGCATGACCCCTGGTGTCCAGAGCTGCTCTACCATGGAAAATGGGGCTTCTCAACAAGTGCCTGCCAGAAAAAAAAGAGGTGCCACTCATTCAGACTTACTGACAGCCTGCCTAAGGGAAACACTTTGGGAGGAAGGGCTGGCTAACAAGTGTTCATGAGCTTCTCCAACTTCTCTGCAAGAGAAAAGCGAAACATGCTTAACATCAAAACAAAAGGACCAGATGTTGATGGTGGGCTGTATAAAACTGAGGAATTCACAAAGGACAGGAAATCTTAGCAGGTGAGATGATCAAAGAAATGTTTTCACAGCAGAAGATCTTTTCCTAATGTGTGGGAGTAGGCAGTCAAAGCAAGCTGTTCTTCAACAAGGAAGAAAAGAAAGAGAGAAACACCATGACTGAAGAATAGAGTAAATTTTATTTATTGCTCAATTCAAATATCTGTCAAAGACAACTAAAATACATATTTTTCTACTTTGTTCACTACTTTTTCTTATGTACTTTTGCTTTTATTTAAGTAAATCATTGTATTTTGCAAGGTTTTACATCCAAAGGGTTTACTTTCTCTGTCATGGGAGAAGGGTTTACTTTTTCTGTCACCTCAAACACCCTCCAGGCAGAAATGGCAGAAAGAGAGGCTCCTACTCCTGTATCCCACAGGATGGCAGCAGCCAAGATGCCAGAGCAATACTTCCACAGGGGCACTTTGGGCACAGCAGTGCTCTGAAAGGGTAACTTAGCAGCTCTCCAAACAGTGGCCTCATACAGCCAAGGAGGGAGAGCACCTTACAGGGAGGCCCAGTCATGACCTGGGGGCTGGCTGGTTTGGGCAGCTGCACCAAAAACAGCAAACCCATCCTGTGGTGGAGCATTCACTGCAAAGAAACCTCTCAGAGAGATGCTTATCTTTATAAGGATAATGTTTACCATTGAATGAGTCCTGAAATGCTGTCTTGAATGGAGATGGACTGGAATATCATATCAAGATCATAATCTGGTTTAAATTGGCCTGTCAAATGCGGGGTTTCAGATGTCTCCAGAATGTGAGATTTCAGATGTCTCCAGAAGTGTAGTTATTTGTGGCATGAGGGATTAGCTCCTTATCCTTTGCTTTTTCTTTCCTAACTCAGCCTCTTATCCCTGTGTAATAGAAGGAAAAGACATGATCAAAATTTCATGGCTAATGATATGGCACACTTCACAGGTGGAGGAAAATTATTGATCAGGCCAAGTGATACAGCTGGAAAAAACAGACAAGCTTTCAAGCACACAAGCATAAATGAGCCCAGAAGCTTGTCAATTTTTCCCAGCTGTGGAACCTGGTATTACAAAAACTATTTCCTCTCTCTATGACCTGGTTTTTATGGATCCTCTGGGGGCACAGTATGGAGAATGTGCTGGGAGCAAGGGAGCCCAGTGAAGTGTCCTAGCATCCCACTTCATAAACTGGCACAGCCTTGGGTGAAAAGTGCCTTGTTGCCCTGAAATCACTCTTAATTCAATCCACAGTGAAATAACTTAAAAACAAAAGCATTTTTTCATGAGATCCAAAATAGATAATATTGTCTCAAAATTTATGAAAGGCAAAGCTGAAGCTATGGAAGGAAAACTAATTTGAGATTCATTAGGGAGGGACTCCCTCCTACAGATCTTTCACTCTGCCCTTCCCCCAGCAGTTCATTTCAGCCTTTCCTCATGCCCATCTGGCAGGGTTAGTCCTGTCCATTTGCCTTTCCCCTCAGATTTAACACACAGGAGGGTTCAGCCTCTCATGGTATATTACCACAGCTTCAAGCAGGCAGGTCTTATCCTTCTCTCTGAAATCCATTTATTTTTTTTCTATCCAGACAAAATCCTGATTATTCATTTAAAGATGGGTTCTTTGACTTTCCCTGCATTGTACCAAGTGTTATTTCCCATTCTTCTCTGACCACTTGCCCATGCACTGTGCTTCCTCCCACATCCTCTCACAGCCATAAATGTGTGTAACTTTGCATTTGTGACCTTACACTGAACCCCACACATCACAGTAATCTGTACCTTAACAAATGTGCTTGATATTAGCATCTCTGTGAGATACCCCCATATATCTGGCTTTTGACTGAAAGGAGATACAAAAGGAATTAAACACTTTATGGCAATTGAAGATTTAGCTTTGTTGACTGTGAATATCTTTCTTCTTAACACACTCAAGTAAGTATCCTACTCTCACGCCTCATAGCAATAATAAATTCTTTCTCACAGCTCTGAGCAAGGAGATGATGACTAGATCTCATTTTTCACTTGAGGGGCTGAGACAGATGGGCTGACAGATTAAGTTCACAAGTGTATTTGTCAACATGGTCCAAAATTAGATGCTTAGACATTTTTTTTTTTGTTTCTTCTTTTGTTTGCTTTTAAACTCTCTTGTTTCTAAGAGCACCAGAGCAGACTACCATTGGCTTCCATTACTGCTGTCAGTGACCATCCTTCTGGTGGTCAAGTCTTTGGATGCCAAGTAAGGAATCCAGAAAAACCAAATTCAAACAGGAGAAAAGCTTGGCTTAAGAAACCCAGATGAAGTGTTTGGGTTTTCTGTGCCACTCTTTGACAGAACTGTAGATAAAATCTGCTGGATTCTGCCTGTGAGAGCAGAAAGCATCCCCTCTGTCTTGTATTCCCTGATTTAATTCTCCACAATACTGCCAATTTCTGCAGGCTGTAAGGCAGATGTCTGACCATTTCCTACTTTTGGTTAAACACCATAAGGCAACATCTTACAAAGCTCTCTCCCTTTGTGTCATTTTGTACAAGATAAGCAAAGCAATTGGTAGAAATGCTTGTTTGGATGATGTGCCTTTGTTCAGGACTTTCAGTGCTCCCAGGAAACCCTGCTGTCTGGGCAATTGCTGTTTTGTTTTTATTCCATTATTTTAAACATTCTGAGACATTTCAAGCCCAGAATGAGCTGCAAGGTCAGCTTCTCAAGGCTGAGGGTGAGACACACTGCTGGGCTGCCTGACTTGGTGACTCTCCAGCCAGAAACTTCTGCCTTGACTTGAGGCTCCTTTCTGACATTTGCTGAGATATAAGGAGAAGCTGAAAGGAGAAATGGCAAAAGGAAGTTCAGGGGGAGTCTGTGCTGTCCTTGTTCCTTTCAGAGACAAATAAGAAAAGGCTTGAAAAGTGGGACATTTTCTCCCTCCTGAAAAAACCTTGTTCTCTTCTTGTTCTTAACCTTTCAAGCATCAGAAAGGTCAAGACTTATTAGAACTGCTTTTCCTTGTGGAAATGCAAAGATATCTGTGTTACTGGCTGTATAGAGCAGACTGAGATGAGTCTTCACCAAACTGGTATTTTTTTCCTCCAGCTGTCTATAGCAGTGTTGCATTAAACATGCGCTAACAAAAGCCAGAATTTTAAACAGTCAGGATACAATTTACTTTTTCTCTAAGTTATTTGTGCCTTAGTTTTATCATAGATATCATAATCCTATTAGTTAGTATGCTGTCCAGGGGGTTTATCAGGAAAAAGAGTAGAGACAAAATCTGAATTTTTCATGTGCAAGGTATCTGCTGAAAAGTTCTCTGAGAATATCTGTAAAATGCAAACACTTTCAGGTGTTCTTTATAGATAGAAGAATGCAAAGCAAAGACATGGATTTATGTGTTCCTCCCTATCATCTCCAAAAGCTGGGAAAAGCTGTGATTAAGTTCACCATGGAGGTGTTGTGGACAAGGTGCTTAGGGACATGGCTTGTGGTGGAGTTGTCACTGGTAGGTTTATGTTGGACTCGATCTTTTACAACCTAAATAATCCTATAACTCTAAGAGTTTTCTGATTTCTCCTGCTCTGGGTCTGTAGGCAGCTTTCCATACACAAGAGGCACACGGCTGATGTAGGGAAAACCAAAAGTCTTTCAGCCTTAAAAGATGTTCATCTGAACAATGATACCTCTGACCCCACTGTTATTTCAAAAATCATGGGTTCTACCTCCATGCAAAACCTACCAGGGCTGCCTCAGGAAACGGTGCCATGGGGATCCCCAGTGCCCCCTGAGCAGCCCTGAACCAGAGTTTATCACAGATGGAAGCTGTTCATGTGTGCACAAAATGGGCAGCGGGTGAGGCTGAAAACTCTGCTCTGTGTCGTCCTCCAAAAGCTGCTGTAACACGAGAGCCCTGGTTCTGAACAAAGTTGTGTGAAATGTGCTCAGCTGAAACACAACACTGCATAGAATGAGTGTTACACACTTGAGAACTTTGGTCAAAAAGGATCCCTGTGTCTGGAAGGTACCTGGCCCCAGTTCTGAGGAAATTTGGATGTAATAATGAAAAACATAAACTGCTTTTTTTTTTCCTTTTTTTTTTTTTTAACTTGGAAATTGCGGAAGCTGAGGGAACAGAAATCTACTGAGACAGAAGCCAAAGAAAAAGGTTTATTCTCATTTACTCTTTTACCCTCTCCTCATGATGCCTTGCCAGGACACACACTGAAAAGTTTACTGAGTCCTTGAATGAAGGAACACCACTCTCTTTTTGTACAATGAAAGCAGGTATATTTGAGTGTGACACCAGGGAGAGATACTCAACAATGATGTCTTTTGTACAAATGAGAGGCTTTATTCAAGAGGAAGATAGCTATGATGCTGATAAAACTATTAATTTTTAAGTTTGATATGATGTTTTTTCTCCAAAAGACCTCACAAAGGAGGGCATTCTTATCCTATCATAGCAAAAGGGAACTTTTACAACAACTAATGAAGGAACTACTCTAAGATCAAATGGTAGATTGTGGGAGAGAAATAACCTGTCCTGTTCCTGTCCCACATGTTTAGCCTGCCCTGGGAAACATACCGAATGTAAGAGTTGTTTCCTTGGTCTGATCTTCTGAGGGAGGAAACAACACTTGAAATTTCACCTTCTCCCTCTGCTGCTACTCTTCATCCCCTCTTGCCAGCCTGGCATGTTTTCTCCAAACCCTGAGCAGTCTGGATCCAGAAACAGCATCAGTGATGAGGGCAGGTTTGCTGTGACTGTCTTGGCTTTGCTGCAGTGCAGTCAGTGCTCTGAGCAGTGAGCTACACGAGCCTCTTGTACCGCACGCAGGCACAGCTCACATCACACACACTGTGGCTCACAGCAGCCTGGCTGTGTGGGAGTAGCCTCTCCTGTCCTCAGAGCAGCAGATGTCCAGGCCATATGTCTCCTCCTCAAGAATCCTCACAGCCTGGGACAGTATTACAGCAAGAGCCTTGTGGTAAGGGCAAGGGCAATGGGGAAATGCAATATCACCTTACAGGAGGAGAAAATTCCAGTCTGGGAAAGAGATGCTCAGAGCAGCTGAATAAGAAACAGATATGTAGTAATTTGCCTGAGATTCTGGTGGTTTTGCCATTGAATGCTGAGAAGCAGTCTTGTGATGTCATTTTTTAAAATTAAAAAACGATTAAACCTGATCCATTTTTCATAAGGAAGTATGTCTTTTTCCCAAAGATTGCTTCCAACTTATTGTACATACATCATTAGGAGGTAGCAGCTACAGTAGCCTGGAAATCCAGATGCTGAGCTTTGCAATGCAATGTGCTGCCAGGGAACAGCCTGGCAATACTTTACACAACAAGTTCACCCAGTGATTATATGGAAGAAGCTTCACCAGATGAAGCCTCGTTATGGCAGATGCTGTGCATGCACAGGGAGAGAATCCTCACCCAGATGGGTTATGGTCTCTCTAACATAGACACTTCAGAGCTTGAAGGCATAATGAAAGGGGATGTCTTGTCAAGGATCTCAAGGGAGTTTTGTGGCAGAAGTGCAAACACAATAAATTCGAATCTGCTGAGCTAAAGCCTCTGTCCCAACTTCAAAAGCCCCTGCCTTTCACTGAGCAATTTCAGACTACTTTTTTCTTGTCTCTCCTCTCCAGATGTTTACTGGAAACTACTGTGGCATGGTGGTTAGAGATTCAGATCCACAAAGGAAATAAAAGAAACTAGAGATATCTCTTTTGGGCTACTCTGGATAGAACTCAGGAGGTTTATGTATGGAAAATAGCTGTTTGCCAGGGATTTAGGGGTTGAAGGGAGACCTGTGAAGTGTCATCACTAGGGCCAGAATAAACTGGAACAAACCCCAGAACATCCTGAACAGATACATCATTTTCAACAGAGCTGTCAATTAGCACAGAGCAAGTCAGATGTCACTGGAGAAAAATCTCTGCTCTTCAGGGAAGGGAGGAATCTCTCCGTGACTCAAGAGCAGATGGTTTGGCAACAGCAGCAGCACAGCCAACTCCTATCACTGGATTAACAAATTACAGAGATATGCTCCCTCCTTTGTATTTACAGCACATGACTGGAAAGAGGGCTCAGGAAAAAAGGATAATGTGAGAAGAACTCACATGTAATGTCAGCTGAGTGGCCAGAAGGGATTCTCATGGAAGCCAGCAGCCTGCAGCAGGATGCTGCCTGTCTCCCTCTAGCAGATATACCTGTCTGTTGGGCACAGGATCTTACCTTCTCACTCGGGATAAAACACAGCATTATGAAATGCTGATATTTCCCTCTCTCTAATTCTCACTGCTTAAATTAATGCTGAGCCTGTGTCTTTAAGCCCCGTTTGTTGCTTCTCTTGTTGCCATAGCATTTAGTGTTTCCATGTTTGAGATTTCCCCTTTTTTTCCCTTCCAGACATTACCCCATCAGCACAATTCCAGACCTGGGATTCCAGCCACTTTTGGCTAAAGGGAAACTAATTTTTGTTGCTATAAAAATATCAAACCATGTAAATGCCTGTGGCTCAGATTTAGGTCCTGTGTCTAGGAATAGCAGCACAGCTGAGGGTGAATAGAACAAGTGAGAAGAAGCAAAACAGATCTCTGTGCATCTCATCTCATTTCTCTAGGTCTACCTATCCTTTCAAGGACAGGGAGAGGAAGAGACTTTTGCCATCCTCTGGCACAGTAGCAATCCTTATACTTTTGTTGGGGTGATTTTTGGGCTGGGAGATGCTTGCCTCAGGTCTGAGCCTCTGGTTGTCTGTTAAAAACAGAAGTAGTGAATGGACATTTAATTGTCTTACTAAAGTGTCTGCTGGTACAGGGATGGAAGATCTGAGCTAAGCACAAAACACCAGTAATATTAAGCTGTTTCTCACAGCATTATTAGCATTGCTTTCTGTAAAACATTGCTGTTGACTCACCCTGGCACTCAAATTATTTAGGCTGCATAGTGTGTCAATCTGTTACAGTGCACTACAGATTGAAAGAATAAGATGAAGTACTCTGGGGAATATAGCATTAAGTTTTAACTAGCTCTAAGTAACCGCTACTGCTAATTATTAACATTATACATTTCACTAAATTGCGTTAAAATAAGAAAACATCCTTATTACTTAATTAGCTTAATTAGCTACTGTAATATGTCATATTGTAATATATCAGAAGCAGCGGTACATTCTAGCCATACATTGAGAAATTAAAAATGCAGATAATTTTAGAAATGGGGAAAATTAAATTAAATTGGAAGCAATTTTTTTGCAAACAGAACATTTTATACAGTGCTTTTTAAATTTCAACACTTTTTTACTTCAAATTCTATTCTTGACCTTCATGAACTTCAAGAAAAAAATCTAAGATCAGTCCTGGGACTTTTAATGAGATTAATAAGAATTGTGGTGCCAAATGCAAACAATTTTCCTGGTTTCTACCCACTTGTGGTTTTTTGTGGTTTTAGATAAATATTTCCTGAATACTCATGGGTTATGTTGCTCAGAGAAAACCCCTGAGAGAAAGGAATTTCAATAAAGAGTTTGTTGGCCATGCTATGGTGATTTATTTTTATTACCACTTCTTGAAGCAGTATCTTTTTGTCTTTTTCCTTTTTTTTTTCAGCTTTGCACATGAGGAATGTTTCTGGCAAAGAGGAAACTAGTAAAATCCTCAGGGTGAAAGTTTCTCATTTGGACTGTCTTGAGAGTCCAAAATAAAAAGAGGGCTAACAATAGAAGCAAGGCTGAGAAGCTGGGTAAGTCATGGTTAGGGAAGCAAAAAATGTTGATCAGCTGTGGGAATCCCCAAGCCTCACAACCAGAGCACTGTGCAACAATGCAGGAACTTGTTGTAGCAGCAGTGAAGAGCCACTGCCCTGAAAAAGCACAGGCAAATGTTCTGGCTTCCCTATGGAGACTCTTCATAGAGGCTGATAAGGCTGGCACAGCACAAAGCAGGTCTGCAGCAGAGCAGGAGTTACAGGCTCATTCGTTAGGCAGCCCAGACAAATGAGTGGTGGACAATACCTGACCTTTACAAAGGGTCTCTAGCTGAGATTTCTGTTATCTGAACAGCTTCCATCACTGTGTCTCTCTAGCTTCGCTAGCATCCACGGTGAAACCTATTAAGCTACCAACCAGAAGCACAAGGAGCTGGTAAGGACTGACAGGTCAGGTGATCTGCATCTTTTTCTTTTCCAGGTTCCCTGGCTATCAGAGAATGTGCACATTTCTGGGCAAGCCAAATTAGAGCCTGCAGTGCAATGTCTGATGCTGCACAGCAGAATTGCTATTGTGAAAATCAGGGGGGAAAGCTCAAGCCGCATCTAAAATCCTAATAAGGATTTGAAAAGATCCTAAAGAGGATCCTAAATAAACATCCATACAGGCACATTCTCGCAAAGATTAGAGCTGTAAAACCATGTATGGAAACTGCACTTTGGAAACCCTCAGCTCAAGCTTTTTATTAGCACAAGGCTGCTGACTTACCCCTGGTAGGGGCAGGGGGCAGCTGCGGATTCATCTTCTCTTCCTTGAGCTCCCTTCTGTACATGACAGGCTAAAAATGATTTTGTGTTCCTGTCTCCTTGCCAGCCAGCCTAATTGCCCAACTAATTGCCCCTTACCAGCCAAGTTAATACACAAGCTAAATTCAATGTTTGAATTTCCACCAGCAGAAATATTTTGGAAATTTAATAGCACAATTGTTCTACTAGTGCTGCCTGAAGGGAACTCGTACCAACTTTTCTGGTGCAGAGACTGATTTCATCTTCTGCTGTTATATTTTAAAGATCCTGATCCAGATGATGTCATCTTTTTGCCAATTACACTCCTGTGTCAGCTGCATCCAGTCAGCTGCATCCAAGAATACAGAATGTCAAAGGCTCTGAGCTCCAAGAAATGTCTCAGCTGGCACTTGACTCCCCTTGGCTTCTGGACACCGTGCACATGTGCACAGAAGACTTTGGCTATTTCATCTCAAATCTGACATCCCAATTTGTAAAGCTGTCATCATGAGAACTGATTTTGATTGTGTGGTTTTGACTTCCCCACTTACAGAGACAGACACAAACACAAATGTCCAGCACACAGCTGGACAAACACATCATGTGATGGGTGAGCAGCTGGCTCACAGGATGGGCACAAAGGGTTACAGTGAATGGGGTGACATCAGATAGTGACCTGTCACCAGTGGGGTTACACAGGGCTCCGTCCTCAGCTGTGTGCTCTTCAGTACCTTCATTAATGACTTGGACCCAGGACTTCATCATCCAAAGTGGGGGAAAAGTCTTGTAGAGAAAAGTTTTGAGAGAGCTGAGCTGTTTACTGCTATGTTGGTATTCAAACCATCAGGCCCTACTAAAAACAACAAATCATGGAATAACTTGCATTCAAGTAGAGATTCTTAGTGATACACTGTCAGCATCTAAACAACTTTTGACATTTCAGAGCATTCAACCATGAGCAGACTCAACTTTGATATTTGAAGATAATAAAGTAAGATGGGTGTTGTACATTAAATATTATTTTGTTTCCTGGGCAGAATTCATAACATGAGCTCATCTGAGCATGTCACAGCTCTTGTCTAAATCAGAGCCTGGGCATCATCCTCACATTGCATATTTAACCTAGTAAATATTGTGCTTTCTTTGGTTTTGGCAGCAGGAGGCAGGAAGTTCTCAAAGTCCTTGTGTGGCTCCTGAGTGCTGCAGCTCCTGATGAGAGGATATACAGAAGGAAGATCCAAGGGCTTTATACAGGCTTTGTCCTTGTCCTTTGTTCTAGCAGGTAGAGAGAGAGCAGCAAAAGCAATTTGAGATAATTGCTTCAGGTTGCCTGTCCATACACTGGCATAACACAGCAGCACAGAGTGTAGAGGAAGTTCATGGTGATACAACCCCTACAAAGCCAAATTGCCCCTGGTTAGGGCTTAACTTGAGAAACCACGTAAAAAGGCAATTAGAGAAATGCAATATATTTCTCTACACTTAGATCTGTTCCAGAATAATAGGCCATCTGGTACAGAGTTTGTGAAGGGACCTGTAATGCCTGTATCTGCCTCAGCAGTTTCAAAATCCCAATGCCAAACTTAAAGACAATTTTAAGGTAAGGATTGGAAGGCAGGGTAGGGTACAGGTGGGTCCTGGTGATCTGAATGGAGGAGCTGACACACCACATGAGCCCATGCTTGTCCAGCCCAGAAACACCCAGTACTAGCTCAGCTCCTCCCTACCATCAACTTGCCACTTCTTTGGGGCAGATTACATTAAGCCACATCTCTACTGCCACTCCATATCTGAGGAAGTTCAGATGTCTATTCAAATCTATC
Source organism: Pycnonotus jocosus (assembly GCA_013400435.1). Lineage (NCBI taxonomy): Eukaryota > Metazoa > Chordata > Aves > Passeriformes > Pycnonotidae > Pycnonotus > Pycnonotus jocosus. The sequence continues at coordinate 652,407 of VWYP01027304.1, read as the reverse complement.
TCAAAGCTTAAAAATATATATAGATATACTTTCTGTATGATGCATTTGTTTGTTTGTGCTGAGTTCTCTTATCTCCCTGGTCTGTTTTCTTGTGACTAAGTTGAAAAACAGCTCTGTGATGCCTAACAAAGAGCAGGAGGAAGAGAAGAGAGTTCACTTCAGTAACTCATGACTATGTTTATTTTCCTCTTCTTTGAGGGATTTGTTTTATGACTCTCACTAAACTGTTTACAGAAAGTTCAACAACTAGGCAGAAAGTCATTTGCAAGGAAACTGGGCTAAATTAAAACAAAAAATGTTGGTCAGCTTCCCAGAGCAAAAAAGTTTCTCTCTGTTATGTCTGTTCTGCTCTTCCTCTCCACCCACATACTGGAGAAGTTCAAATGGGTTAAAATGGGGAACTGGGTAGGGATGAAAACTGAAAGAACTACAGCTGGGCTGGAAGATAGTGAGATTAATTTATCCTTCAATAAATCTGGCTTTTGCCAATCTTTAGTTTGAGATCAGTGAGAAGGACACAGACCTACATAAACCAGAAGTTATGTGAAATTACAGTGTATAGCAACACCAAAAAAATTCTACTGCATTGACTTTCTTGAGTGTCCATCAGCAATTGCTAGCTCAAAGAGAACTCAAAGACCTCTTTAGATGTTATCAAGTAACTTATCTTCACAGCATTTCATTCTGCAAGAGGAGAAACCAAGGCACTGGCTAGCTAAATGTCTCACCTGTGGTCGCAGAGGGGAAATGCACAGGGCCAACTGTAGAAACAAACACCTATATTCGCTGTCTTGCCAAACTATTGGATGGAAGAAAGGTTGAGAGACTCCTGCTTTTGCATTTCATTGTTCCTGATGAAAGACAAGCTTTTGGGCAGCACGTGGTATGCATGACACAGAGCTTCTTACACTGCCCATAAACTGGCTGCCAGGACTCTAGAACTTGCCCCAGGGTTCTGGAGCAGGATGAGCAGCACCTCTTTCCCCAGCGAGGTGGAGGAGGCTTATCCTGCCAGAGCACGTGGAAGACAAACAGCCTAGCTACAGCAGAACTATAAATTATCCTTATCTTACAGTCTTACAGCCCAAAGCTCCAGCCACTCAGCACTCCAGCCACTCAGCAGCGTTACTCTTCCTGCTGCGCTGTTTAATGGCAGCCACAGACTTTGCAGCCTGAGGAACCAAGTATTGCTTTGGGCCAGTTAAGCTATGCAGTAACTGAGAGGCTTTCCTGTTTGTAGGTAAACTGGATTTCATTTAGTTAAAATACATTTTGATTCAAAAAAAGCATCATGGTATTTTTAATAAAGTTCATTGAATATAAAAATGTTCATGGGACTTAGATACAGGGCAGATTCAGTTCCTGAGTGTAGTCCTTAAAATTAGAAGGGTTTTTTCAGAGTTCCTTTTAAATCACATGCAATAACTATTGCTTGCTTCTGACCTTTTATTTATTCCCTGAGAGAATGCAACATAAACACCAGATAAGTAAATATGTATACAATAAGACATTTATTGACTGTTAATTAGGCTTAGAATTTTAAATGGGTCACATTAAGATGTAAAGAGTGCAACGGGGAAAGTTCTCAATGTCACCAACCCTAGTCACAGAAAAATCATGAGCTTGGACCTTCAAAACTGGGTCACTTTCACAACTCAGATGTGTGCATGTGTGTGTGTTTGGATTCCTGCTTCACACCCTGTCAGAGGTAAAAGTCCTGATAAGGAACAACTCCGCTGCACAATGAGCAGTGGTGTATGCATCACTGAAGCTGCAGAGACACAAACTCCTGAGTCCACTTGAGCCTTAATTTAGGCTAATCATGAAAGTGTGCTAATTACTGAAGCTGGGCTCCTGAGCTCAGGGAGCATTGTTAATGCAGCTAGACCACATCCAACCCTAGCCTTGAACAATTCCAGGAATGGGCCAGCCTCAGCTTCTTTCAGCGACCTCTTCCTGTGCATCTCCACCCTCACAGTAAAGTATTTCTTTCTTTTTTTCCAACCTAAACCTACCTGCTCTCAGCTTAAAGCCATTTGCCCTTGTCCTACCAGTACATGCCCTGGTAAAAAGTCCCTCTCCAGCTTCCTCGTAGGCCCCCTTCAGCTACTGAAGGGGCACAGCAAGGTCACCCCAGAGCCTTCTCTTCCCCAGGTTGAACAATCCCAATTGTCTCAGCCTGTCTTCATAGGAGGAAATCTAATAATCTTCATGTCTTTCATCAGGACTCTCTTCAACAGGTCCATGTCTGTCCTGTGATGAAACCCCAGAGCTGGACACAGCACTCGAGGTGGGATCTCACAAGAGTAAAGAGGCAGCATCACCTCCCTTGACCTGCTGACCACACTGCTTTTGATGCAGCCCAGGATATGATTGGCTTTCTGAGCTGCAAATATCTTCTTATATCCAGGGTCTCATCCACCAGCACAGCCAAGTCCTTCTTGGCAGGGCTACTCTCAATCTGTGCATTGCCCAGCCTGTGTTGGTGTTGGGGGTTGCCTTGATCCAGGCGTAGCACCTTGTACTTGGCTTTGTTATATCTCATGAGGTTCCCATTGGCCCAATTCTTGAGCTTGTCCAGGTCCCTCTGGATACATCCCATCCCCCAGACATGTCAGCTGCACTGCTCAGATTTCAAGTGTAGCCAGGATGGCTCAGAGTCACCAGCTGAGGGCCCTCACTAGGTCCTCGTCTCTCTAATCTTGGTGTTTCATCCCACAGCTTGTCATGGGCAAGCCTGGTATTATTCCTCTCCCTCTTCAAGTCTGTTTTAAAGCTCTGCCAATGAGCCCCACTAGCTCTGAGTGAAGACACTCCTCCTGCTTTGAGAACAATGAATCCCACCTGATGCTAGCAGGCCTGGTGCTACATAGGGTATTCCCCTCTCAAGGATGCCAACATTTTGGAGAACTCCAACACCAGCCCCAGAGCCATGTAGTTCATAAACTGGGTCCATCTGTTTCTTCCAAAGTCACTACCTGCAACTGGAAAGATAGGTGAGAATATCACCTCTGTTCCATATTCTCTTATCTGTCCCAAGGTTCTGAAGTTTCTTTTGATCCCCCCTGAACTGTGCTGTGACATCATTGACTGCCACATGGAAGAGCACTAAGAGGTAGACCTTATTTTTGTTTGAAGTCTGAGAGTGTTAGTCAATAACTCAATCCCAACAGCAGAATGTGTAAAACAACTATTACAACAGGTATTGCAGCCACAGTCAGTGCTTCCAGCAGAGACATCTGCTGGATAGCGTGAGGAAGAGTGGAAATCCCGTCATTTGAATCACTTAAAATTGGATAAAACAAAACCCTAGAGAATGTGAAAAAGGAAGAGCCCTCATGAGAGATGAGGGAGCCTCAATGTGGCCTGATGCAAAAGACCACACTATCACCTGAGATCGAATGTACCTGTCCCCAGAGGTAGAGCTGCTCCCCATATGTGCCTGGAGGTTGTATCCTGGAGCCTTCAGGATGCAGCACATGTTGCTGTGTACCCTGCCTGCTGTTGTTCCCCCCTAACTGCCTGAGTCAGGCCAGGGATGCCCCTATGGACATGCTCCGGGCTCCCTCAAATGCCTGGTGTGGGTAAGAGGCAGACAGAGCTGAGAAACCCTGCACCATGCAGGCACAGTGTAAGAACACTTCCACTAGCAGGGCCTGTGGGCCAGAGAAGAGGCACTGGGACACTGCTCCACATTTCTCACTGCCTCACCCGACAGCTGTGTGTAGGGGCAGAGCACACCTTCAGGGAGGCTGGGGGAAGAAAAAGAAATGTCCAGGGAATTCTTACATTTCTTTCATCTGTGTCTTCTCCCTTCAGCATTCTTGGCAGCCAAAGAGGGTCCTCTGGCCTTGGAAAGAACCCAGCTGCCTCTCCAGGCAACACATCAGAAAGAAGGTATTCCAGGGGTCTGGAAACTCGGTTTGCTATTTAAGCTGGTCCTTTTCTCTGCTTCACTTAGAGGCAGCTGAACAGCTGGCTTTCCACTGGCACAGCTGGGCTTTTAACCTTAAGACTAATTAGAACAGTTTCACTGGCAGTGGAAAAGCTGCAGGTTTTTAGGACTTGCTGAAAATTTTAAGAAGTGTCCTGAGTGTATTTTTGCAGTAGAAGCTGAATGTTATGACTTTTTTTTCTTCCTTTCTGTGACAATAGTAACTCTGCCTTTAGCTTGGCCTTATTTTTCTAGTCAACTCTCATCCACTTCAGTTTTTAACTGGGCCCATCACAGGGCTGTCTGGAGAACACATTAAAGTGATGATATTTTTAATAGTGATGGTATTTAACCCCTTACCAGAAGGTGATGGAGACTCTCTATCTTCCCAAATCTTTCCAAATCTTTCCAAACCATATCTATTTCTCCACATAAAATCTCATGGGTTTGCAGGAGGAGTCAGGAGGAAAGAATGTCTGTGGGCTATTATCAAGGTGGTTTGACCTTCTCTCTTCTGGAAAGACATAAAATTTGGAGTTCTCCTCTCTGTTCTGTTCTGCCACACAAGGGCAGGTTCCTAGAATTCCTGTATTGAATAATAGAGCTGTATTGAACAATATTCTTCACTCACATGTTTTGGCAGCCAGAAGGAGAAGAAAAGTTATTGACATAACTGACATGAATATTGTAGGCCATGGGGTCTCAGCTTTCAGGACACCCCACTTGAAAGCAGAGGCTAATATCTAATATGTTATTTATCCTCTCATGGGGTAATTACCTTTTCTCTCCCTAAATCACCTCAGCAATTCCACTTCAAGAAGTCTTGAACCTCTTTACCTCCTGATCTTAAAAAAAAGTGTGCTTTTTTACAGACACAAATGGCTACTGTTTCCCTCCAGAATGGACTGTATTTGAGGGTGAGTGGTGACCTCCCAGAACTGTTCTAATGTGCATGCTGTAAATTTTCACTGTGCAGCTTTGCCAGTTCAGATCAGCCAAGGATTTCCCCTCAAGCCATGCAAAGCAAGGCCATCATGCCTGATGTTGCTCATATGAAAAATCCTCCCAGCTCAATCATCAGCTGTCTGGAGAGGCTGCATTGTATTTGTATAATGGATGTTGCTGACCTATCATTTCAATATATTTCTTTCATGACAGTTCTGCAGAGTCTGCTTGATGGAGACCCTGAGAATGTCAGTTTGAGCATAACACAAAAGTCTTTCCATCTTTTCAGCTCACTTTTAATGGAGATGAGAAAAAATCCCCTAAAAGACTGCATCATGAGGCACCTGACATATCTTATGAACACTTTCAAGAGCCAGGCACTAGAGCTCAAGCACTTACTAATTTATTGCTTTGATATTAAAAACAGAGTCCCAGAGCACAAGGGAGATAGGTTCCATTCTATGTACAGAAATTGCCTAGCTTCATATTCTGCATGATATGTCTGATTGAAAAAAAAACCCAAAAAACCCCAAACAAACAAAACAAAATAAAACAAAGCAAAACAGAACAACAACAAAAAAATCCTTATATAGTCCCATATGTCTGAGAGCTTTTCTGTGACATCAACTACAGAGTCAAAGCAACAGAAAAGCTTCCAGATTTCTCTATTCCAGGCTGAGACAAGTTTTTAAATACTTCCAGAAATTGCCAACATGCCTGCAGGGTAACATCTCTAATGTACACCTCCCTGATATGAAATGCAGAGCACCTTAACTTCTTCAGCCCTCCCCCAGTCACAACCAGCTATAAATCCTGCCCTTCAGTTGTCGGAATACTTCATCATGAGGGATGCATTTTTTAGGCTGAGAAATACAAATCCACCCTGACAGAGTCAGTCAGGCATACACATGGGCTGTGCTGCTGACAGGTTTGCACCAAGCACTCCCAGCGTGAGAATAACGTGCAGTGACACTAAGCAGGTAACATTTTTGCACACTAACTTGTTGCCTGTATAGTTTATCCCAAACTCCCCACCTTTCCCCTGGAGAAACAAGCTGTATTGGCAGTAGCAGTGTTTTGAAGGTAACCCTGCACCTGTAGTAGGTAGTTTTGCAGGCACAACTCTTCACCCCTAGCCAGTTTGTCTAAGTAATTTCCTTGCAGCAGGAAGAATTGAAACACACAGGCTACACTGGCAAAAGGATCTCAGCCTGATCTGCCTTTCCTCCAGGAGGCCATGGGTTCAGACACTACAGAAGGGTGGAATAAGGTGCTCTCACCACCAAGTAAGCTGGCACTAGGGAAAATGCATGGGGAGGAACCCATCATCAATAGAAAAGGAGCCCTGCAAATCAGCCAGTGTAGGTTACTGGGGTGGGGAGAATTGATAATGCCCTGATGGAAGCTCCTGATACCCACATTTACTCTAACCCAGTGGCTCAAAACTCAAAAAGAGGAAATGTGGAGGGACAGGAAAGTGCAGCACTGAGGAAGCAGGGGCATCGTTTTGCTCCAGCCTGTCTACAGCAGCTTTCACAGCAGACCCAGGTCCCACAGGTGGAGGCACATTGTACCATGTACTCAGTGCCTCTCTCCTGACAGCAATCTCAAACAGTCCCTTTGAAAATGGCCCTCACTGGTTTGGGAGTTCATTGGCACCAACTCACTGCCAGGAACCAAAGGTGCTAAACAGGGGTGGGAACGAGATATTCATGGACAGTTGAGGAAATGCTGGATAGAAATCGAGGTGTTTGGTAACCTGACTGATAAAGGAGAAAGAGTGCAGAAGCATACAAGGTTGGAAGAAGCTGTATAAAAAGTCCTAGGAGGGTGAAATGTAGAAAAAATATGCTGGAGCAGAACAAAAGGACTCTATTCCCATCCCACCCTGGAATCCTGAACCACAGCTCAGAGTAAATGAAGGGCTTCATGCATTGTGCTAGTGAGAGAGAAGCAATAGGTCACCCCCCTGCAGTCTCCAGGAAAGGAGCTCACAGCCCTGCTGCAGTTGATGTGGCAGTCACCAGACTCAGTAACTTGGCACTGAGGTGCATTAGGTGTGGCTTTGGGTATGCACGAAAACCACTGTTGAATGGAAAGTGTCTGTCAGTACTCAGTGAAGGGAGAGAAAATTTCATGAGCCTGGGAATTACTGGAGGGGACTGACTAATTTTGGTAGTCCAAAAAGGTCTGTGCTGGGAAATAACTTCCATGCAGTGCCTCTGAAATGTGGGGGCGGAGGCTTTGCACTGAAGCTTGAGCTGTGCGAGAGCATCACACAAAGATATGCAATGTTAGCACAGGCCAGAACTTGCCTGAGCCAGAGGGTGCCTACCCAGGGCTGGAACAGCCTCCCTGCAGCAGGCTACAGATGAATCCCCTCTGTCAGCTGCAGCTGCAGCCATGGAGGAGGCTCCCTCTTGCCCTGGAGAGCACTGCTACACCTCTGGGTGCTTTGGAGGTGCTAATTGTTTCGGGCTGTGGTGCAATGGAGACTCGCTCTGTGCCTGGTTTGCCAGCCTTCCTTGCCCAGCAGAGACTGTTAGCAGAGGCAGGGCCACTCAACTCCACCACAGACACAGTGTCCAGGAGAGTCCCTATCTGCTTCCCTACGATCCTAAACCTATCAAAGCCCATTAGACTTTGTCATTTGTCTTGAATGCAAAATAACTTTCACTGCAGGGGAGAAATCTTCAAGTGTCTGTTCAGTTCCTGTTTCTTCTGCCTTTATTGGGAGGAATTGCTGCCTGCAGTAACAGAGCTACCCCTCATTACATAGAAGCTGGGTACTGGGCTGCCAGGAGGGGAATGAGGGGAATAAAACCTTCACTAGACTAAAAACTGTGTGAAACACCAGCAGTCAGGTATTATGTGAGCCTTGCTTTGCCAGGCAGCTAAAATCAAGTTAATATAAGAAACAACATGGGGAAGCCAGAAATTATTTTGTTATCTTTCTTCTTGCTAGAATTCTGGGCCTGGACAGTGGCCAGCACTCCCTTCCTCAGTACAGGGCTGTGAAGCCTGGAGACTTTCTCCTTTATCTCCAAGCTGCTCATTGCAATGTCTGCAAAGCACTAACAAGACATCTGATTGACCCAAATATATCAGCGATCACAGTTTCAGGAATGCTTAACATGCTGTAAATTGAACAGCTTGGCTGATGTTTAACCCTCTACCAATTGTCTGGTTTTAAAAATATTGCAGCTTGTAAGCAGGATTATTAGCCAGAGGGCTGGCTCAGCTAAACTCTGGCTTGTATTCGTTTCAAAGAGTGCTGTTAGGAGGCAGAGTGTTTGGGGGAAGTGATGTTTTCTCAGCTATTGATTTAAGGGTGTCACAGTATAGCCTGTTGATTAATCGCCTAGCTTACAACAGGCAAACTGTAATTGAAATTAATGTCATGTATAGCTTGGAGGTTATGTCCACCTTAATAACAGGAAATCTAGTGTTCTTATCCATGGCAATGGTTCTTCTCCATGTGGAATTCCCAGTGCAGACTCTGGCAGCTGGATGCTCACTAGAAGCATAACTCACCTGAAAGAAACACAAATTCATATAAAGCAAAATACATGTCCTATCTACATATGGATTTTTTAAAATTTATTTCAATAATTTTCCAGCAAGCCAGGAGTTTTCTTAAACCTATTTCAAGCTAGAAAGTGGAAGAGAACAGAGGCAATTCTGTCTCATTTCTTTGGTAAAAATACTGCTGGATAAAACCTTCCTGCTCAGAGTACTGTTCTCATCGACCACTGTGAAGTGTAGCAATCACCAGCCCCAAATCACATACCTGCTGTTCACCGCGCAGCTCGCGTGGCTTCAGAGGGTGAAAGTGTAAAGCGCTATGTGGCAATGAGGCTTCAGGGTCGGAACAGCACGAGACCCGAATTCTTGGGTAGCAAGGGGAATGCTTGACAGCTTGCACTGCCTTTGAGGGGAGGCGGGCTGGTGAGTATTTCTCACTATGCTCATCACCCGGTGCCGCCGGCGGCTGCAGCGCGGAGCCGGGAGCGGCAGGAGGTGCTGGTGCGACACGGCCGCGGCCGCGCGGAGCGGCGGGGAGGAGCCCGCCGCGCTCTGCTCGGGAATTTGAAGCAGAAGACAAGGAAAAAGCGAATTCAACTCTTGCTGGGTTTTTTTTTCCTCTCCCTTTTCTTTGCGTTGCTTGTTCGTGGCGGTTTATTTCTGTTTGAGTTTTCTTGTTGTTGTTGTTTGGTGTTTTTTTGTGGTGGGCGAGCTGTATGCGTATGTATAACTGTGAGTTGTAAAGGTGTATTAGGAGAATTTGAATGTTTTTAACAAAATTCTGGAAAATAAAGAAATCCCTAAATTTTGTATTAAAAGAAAATAAACTGTATTGCATTCAACCTGGAAGAGTGGGGTGGGGCTGAAAAAGTAGGAGCTGTTGTGATACCTCAAGAGAGCAGAAGGAGTTCAAGAGACTAAAAAGAGAATTTTTTTTCTTTTGCAGTATTTAAGATTCTGTGTGCAGTGGTTTTGCTACGCTGATCCAACTCCAATAACTACTTTGGAGGATAGCCACGGAAACGATAGCAGCAGAGAGGTGTCTAATCTCGCTCGCCTCACAAACGTGTTCTTCCCAAGAGAGGTCCCCAGTAAAACACAGAAAGAGCAGAGCTACGCTTTTTTACCTTGGGAAGGCAGAAAAATTGAAATGGGGAATAGAGGAATAGCTATTCTTCTAAACACCTCACAGGGACACGAAAAGAAAGGCTGGCTGTCATTCCCTCTGGCAGGACAGCCTGAGGTGTGTTAATCCCCCTCGAGAGGGTTAAAATGCCAGGAAGAGCTGGTCCTCAAACTTCGTGACACCTCTGGTGCTTGAGCACCGCGCACCCCGAGGTGTGTCAGGACGCTGCCCTCCGTGCAGGCGGGCCCCCACCGAAGCGGGGAGAACAGGTGATGCTCAGTGGGGTCTCAGCACCGCGCCTCGCCCACGGTCACTGGCGGCCCTGCCCAGCAGGGAGCTCCGGCATCACGCAGCGGTGTGCGGGTGGGTCCGGTTCCGCTGCCGGGCGGACAGGTGTCTGTCTGTCTGTCCGGGTGTGCACCGCGCGGTGCTCGTGTTTGCAGCGATCCCTTTGTGCAACCACCTGCCGGCTGGAGGCTCCCTGCGGCCCCGAGCGCCGGGCTGGGGCTGAGGGGTGATGGAGCGCAGAGGGAGCCGGTCTGTCGCTGACCGCGGCGCGACCCCGCCGTGCGGC
>VWYP01027304.1:606273-640876 GCA_013400435.1 Pycnonotus jocosus | reverse complement strand
GGTGGCCGAGCTGCACCGCCGCCGCAGCGCCGCCGCCGAGCTGCGCCGCCGGTACCGGGCACGGGAGCCGCTCTGGGCGCGCCTCGGCTTCCTCTCCGAGCGCCAGGCCGAGCTCCTGCAGGCCCGCGTGGACTTCGTGCACCGCCACATCTCCCACTGCCGCGCACAGGCCGCCGTGCTCTGAGGGCCTCGGCTGTCCTCCGCTCCCAGGCAGCGGGGCTGACCTGCCCCGGCAGCTGCCGCGGCCCGGAGCTGACCCAGCCTGCCACCTCGGTGCCCCGGAGTCGCTGCGACTGCCGGGGACGGGGGAAATAATGGGCTACCTACCTGCCGGGGCTGTCGAGACGAGCGATTAATTCGCTTTGTCAAGATCTCTGAAGATGCAGAGCGCAATCGGTATAATTATCGCCCAGTTCCACTCCAGGACTCTGCCCCCAGAGTTGGAAAAATGAGAGGGTTCAGCATCTTCCGTGCTTTCCTTAACTCCCTTCGTGCACTCGCCCTCATAAGAGACCCCATAGGAAAGCAGTCGTCTTTGTCTGGATTGGGGTCGAGTAACTTTTTTTCCTTCCAACGAAGGCAGGCGGAATTTTTTTATATATTATTCTTTTTGCAACGGCATATATAGGTATGAATGTTGATGTTCATAGACCAAGAACTGATTGCACAATAGGGGACCCCCTAACTAGCATAACTGCCCTATTTATGAAACTTTTTTCCTACCAATTTTCTTTAACGAGAGTGAACCTTTCCACTGATTGTTAAATCTTGTTGATGAGAAGTGTATAGGAAGCCCATATTCCCTTTGTTCTTAGGGGTTTTTGTGGAGTCATTGGGTTAAACTGTTCTGGTTCTTAAGGGTTTGTTTGTAATCATCACCATCATAATTTCATCTCACCAGTAAACTGACTAATGGGTGGCACAAGAAGATCTCCCATTTTTAAAAAATACTGCTATGTGCTAAGACTTTGACGCAATAGTTAAAGCAGAGGAAGAACTGTTTCATGCACTTTACTTTGACTTTTTAATATTTTTTTTATAGAGGACCTTTTTATTTTACAAAGTCTGCCTTTTATGTACATTATGTATGTTCGTAAACTTTTCTGTAACATACTAAAGAAACTGACATTTCAGTAAAGTGTATTAATGTTTTGCCTTCTGTGGCTTGGATGTTTGCCTGAGCTTTGACACCATGCATCTCCTCAGTCTTTCCTAATGGGCGGAGGCCACTACCTCACAGCTTGTCACCACACTGAACAGAATAAACTTTTACTCATTCCCTCTTGAGGCAAGGAGGGGTAGAGTTAAGCTTTCAAACTCTACTCTCATTCCTAGGTGTTCCTGAAAGGGGAAAAGCTCTTGGAGTGGCTAAAGTGGTGTGAGTACTTCAGCTGAATAGAGATTTATCTGGTTTTCAAAGCCTGAGATGGACTGCCTTGGCTAACCCCGAGATAACTGAAGCGGTTAGTTTCAGCAAACTGACAGGGCTGGTGTGGGCTAGCTGCTGTCAGCCTTTTTGGGTGCTGGGACCGGATACCAACCTGGTACAGGTCATGTCAGCTGTTCCTGCTCCAGAGGCTTGCCCAGGGATGGCAGTTGCTTTCAGTGGTGTTCAAACTGTCTTCCCATTCTGGTTATCTTTGCAATGAGGAGATTAAAGCAGAATTGAAGAACAGAGAAGCTTTTAATCATGTTGAAATAGTTGGTGGAGTGGGTTTTTTTCCCTACAGAAGTTCTGTTCTAGGGCAAAGTAGTAGCAATAGATGTACAAAATAAAATATTGGCATCTCTTGCTTGCTTTTTTAAATGTACTATAGAATGATTCATAGAAGAGGCCATTGTATGGCTTGAAATAACAGCCAGAATAAGGACAAAGGATAAACTAATCCCTTTGAGACCCCAAATGCCAGTATATACCCTGCTATAATCAAACAGCAGCATAATCTCTTCTACATCTGGAGAGGCAGCTCTTGAGGAAGGCAGCAGCATGCCCCAGTGGCTGCTATAGTGCAAGTAGGTGCTGTTTTCAGTGCCAAGCACTAACCCTCCCTTGAACTCAGGGAGGGCTGTGCATTCCTACCTGCAGGAGGTCTTAGTCTATTAATATTCATTTTTTAGATTAAACTTCACATAAAGACAATTTTCCTTGGCCATTACAGTGTTGGGGGTTTTGGGGGATAGATTTTTTAGTAAAACAACAGTTTTAAAAACAAAATTAATGGTTGATTAATTAGCTATGATAGATATTGCATCTTTGTGTATGAGTATTTATTTCAAAATGTCCCAGCAGTCTGCAAGACTAGCTTTCATTCAGCTGCTGAACTGTCAAGGCTCTCTATTGAACTTGTATTTATAGTTCACTGCATTTATCTCTACGAACAATGCACAGAATCCCATGTGACATTCCCTTGTCATTTACATGATAATACACAACTTAACTGTAATTCTTAATTCTTCTTTAGCATTGCTTTGTAACTCAAATGCAGCAGTTTCTGTCACATTCACCTCATGAAAATATATTTAAATAATAAACTGCTGGCATACATTTTAAACCGCTGTGAAGAGCAAACTGCTGTGCTGCAAGCATCGAAGGTTTTATTTCTGTTTAAGTACTTCTATAATTATGGCACAACTGTGGTTTTGATGGCTAATGGGAAATAAATCTCATTTGCAATGTCTTTAGAGCCAGAGCCTAGATAATTACCTTTTTCAAGAAGAGACATGATTTCCTATTTGGTGACTGGTAACTACCTCAAGTTATATATAAGTTACATGTCCAAAAATGGTGTAGTTGTAGGTTGGTGTGAAACTAGAGATGCTGTGCTGGGGAAGGAGTGCCCTGGGAAATGTGTTCATTCAAAAAAGAATGGACAAAACTAGCACTAGATGGATAATGAATACTGATACTTCACTTTGTTGATCTATTTTATTTTTCTGGTGCAGATCATCTTCTGTAAAAGCTTTGAATTGTCATTACATTAAGGCAAACTTACTCTTTCCTGTGTGATTTCTTTAAGACAGTGCTTTGTAAATTAATGGTCTCACACACTTTTTGCACGGTATTTTAGCTATATATGCTGTCCTACCTTTGACTGTCCTCCTGCAGAACCAAAGGATGAAACTCAGTAAAACTTGATGTGGTGTAATTTCAGTGGCACTCTTCTAACTCTGCTTACTTCCAGTAGAGTTTCCTTTGAGTCAGAGTAATCAGACAGGCAAGGAAAGGCTCTGAGAACAGGAAGACTTCAGGAGCTGAAAGCTGGGAGTAGAAGATTGTCAGTAGTAGGATTGGCAGGTTCTGGCTGTGCATTGCCAGCAGCTCAGCAGCACTTTGCCCGAGGCTCAAGGAATTGTCTGCACAACCTGCATCAGAATGGAGCTGTAGGGCGTTAGATCTCGCTCAACACTTAAGGATGCACTTCCCACTGCTTTTCACAGGCTTTCCTTAAAGTATGTGTTGACAGGGTGGGCTGCACTGGTGCCTTGGTCAAATGTGGCCTCTTGCACAGATCTGAAGAGGCTGGGTGGAGGTCACAGCCCAGATGTGATCTGGGTCTGTCCCAAATGTGAGACAGGAGGTGCTTAACTAAAGTAGGTAGGAGACCTAGGTGTTTAATTGATAACACAAGCTTCAGGGGAAAAAAACCAAACCAAAAACCCCCCAAAACCCCCAAAACAAATCAAAACCAACAGCAAGAAAAACCCAAAACCATAAAGGAAAAGGTATCTAGAGAGGATGTATTTAAATGCACTGCATTCTGTTCCATATTTCTGTATGTTTCCCCAGCTAAATTCAGAATGACTCCTGATTTTTTTTCTTGCATTGGAATCTGAGGAGGCTTGTAGGTTTAGGTGGTTACTGCTACTCCCAGCTTGAGTTTGTAGTCAGTGGGACAGTATCTCCAAACACTAGCACAGTGAAGGAAGCACTGAGTTCACAGTTTCTGAGAACTAAAGGATATCAAAATTTTACTTGTAGTGGCTACTGCACCCCCAGGGTGCACCAAACAGCAAAGCCTGTCAATTCAGTGGGGTTCCCATTTGGTGAAAGAAGCAAGAATGTTGTTTGCAGCACAAATCTCCTTTGCTCCTGTTTGCTTGCATCTGAAGTAATTTCCAGTATGGATTTATTTTCAGTGTGGATTTCTGTTTGAGAATTTCCCTCACAGCTTGGGAGGCTCTTCCCAGGTGCAAAGTTCCCTTACCTCTCACACAAAGCAGCTGCCCTGGGATGGAGCTGTGTTGACCTCTGGTGCCACGCTTCGATGCCCTGCTGAGGCTGTGTCAGCCCATTCAAAGATTGGGGAGATAGCTCGGGGCCAGTGGAAGACAGTGAAAAATATAGTTAGTAACACTTTGACTCACTGGTCATACAGCATGCTCTTGACATCACCAGGGTATTTCTTTGCTTTCCCTTTGAAGTTTGATGCATTTTTTAATGTTAATAAACTTAGAATTATCTCACTGACATTACTAGGTGGTCCAGAGCTGTGAGATATGAGATTATATTAAAACTTAATCCCATTTTGCGTGTTATTCCTACTTTGCAACCACAGCATGAAATTTAATCACTTCTTCAGAGCTATGCTCCCTGGGTTAAATGTGGCAAAGCTCCCAGGAGAAGGGGCTGGGCTGCACAGTAAGCAGTGCCTGCTGGGCACCCACTGAGCTCCTGCTACACTCAGAGACCTAGAAAACCTTTTACCTTCCTGGCTTGGGTGCTAATATAGCTCTCCTTTCTGAAGCAATGCATGTTCATCTGAGCAGAAGTTACTTCCCAATGGGGTGACTCCTGTATTTTATTGTGAATCAACTGGTTTTTTAACAAACATTATCATTCCCACACTCAGGGACTGTTAAATCTGAGTGTACTTTGGGTATGGGGCAGGAGCAAGGTGTTAAACCTGTCATGTCTTAACACCCTTCTGTGCTGTGGTTTCCATTGCCTGCTGCAGTGCTGGACGAGTTTATGGAAAAGAAGGATACACACAAGCCTGCATGAATCGGGACTGCTGCTGTGTGCAGGTGTGAAAGGAGCTGTGCAGATGAAGGAGACTGATCACATTTGAAAGCAAACCAGTGCTGTTCTCAAGGAAAAGAGCTCTGGCTGGATTATTGGAGGATGAAAAACAAATAGGGCAACAAATAGGGCAACAAATGGATTGTCTGGTTTTGCATGATTCTGCTATTCAGCCGCCTCCTGTGTGGTTTGGGTTGAGGGGTTTGTATGTGTGGCACTTGCTCCATTTCTGCATGAAAAGAAACACAAGGGAAGACTGACTGCAAAATGCAGTGATTGCTGATGCAGGGAAAAATTGCGCAGACATCCTGAAGACCCAGACCCTTCCAGTTCCTGTCCCAAGAAGGGGTACACAGGTAAGGACATTTCAGGTGGAATACAAAAAGAATGCAAGCTGGTTACAGGGACAATATAAACTGGGAGATTTAAATTGTACTGCCAGGCTTGTCCAGCCTCTGTCACCTCAGCTCTTTAAAGTGACACAATATCAAGCCAGTCTGTGGTGTCAATCCAGCAGAATGTCTTTTATAAGAAGTAGCCAAAGGCATAAAAAGAAAAAAAAATGTTGAAGCACTTTAAAGCAGGCAAGTTCCATCCAAATGCTGGGACCAAGCAGCAAACATCCTTTGATGAAATTGGATGGCTGCAGAGATAGCGTCCCCCACACAGCCCCTTTCTCTACCTTCTGTGACAGGTTTCTTGAAATGGGCCTTTTTGAGGCACTCTCAGAATAAGGAGAAAAACGTGGACCAGGAGATTTTTGGCACTCCTCGTACAGAGGACCTGCCTTTTCCCTGTGTAGACCATTGTCAACTAGTGATCTTTAAAGAATAGGCTAATTTTCAAAATCTCTCATTAAATGTTTTTGTTATCTGGTTGATTTCAACCTGTGTAACATTATGCATGCTCAATGATTTTTATTGTCTTCAGCATTTTATTTAACCAATTCAATATTATTTGCCAAAATGCATTAAGTACTTTCCCCATTCTGAGTTTTGAGCAGTTCGCTAAAACTCTTTTCATGCCGTAGAATCCATTGTATAACTTAATATCCAAGTATGTAACAGTTAAGGTTTTCCCAAATTATTTGGACTAGGGAATGCTGTCAACCTTGGGGCATCCTCAGATCTTACACCTGCAGCTGTGTAATGGTGAGGATTAAGAGGTTTGGGATCAGTGTGGCTTTGTGTGAGGAATGAGGTCTGGGATGGCATCTTTGCTGCTGCCACTGGCTGCTCCTTACGTTCCCCAAAAATATGTGCAGCAGTTAAAATTACTGTTGGTCTGTATGGTCTGAGTTGATTTTCCTGTTTTGACTAAAATGTAGCTGAAGGGCTTTGTTCTCAATAGTATCTACCAGAAGGCAAAAAGGAACTGTTTTAAGTGTTGATGTCCATCATGTCCTGTCTCCCACCACCTATGCCTCCCTCCCTAAAAAACTCTCCCTTCTGCCAAAAGCCTTCTTCCCTCTTAAAATCCTCAGTGGGATTTTAAAAAATGCATTGCAGTGAAGCCAGACTGGCATTTACCTCAAATGATAGCAATGCAGTAATGCCGCCCAGTAATGAGGTAAGGAAGAAACACATTTTTTATCAGTATCTCCAACCCCAGCACAAAAAAAAAGGAGGTGTATTCTGCATAATGTATATTTCAGTCAGAAAAGGCATAATTTTTTAATGTCCTTGTTTTGCCAGTTTCCTTTTTGTGTCCTGCTGTGGGGTAAAGGGCATTAATAAACTATGGTTTCAAGCTGCTCTTTTGAATATTTTTTAGCCATACATGATTTCTTGTAGGCAAACTAGAAGTCTGCTCCCAGAATTTATTTGTTTAAGTGATTGCAGTGAGTTAATTTGCTTTAGTTTAGCTGGGTCACCTTTATCACCCCTAAAGTTTTCAATGTCCTTTACTATATTCAAGCTAGGGGGAGGTAATTGCTTCCTTTGGTTTTTTGAAAACACACAGGATTTGCTCATTGGAAAAAGAGTTACTTTTTATTTTTTAACAGTGCCGTTCAAAGTGGGGTGGCACAGATCATGGATGAACCTGGATGCAAGGATCTGAAGGATATTAATGGCATTATTTCCTTTCACACCAGCTGCCCTGCCAGGCAACTGGCCAGGTAAGTTATTCCTGGTTTGATAGCCACCAGAGATCAAAATTAAACTCTCAAGTTTGTGATTTGTTAAATACAAATAACACACTAAAGCATTTTCTGATTTACAGCCTTGCAGGCATAAGAATAGGAATTTCCCTTCAGTTTCAATGCAAAAACTGGTCGTGAGTATATCCACAATGAGTGTTATTTAAGATGTGCTTTTAGAAAGAACAAGGGAAACTGACAGTGGAGCCTCTTGCTCCTTTCTTTGCTGACTAACCCAGCAGACTGCTGGGATCTCAACTTACCAGAGCCGGCTGTGAGAGTCAGGATGACAGTAACAGGAGGTTTTGAGACCCCTGCTAAGAAGAAATATTTCAGGTTGTGCCAAAAATGAAGCCATCATCTTCGAGCTCATAAAAACAATGAAGATGAGTGGTTTGAGCTGATGCAGTTAAATGGATGCTCCTGGGTTGCCTTCTGTTTTTCTTTAATCACAGAATCACAGATTGGATAAGGTAGGAAGGGACCACTTGAGGTCATATACCTGTTGAAGCAGGGTCCCCTAGAGCATGTTACTCAGGATTGTATCCAGATGCTTTCTGAACATCTCTAGGAAAGGAGACATTCTTTAATAAGAAAAATAAATAATTACCCCTCCATAGGTTTCTATTAGTGCTTCAGGTGATTAAAACTAAATTAGAAACATAATTCACTTATCTGTGAATAGTCCAGGTAGTTATTTTATTTGTATGTTGCTTCTCCCACTCAAAGTACATAAATGAGGCAGTTTTTGTCAACAATGAGTCTCCAGGCAGTTTCATTTTCTAAAACCTCTCCTACACAATCGGCAGTGCAGTAACTACAATCGGTATTCCTTGAAATTAAGTGATACCCATACAAATAATTGGAATTAATCTTGTATTTTATAAAAGACAATATTTAGGATTTTTTTTCCTCATAAATCTTCACAAACAGGCTACAATTTTTTCCTCTTTCAGACTGTCAGGTTTAGCTCCTTTATGCTGAAGGCAGAGGAGACGACTGCTTCATGTGACAACATCTGTTTCTGATTAAACAGCACGGCAATCCCGTCTGTCTTAGCAGTGCTTTTGGTGACATCAGGAAGGTCAAAGATGCATAGTACAGGTAGGCTACTTACTGAACTATGGATCTGAGGCTTGGTTGCTTCATAGGTGATGTACTGATGCTTTGTGAGTGTATGGACAGTTTGGGTTAGCATGTCGATCACTATTGCATATGCAGTATCAGAAATTGATGTGAATTGTGACACCGGTGAATTCAGGTGTTAGAGAGGTTTTGTTTTGCAGTGGGAGAAGAAAAGCCTTAGGATCAGCCCCAAACAACCATCTCTCTTCCTCCTCCTTCACCTCCCCCCTCTTCAGCTGAAAATAGATGTTTGTGTCACAGAGCAAGCCAAAGCAAATTCAGGCAGGATCAGAACAGGTGGCTGCAGAGCATGAAGCTGCAAGGTCTGTGCTAACCCCATTGTAATCCGGTGTCAGCAGAGTGGCAGCTGGCGCAGAGGGTGGAGCTCTCCAGGAGCAGTCACCCTGTCTGCCACAGCACCGTGTGCTCTGTGCTCTGTGCTCTGGCTGGCCATGTCACCAGCTGTGCTGGGGGGCCAGGAACTGGGACAGGCACAACTCTTTTCCTACACAAGAGAGAAACCTGACACACAATCTCTGGCAGGTACCAAGTGGCAAATAAAATGTTGTTTCTGTAAATCTGCTAATGCAAGGTATCTTTTGTTCCAGATGTGGTGCTTTTCCCTGCTAGGATAATTTTCAGCACTTCAGCAGCTAAGGGTGCTCTTGAAACATAGTTTGACCTCAGAGGTGGGAAGCAAGAGTAGAAGGATCCATCAGGGAGAAGGGAGACATCCTGCAAGTCAAGGCTGCATCTGTGAGCAGCCCAGCTGAAGTTTGCCAGTGGAAAGGCTGGAATAGGAGCACTGCTGAAACACAAAGGTGGGATGGCTGCTTCTGCAAGAGGCTCAGCAGAGTCCAGCCAGCAGGGAGGAACATGCTCCAGTGAACTCATCTTTTTCTGATGGTATTGAAAATGCTTAAATCCATATTATCTGGAAAGAGGGCTGGAGTGTATTGACTCCTCACTTTGTTCAACTCCTTTCCTTTACCATCCAGGTAATTTTTGCTGCTGTCCACACTTGGCTTCAAGTTCTCAGATGTCTCTGATATTCACACATGCTGGTACATGTTATACAAGTCTGCCTGCCCCAGGGTCATGTTCCCTCCTCTTTGCTATTCTGCATTAGGGGGACCTACCCACGCACATGGTGCCCCAGAAACACCAACTAGGGCGGTAAGAAACACGACATGCTCTTTTATGTTGAAATGCAAATAAGTGTTTTCCTCATTGTAATTTTTCAATCTCTTGTCATTTTAATGATACCCATCCTTTTCTTTCAATTCCAGCAACTATCAGTGTGTTCAGAGTCATCAAGAGAATTCTTTCTCAGAAAGAAAAGTATACTCACTGAAAAACTTTAAAAATTATCCTGTCTGATATGAATTACTCACAAAGCTTGTTAATATTTCAGTTCTCCGTTTGCATAATAGCTGAAAAATATAGGTGTGCCAGATGGAGTCTTTTGTGCATTAGAAATTACAGAATTTTGACTTCTAACATTTCAGATGTTCCTGAAATTGTTGGGAAAGGGCATATACAAGAAAAGCATTTCCAACATCTCTGAACAACTGCCAAGAATCTAAGATACAGCATGGATGCATAATAAAGAATAATATTCATGCTTAATGATAATGACATGGACCATTCAGAGACAATAAATTTGGTGGTAATGTTGATGATGTGCTTTGAACTTTTGCATAGCATTTCATGGTGGATTCAAAACCTTTTATGAAGATGAGTTAGGCATCACAGTGCTCTTGTGGCATGTGTCTTACTGCTCGTGTGTTACAGAGAGAAAAACAGGTATGAAGAAACCATGAGAGCATGCTACATGGCACTGGCAGAGCCAGAGCACCCAGCTTAGCAGGAAAACAAGGCCAGTGATGGGTGAGCTGCAGCACGGAAAGTGGAAGTGAGCAAAGGCAACCTTTGCACCCGTGTGGCCAAGACTTGGACTCAGGGTTTTTTTCTACCAACCATGCTGTGCAGGCGGCAGCACTCTCTCACTTCAGTGGAGCTCTCGATGCTGCTGCCTGGCGGAGCCTTCACCATCTGCCACGGGCAGGAGGGGCCCTTGTTCGTGGCCCCTCCGGGAACCCACTTCCCCAGAGCTGGCAGCTGGCAGCTCGGGCTGCCTGCGCTGCTGCCAGGAGCCAGCAGGAAGCTCACTCCTGCTGCTTGGCTTCCTGCGCACCTCTGCCCTTGATGGAGCAGCACAGCCACGTTGAAGAGCTCTCCTTGTTTCCCAAGAATGCCAGACAGGCTTCAGAATAAAGAAGAGGGATTATAGATACCAGCTTCATCCTTGTGTAATTGCAAGTAAAAGTAAACTTTGTCTCGTATTTCTCCCAGAGTCCTTGTGTGACACGTGCCTTGAAGGGCAGTGATGTAAATTCAGTGGAATAACCAACTCCACGTACTCCTCAGTACCCAGATGGATTATATTCCCCCATATTTAGACCAGATCTTTCTGTTCTTAATGAGCACAAATATGGCATAGATGTTTAACATACCTACATCTGTTGTCTTCTGGAATCTTTACCCCAGAAAGATGGCTTAATACACAGCTTTAAAGTATGCTATAAAATGTATGAGGTTTTACCCAGAAGTGCTGTATGAACTGCATGCATTTTCTGAGAAGACTCTTTGTGCCTGCCTTTGCTAGATAGAGCATCTTTGGATACAGTATTAACAGGAGACCAGGGAGAAGCTCTGTGCTGGTGAAGCTGTTCAGGTCAAACTTTCCTCTCTACGTGCTGTTGACCCAGGAGTGCCGGGCTTGCAATGTGCAGGTGGGAGCTTGCACAATGGTTAGTCCAGTGTGATGCTCTCATCCCTCTGGGGCTGTCTCTGGGCTTCTTGTAGCAGGTGGTGTCCACTCCCACCTGCCACTGGCCTGACTGTGAAATGGGTTTCCTTTGCCTCAGCAGGGGCACACGCAGCCCCACAGCACACCTGATTCCAAGCTGTTCCTGGAAGAGCAGAGCTTTAAAGCTGAAATTTGAAAATTTGTGATTGGAGGAGTCAGTGCAACACTATATATTAGCACAGGCATGTTCACTTACAGGGGGCATGGTAATGGCTTGAACAGATTTGGTATTTCAGTGCTTTTTTTTCATGTGGATGAAGGTAGACATTCAACTAAAAAATAATTTTTCCACTGCCTTGCTGTTGGTGTAGGAATTTGCACTTTGTGTGGCTCATAATGACTGTAAAATTAAACCTTACAAGAAATGTACAATTTTATGCATTTTACTCATACTCTATTTATGTAAATAAAACCCTAGGGAGAAAGCAGGAGAAAATCAGAGCATTTTATATTGTTGACTACCTAATTTAATCACTGTTCCCAACTTCAGAATAACTGGGTTTGAAAAAAAACCAACCCAACAAAATCTTTATTAAGACAAAGGAATGAATTTAAATCACTAAATGCAGGTGATGCTTCTGTAGGTCATCAGATATCAAATACAATTTTATCACAAATGTCACCTAAAACTAGCAAAAATTTCCAGGGTTCAGGAACACAGGAATGACCTTTTGTTTTAATCCACTGCAGCTTGAAAACTGATTTTCTAGCTTTCCACCAGTAGAAGTCAGATCAGAATCATGTTTAGAATATTATTAGTCCAAAATATAAATATTTGATAATGCTTTGTAGGTTTTTGTGCTGTTGTTATTGTTGTTTTGTTGTGATTTTTTTGTTTGTTTGTTTATGGTATTGGGCTTTTGGGGGGTTTGGGGGGTTTTGGTAGGTTTTGAGTGAGGTATTGGGTATTTTTTCATATAATTACTTTTTGAGACTAACTTGTTTGAATGTTTGTCTGTTGAGAGCTGCTGATGACTGTTAGTTTGCATTAGACTGAGTACTGTCTGCTGAAATAAATCTGGCATTCATATTCTCCTCACAGAGCCTCAAGTTTTGCTCTATCAACACTTTTCTTAAGTTCACTGCATTAAGAATTCAATATGACAGGTTTGCACCTGGAGGCAAAGCCTGTTCCCTTCCCTCCCCTCCTTCCCTAAAACCCCAAGTCTTTAATTTTCCTTTGTTTGGGATAAAATGATATGTAAAGTATGTGTTGCCATGGATGCAAAACTGAGAGCCTATTGATCCTCCCCTTTACCAGGTAGATTTCAAGCAGAATATTTAAAATCAGAGGGCACTATGGCATGGATTCCCAAACAGAGGCAGATTGGGGCAGGAAGAAACAACTTTAAAATTAAAGTTCCCATAGCTCAAAAGTATCCTGGTGAAGTAAAGCAGCTCTTATGCTCCCTGGGGAAGCTGCTGGACTTGTTCCCCATGTGCTCGGCAGCATTCCTCTGCCTGCACTCCCTCCCCTCCTCCACGTGTTCCCAGCATGCAGGGACGTGGTTCATTCCCATTCTCCCCAAACCCACTCAGATTTGAGCTGTGTCCCAGATAAGAAATTGGTTGTGTATGCCACAGATGGTGTAGCAATGATGTTTTAAATGTCATGAGACAGCACTGTGAAGGTGAATGTCTACGAGTGCTGCTGGAGGATCCCCACTGCTGAATAACCCATCAGGGTCAAGCTGCCCATCCAGCTAGGGCAGGCAGGTAGGGAGAGTGGAACACACAGCCACTCGTGGCTCAGGAACTCTGGAGGCAACATCTCTGCTGTTTTTCTCTTGCAGCAGATGAGAGCAAGCACCTGGATTTTACGCACAGTACACAGGGTAATGTTGAGCCACTGTAAGAGGCAATCATCTCACAAGAGTGTTATCATGCCAGAGAGGGACACAGTTAGGCTGTGGTACAAATAAATACATTTCAAAAGTGGTTTATGATGTTTCTCTAACTTAATTTAACCTTATTTTTTTATATCTATTGTTTTTGCCTGGCTTCATATGCTTTCCTTTCAGGAGCAGCATACTTAACAGAACATCAATTTTCCATTGTAATTATGTTGGACTGTGGCTTCCACAGAACCCCTTGAAAATTGTTGTATTTAATTTTGTCTAAAGAGTGTAGCGTTGCTTCCACAGACTTGCACCAAAATTGACTCATTTTGCTTCAGATTAATTTTTCTCCACAAGATTGCATTATTACAGCCTGCACTTGTTCTTCATTGCCGTAAGCACACGCTTTCATCCATCCTGGGTCATGTGTTAAATGCCTTTTCAGGAGGGCTTGTATTTTTTATTGCTGGGCAAGCTCCGAGTACTTGTGGGCAGAGCACCACCAGAGCCCTGCTCAGCAGTGCCTGGTTCAGAGTAGAGGAGGCCAGAGGTGAGCACCAAGCTGAAATTAGCTTCTCATTCAGGCAACTCACTGTCTCTGTTATTGGGGTAGAGGAAGGTGAGGGCATCTGCAGGAGCAGCAGGGGCCATTGTTTCCCTTATTTCCAACAATCACCTCGTTGTAGGGCCCTTGCTCCTTTGTCATTCATAAGAGCCACTGCTGCAGAAAGGCACTTTCTTTTTTCTAACTGAAAAGGGCTTTAATAAAGCCATTGTATTTGATCACTGGCTAAGGAAACAATAATTTAGCATAATAGAAAAAGATCATTAATGTTCAATGAACCTAACACTCTGCTCCAGTTTTTTGTTGCCCTAGAGAGATGGAGTAAACTCTTCTTCCTTAATTGAAGACTAAATAGAGTACATTTCATTTTTCATTTCCAGCACTTTTTCCAATAGGATTGTGATGTCTGCTAATGTGTGCTGAAAGGGGTGGACTGCCTGGCAGCAGCAGAGAAATTGGGTGGGAGGGTTTAGAGCACATAAAAACTCGTTTGTTCTTCATCAGACAGCTCTCTAGGGCCTTCGACTTCTTTCTTGACAAGCCTAATTTCTAAAGCCC
Organism: Pycnonotus jocosus; assembly: GCA_013400435.1. Lineage (NCBI taxonomy): Eukaryota > Metazoa > Chordata > Aves > Passeriformes > Pycnonotidae > Pycnonotus > Pycnonotus jocosus. The sequence continues at coordinate 626,758 of VWYP01027304.1, read as the reverse complement.
CTAAGGACCGTGCCAAAGAGATGCAGTAGTCCATTACATTACAAAATAGAGAGGAACAGAGGACAACACCCATGTCCCCAAATGTCCCACAGCCATCTCTCCGTGGGACACCTATGTCCAGGGACACTGCTAAAACTGAAGTCTGGCTGGCATTTTGTTTGGAAATGTAGTTTTGTATGAAACCAAGCTGATAAAAGCTTACAAGCATATAAGGTTTGCGCCACTGCAGCTCTGGATTCAAATCCAAGGCCCACACCCAGGAGAGCGCAGCCATTGTTCTTTGCACTGGAGACAGCTCAGGGCTGCCTCCATCTCTACAAATCACTTCAAGCACTTTAGAATCGTCATTTGCAATCACCTGCACTCATGTCCCCTTCTGGAAGCGCAGCACAGTTCCTGTCCTGAGCTCTCCCCTGGCAGGGCAGGAAGGTGCCTCTGCATCTCTTTGTCAGTATTGTTGGCTGTGAGGCTGGCTCTGGCTGCTGTGGCCAGGGTGGGAGTGAGCTCTGGCCACGTTCACCTGTGTAAGAGGAGGAGGTGAAACACACGGCAGACACTGCTGTTTCAGCTCTGCCCAAGGAGCTTGCTGAATAAAATGCCTGAGCTCAGCTGTCATGAAACAAGCAACTCCACAGAAAAGCTGTGGCACAACTAATAGCAGCAGTGTAGCCTTCATTTATGCAATAAAAAAGGGCACCACTAAAGACTGTTTTTTCCCCAGAGTGTTCCTTGATGGATTTTGCCATCGGAGAATGCACGATCCTCATTCCCTAACGTGCAAGAAAAAAATTAGAGGACACAACAGTCAGCAGTAAGAAGCAAACTGAAGCAAATCAGGTAGCAGTGCTGCAGGAGGAACCTACCCTGAAAAAACAATAAAGGACTCAACAGCGCATGTTGCTGTATTGCCTGATGTTCAGGCCAGACATCACTGAGAAAAGCCGTGCCAATTGCAGTGGTAATTAACAACAAGATTAACGGTAAGTGCTTGTTCCAAAGCCACAGCGAGTCCCTGGTGATGCAGAGCGGGTTTGCTGTCCCTGAGGAGTCTCTGTGGGCGCCACTGGGTGTCGGTGCGTGGATTACAGAACGCTGCATGTTTGGGGTGCAGGTTTTGGGAGTGTCAGGCTCTGCCCGGCCATGGACTCCCCATAAGCTCTGCCCACCGATCCTAGCAGGTGGCGTTCCCAGTGTAAGGCCTGGAGGCTCACCATGGAGGCCCGCTGTGGCCCTGAGCTGCAGTGGGGGATCGTGGTGCCCCTGGCCCTGAGTGAGGCGGGTCTGAGGCGGAGCTTCGGCCTGGGAGGGAGGAGGGAAGATGTCACCACTGCCGGCCATGGCTGCTTTCCGTGAGGGCGCAGCTGGGAGCTCCGGCCGTAACAGATTTGTGTACGTGGCTCTTGACAACCATCAAAGTGATGTCCTGGATGTCTCTGCCACCCAGCCAGCCTCTCCTGAGCACTGCCAGCCCCCTGCCATGTCACTCCAGGAGCACCTGAGCCCGCAGGCCTGCCCAGTCCAGCAGCAGCTTAAGGGTGGCTCCAGGAACCTGCTGGCACGGGGTGCCCTCAGAAACCCGGTGGGTCTCTGTAATCTCTCCCAAGAAGGAGCTCGATGGCTGCTTTCCTGGAAGTCAACTAAAAAGACAAAGCAGTGGCAGGCTTTTAAACTATTTACTAGACATGGGCAGAGAGGATACTTGGATGAAGCTCCAGGGATTGGAAGCTCATTACTGAGCTGACAGTCATGTTCATTAACAGACAAAACAGTCAGTGGGAGAAGCTAGCACTCCCTGCGTTCTCCCATGTTCCTTCACTGCTGGTTGCTTCGGGAAGTTCCTTCTCAATCCAGGGCTCCTGAGGGAGGGGAATGGAGTGGTTCAGGGTGGTCTGTTAGCAAAATATCAATCCTCAAGCCTTCAAGTTGCTTCCAACTGTAACGGGTGGCTGCTGCCATGTGATGATTACTATGGGTAGCGCATACACCATAAGCGTTGCCTCAGCTGGCAGGGTTATCAAAAAGGCTAATGGTGAGGGGGTTTTTCCAACTGCTAGATTAAACCATGGTGTGAAAAACATGCTGTTATTACTTAACATATTTTGTATGTAAAATTGAGATTTCAGTCTCCAGGATTTATAAGAACAGCTCCTGCTTTGTGCCCAGGATCCATTGCGACTCTAATGGGTATTAGGCATATTAAACTTTTTGTGAGAAATAAGGGCTATTATCTAGGGGAATTGAAGAAATGTAATTTGAAGTCTTCATCTAGGGAGGAGGCTGTGGTCTTTCTTTAATGCCTCAGGTTACTCCTGAAGATCACAGCTTTTCTTTAATTCTAAAGGGGGTGTCTCATCACAGACCTGTTCATTCAAGCAAGATTTCTATATAGCTGTGGGTGTTCTTGTTTGTCCATGTCTACATTTAGACATAAAGCAAACCAAGAACTCCAGAAAATCAGGGAGAAACCAGGCTATCGGAATTGGGGTCTTTTGGAGGAGGCAAGGATCCCTCGTTATATTTTGTGCTTTGGTTCAAGATACTACTAGAAGAATGCTACAGCCTTTGAGACAGCCTCACCTTCTTAAAGTCTTTTCTGGGGTCTGGTTTGTAACAAAGTGACCTCTGGCTGGCTTGGTGTTGCAAAAGATTACTTACAGTCCTTTCTGTCACTGCATGCACCCTGGAAGTTGTTCATAATGTGCCTTTGATCCATGCTGACTCTTGCTTATAATGTACACAGGTTAAATTAATTGAGTGTTACTGATTTATATTTACCCAAATTTAATCATTATCCACCCATCTCCATTACTGACAAGATAAATAGTTGCTAGCTAAAGCTTTAATTTCCTTAGAGTACCATTTTTCTTGAAATGAGCTTGCAAGCTGGTGTTCATCATGTCCTCTGACACCTTCCCAGGCGGTTGGTGCCTGGCTGCACCATCTGTGTGAGATGGTCTGTGGCTGAGGCCACTCACTCAGGTAAAACTGTTAGGAGTTATGAAGTGCTCTTCAGGACAGCATCCACATCTATGCTTCCTGCTGAGTGGAGTGAGGGTGGGTCAGGTGGAGGCCAAATAAGATGGATTTGTCTGTACTGAAAAGGCTTTAATGGCTAACACATTTTAGCACTGGGATGGATGGATCACAATGTCTGTAATGTGTGTGTGTGCAAGCCTAAAGGACTCACCTCCTCTCCTAGCAAAGAAGTGCCCCTACATGTTGTCGTTGTGCCCACTTATTAGTTTATGGATGCTTCCTTTAAGGAGAACAGTAATGCCAAGCAGTTGGAGCAGTATCTCATCTTGCAGAAGAGCTTTATATCAAGGGAAACTAAGAGTGCAGGGGGTGCCTCACAGTGATCAGTGGTCAGAGCTGTGGAGCTGCCAAGGTGGGCCCAGGTCACAGCTGAAGCTGGAGCCAGGTGGAAATTGTACATAAGTCTCCCTGATTTCATGTTCACTGTCTGCAGTGTCTCTTGAGAAAGGGAAAAGTGTTCATGATTTCTCCCGCTATCAGTCACTTCATGGAGATGTTAGTGGACTATTGGGATTCTTCTTGGCTCATTTAAATCATTCTGCCTTCTATCTTGGGTATTGCCAGTCCCTCAGGATACTTGACACGAATGCTGCTTGGAAAAAAGAGTATCTTTTTGGAAGCAATTCTGCTGGCATAGTATCTGTTGGAAGTTTATGGTTTTCTTTGCTTGGCAACTTGGGGCACCTGTGTGAAAACATTGTGGCTTTTGATTTTTATCTCTTGCTGTTATGTCACAAGCTGATTGCTCAAGAGGTAATTGTGCTGTCCAAAGTGGAGGATGCAGTTCCTAGCAAGTTTGGTGATTGGCACTCCAGAACCAACCTGACACTTAGGGTGAGAAAGGCAGGTGAGTTCGTTTCCATGCACCAAACCTCAAATACGTGTGAAATAGAATTTTATTTTGTTTTGTGACTGTCTGGTAAATGAAGTTTAGAAGGGCTCTTCAGAAGTGGGATGAATACCATGAAGACAAAAAAGTCTTGAGGTATATGGTAATTGATGGTATGGCAAGGAGGCATTCACCTGCATCAGAAGGAATCCTGTTAGTGTCAAACAAGGTGCATCCAGAAAACCTCAGATTGTTGGTTCTGTTGTTGGTGGCCATCAGTGCCTTTGCCCTTGGGGGATGATCTCCTTTCCCTCCTCTTGTTGTCTCCTGTGGTACAGTTAATTTAGTCTGGCCTGTGCACCACACTCACTTTGGAAATCTTCTGCACCAGCACTGATTACCCTCAACTGTGCTGTGACAAATCTCTGGGAGGTTGAAACCATGGCATCTACACCACTTCTTTGTTTCCATTGGAAATAGAGGTAAGAACTCAAGTGCCTGTTTGGTGTAGCACTTTCTTGTTCCTGGTGACCCATGGTGGAAGGATAAAGCAAATAGCAGCATGTAAAAATCCAGTAGTCTTGTTAATATATGGTCTGGATTACTGGGCAGAAACACAAAGAAGACCTCAAGCATTCTTCCTGCTCCTCAATGTGTGAACAAGAGGGAGGTTGTCAAGAATGATATCTGTGAGGGGCTAGGTTTGGCAAGGAGCCTGAGCTCAGGTGTCACATCTCCCAGCTTTGGAGTCATTAGGCAGCTACTGAAATACCATCTGATTTAGGACCTAAGCTTTCCCTGCTATGTGTGAGAACAGTTACTGCCTGAGAGCATAATTTAGGACACCCACAATGTGGATCCATGAGGTCGACAGATGCTTAGGAGAAATATATAGTTTAAGCTTTATCCTTTGTCTCCCATGCCAAGGAGAACACCTGTTTCATCTTGGGAAATACAGCAATGAATCTTCTTCCTTTTTTGTATTCCATCTAATTATTTATGCAGAGAGGAGATACTGAGATATTGAGTCCTGCCCCAGAAGGGTCAGCAGACCAAGCACTGGATCACTTCTCTTCAGAGGACCTAAATTCAGATCTGTCAAACAGACAGCATCACTGAGCCTGACCCTTGTTAGAATGGTGTTGGCTATGCAAGAAAGGCCGTGGTGAAAGCATTGTTTAAATTTGTTTTACATGTGGCCTGCCTGTGGCAAAGGCAAAAGAATGGTTCACTGGATGAATTAGATGGGAAACAATGTGCAAGGCTGCTGCTAGGCTGTTTGGTCTCTGAGACTTAGGCAGTCTCACTAGAGGAGGGAAAAAGTATATCTAGAGTATTTTATTGGTAGACACTAAAATATCTTTAGGATTAGATAGGAGTTGAGGATTGACATTTTGGAAGTCAGAATTTGAATCAAGGTTTAGTTATCTAAGCCTCCCTCTAGCAAGGTGTCAGGACATTTTTTGGATTCTGTTCTGTTAAATTCTGTAGATGAAATCAGAAAATGCTCCTGGAAAACAGCTCCATTAGACTTTGCCTCAACGCTTTCATTTGCCAGCAAGCTGCTGCCTCTCAAATAAAAGTAACTTTTTTTTTCCTTTTTTTTTTTTTTCAGGGAGTTGTTGAAGCAAATGAAACAAATATTTCAGGTATTCCTAAAGTGCCTCACACTTCACATTTTCTCTCCTGAAGCATGAATCCTTGATTGCTTCCTTAATTAGTACTTCTAAAAATCTCTCTACATTCCCATTTATAAATAAATCAAAATAGATATTCAAAGTATTAATTTATCAGGCACTCAATGTGCACCCTAGAAAAGCAAATTTAACACCTGTGCATGCAAGGAATGAGTTCCCCCCACAAAATCCTGAGCCACGGACTTTTTTGGTGGCAGTGGAACATCCAGAAACATCTCTTGTAGCCCAGCTTCGTTAATAAGGATGCAAAAAAGCCATGAGAAAAATGAATTGCCTGTGCAATTACATTTAATTTTCTTTCTAGAAGGTTTCCAGTTCACTTGGCAGCTATTTTTTTTTTTCTTTTTTTTCTTTTTTTTCTTTTGCCAATTCATGCTTTCTTTCATTTTTTTCCCATTCTTTCTTGGTCCTTTTGACTGAACAAAAGCAGTCCCACAAGGGCAGGCTAATGTATTCATAGTTTTGCTGCAACTTGGCTGATAAAATAAGCTGAAAAAAATGCTGCCTCCTATTGTTTACTGAGAATCTTTGTTGTGCTTTGTAGAGCTGAAATGAGTGCTGTCTCGTGCCCTCTGCTCCCTATCCTGCCAGAACAGAGCCTGTTGTGTGGAACCTGTTCAGGCTGGAGATGGTGGGAAGGCTAAAGTGCAAGTTCACAGACCCAAAAGTAAGTTACAGAAATGATTGCTTGTTAGGCGTTTGCTTGCTTGCTGCTGCCTTTCATTCTCCTTGATCTAAGCACAGGGTATTGTTAATGCCTATCTGAACATTGCATTAAACTCTAATTAAGCCTGCCAATCAAAAAAACCTCAGAAAGCAGCCTTCTAATGTGCCTAGTAGTAAGTTATATTTTCACTCTCAATTTTCTGACTGCGAACATGTAATGGGTTTGTGATGGTTTGTTGTTGTTTTGTGTTTTGTTTTGTTCATTTTTCTCTGAACTGCAGACAAATACTTAATGAACTTATACCCTAATGTTTACCTTAATGGCTAAATTTCACTAGAAAATGGCTTTGAACAAGCATCACATGAAAGGTCCAGACCTTACCAGGCTGTAGCTAAGGTCACACTGGAGGATCACAGAGAACTCAAAGCTGTTCTTAGCTCCTCATGCAATGTCAGAAAACAGGCTAGTGCTAACATGGTCGAGACAGGAAAATATGACAAATCATTCCGTAAGGAATTTTTGTAAATAGGAGAGTATTGGGGTACAGGATCCTCTATCTGACATTGGAGCAAGAGCCACCGATAGTTAAAGCTAGTGTAAATCCTAATTTGCTAACCAAAATCCAAAAGTGGAAGTATCAAACGATGGGGCTTTGGACCTCCCACTGAGGCATCAGGAGAGAGGAAGTTGGAGGTCAAAGCCGCTACCTAGTTAGTACCATTCTCTAAACAACCCTAAAAGAAGATAGATGGTTCCTAGTCCCCAGCATATTTGTCAAATAAAGCATATTGGTAGGCTTGAGATAACAGTGTTTGGTACAAGATATTCATGACTGTAAGGAACAACAAATAGGGTTTGCACACTACAAAAAAAGTCCCAAATCTCAGTCAGTAATTTCCTTTCAGAAAGACACCAGAAGCTTAGCTGTCTTACTTTGATATAAATTGAACAGGATAAAATAATAGCATCAAGCAGAGACTAGAGTGAGTTTAGCCAAGCTACCGCAATAGGTCTTTCCTCTCTCTAGCACTCAGCATCTCTTTTCCTGTGGAGCACAGTGGTGATTTCTGCTGTTTGGAACTGCTGACTCTCATACTTCAGTGCTTGTGAAGTTTGCATCAAGTGTGGAAGTGGTACAGCATTTGCAAGCCACAGCTAGGCATCTGAAAGGCCATGGAGGAAGATTGTGTCTGAAAACATGCTGCTCCTAGATAAGTTATCCTGGCTCATGGACCTTAATAAGAGATTTCAGACTAATTAAACTTTAATGCCATGGTTGGGGAAGGCTGACAGCTCTGCTCTAGCCTGACCCATTTCTCAATGTGCTTCTGTGCCTGCCTGGTATTTTTCCCCTTCCTTTCCCTGCTGTAACCCTTATGGAACATCTGCTCTGGCCAGGAACAAACAGACACTTGTTGTCTGGACGCCTCGTCCTTGTGTCCTTGTCGATACGCTCACATCCTGAAATCCTCCCACCCTGTGTTCCTCTGCACCTTCTCCCCACAACTCCATAGGACTTGATTAAGCCAAATGCTGAGATCCCACAGGTGCTGCAGTTATTTTTAGCATTAATGTTAGAGCTCTGCAAAGGGTAGAGGAAGATTTATGATTTTGTCTCCTACAAATCTCATGGCTTTTCCTTTCTCTTCTACAACTTGGATGGATTCCAACATCCCCCCAAATACTCCAAATTGCCTTTTATTTCTTTAATTAAAGAGCTGTGAGAGCCAGCAGTTTTGCCTTATGACTGTGGGGCAGAGTGGGTCCCTCATCCCTTCTGAAGTTCAGCATGTTGAGCTGTTGTCTGCAGACAATGCAAATCTTCATCCTGGAAAGAGCCTTTTTAGCACTTTCTGTGGTGAGCTGGGAGAAGAAAGTTGCTTAAGCATCTGAGCACCCAAACACAACTTTCATAGTGGATCCTTGCGTCATTTTCTAATGTAATGTGTTCATCCACTCTTCAATTTTTCTCCTGTAGCTGACGTACCAGTGCTTGATTTCAGCAGGTTTTGAGCTTGTACTTGTGGAAGAGTTGAGAAAGATATTTTTTTTTCATTAAGAAATGTCAAGAATTAGTTTTTGTCTCTCTTTGCTTGTGTCTTGGATGTTCTCTCCTTCCTGGGCTGTGCATCTTCAAGCATGGCCATGGTATTTCAGCATGACCAGGATACAGCTTTCTCCATGGATTTTTTTTCCCCAAGTCAGGCATGCCATTCACCATAGCTATTTCCTGGTATGCCTAAATCATACATCCCAAACCTGTGTTTACACTCCAGTTGAAATGAATTTGATGCATTAAGAGAGGCAGATGTAATTACCCTATATTTTCCAGCATATGTTTAGCCATGCAGGTGTGCCCACTTGTGCCAGCTGGAAGCTGCTGTTTTCTCCGTGTTCTCCTCTGGCTTGCAGTCTTCCTCCTCCTCTCCATACACAGGGAGATCTACATTCCTGGATTGTGGGGGCACAATGTTCCTTGTGAAGAATCAGGAAAAGTTTGTATCTAAATTATTCTGCTTTTCTGAAAGCAAAATTTCTTTTTGGTGCAACATTCTCTAAAATCTTGGTGATTATCAGCAATGCCTTGTAATGTGCCTTTGCAGTGATGCTGTAGGCATTGGGATGTTTGAGGGGGTTTGTGGCTCTGGACACAGGAGGAGTTGCTATGTCAGAGGAACCCACTTCTTCCTCCACTGAGCAAGGTTTGCAATGTGGCTGTGCTGTGGTGCCAGCCATTGTAGGACTAACCAGCCAGAGGTGTCTGCAATTATACATTTCCGCATACAAACATGAAATCAATATGCTGAAGCAATTAACTAGACTTCATAAACTTCAGCTGGCAAGCTTGCTGGAGTCTGTTCAAGAAGGCAGCTGCTTTGGCTGAGAGGGAAGTGAGCTCGGGGCATTTCTTTTGTTTAACTGGTGAGGCGGACACAGGCAAGTCGAAAGGGAGGAAGATTTAATTACCTTGTTTCAACCTCAACTTAAAAAAAAAATTTTGAAAGATATCTCTATATCTTCAATGAGTGTCTCTATATCTTCAAATGTTATTAGTGGAGAAATTAATTTTTTCAACATCTGAGTAGGATTAAAAATTTGTCCTTAATCCCTACCATCACCAACACCTCTCTTTGGTAGGAATCAGTGAGGTAATTCTGGTAACTTCTGGTTTTCCAAATAGTGGTTCTTTTGCCCGAAGAGCTGAATGAGATGACTGCTGTTTTGACAAGCAGACTAAAGCTGTCAGGCTCCTTTTCCCTGTAGGTGGCTATACTTCATATTCCTGATGCCAGATAGTATTTGACATTTAATTTAGGACCCTCAGTGCCTGCATATAAAGCTTTACTACGATAATAATGATAAAGTGTCCGAGTGTTGGATTTGACAGTCTTTTCTTTCTCTCTCCTGGTTACATGCCCATGCCCAGTTTGGGCTGAAAGATCTGACTTGAATTAAAGGAGAGGAGGAGATTTAACCCTCCTCCTGATATTTTTAAAAATTAATTGAGAAGGCCGTACTTGAAGATAAATATCTAAATATGAATCTTATTCTGTCTATGAGATCTTTCACTGGCTCACTCCTAAGTTGACAGGCAGAATTTATTCAGAGGAGAAAGAATGGGTGAAGGGTAGAGTCAGCAGAAGGACCATCTGTATATAATTAATCCAATTACTCATTTTCTTACAAAATAGCACATACTGTATTGATCAGTAGAGAATTTCCCATAGAAAAAACAACAGTCCTAGTAGTATCCACAAAGCTGTGTCTGCACTGAGGAGGAGATAGCTGGATGTTTTTTCTGAAATCATGTTTAGCTTGCATCTGTGTTGAGGGTGCTTCAGTGTGTCCTGCAGGGGAAAGTAGGTCAGGTCAGTAGCTCTCAGAAGCAGAGGTCAGTGCCACCATGGCAGCTTGTCCCCTTTGGGGAGCAGGGGCTGCACTGCTCTGGAGGGTGCGACAGAGGAGCAAATGACAGGCACAATATGTCTGGTTTTGATAAGCAGATAAACTTGGAAAGAGCTGAGGTGGTGATGCTGGGGCGCAGGCTGTGTCAAGTTAGTGGTGCATTGTCCTTGCAGCTCCTCTCCCTGGTGCACTTCCACAGGCTCTCTGCAGCAGCAGGACTTGAAGATTGCAGTGTCAATGCCTCAGGATCTTGAACACGTTATTTTCATGCATAACATACATATAGTAGCTGTCCTGCCCTCTGACTACAGAAGGCTGATTTGCTCAGTGACCTTTCAAATGTACAAAAGTTTCAAATGTTTTGTATGAAACAATCCTTCTCTCAGGACATACAGGAACACAGTAGAAAATGAGACTTCTTTTTACTCCTTTTGCCTTCTACCTTTTAAAAATGCCCTGTTACTAGGTTCAACACCAGTGCTCTGTCACTTGTGTTATTTGCATGGTGAGAAAAAGCTGTGGTGAATCATGCTTTTAATGGGCAGATTAAAATATTATTCATTAATGTGTTGGAGACAGTCCTGGTAGAAAGCAACTGGGAGGTAAATTCTTAGAGGAAGATAAAAATTGTTTTCCGGAGTGTCTGGGATCTAATGCATTTCCCATGAAGAAGTTATGTACCCAGTCCTACAGCAGGGACTAGAAAGAGTAGATAGATAGTGTTAGAAGTCTTTGATTTAAAGTGAGTGGGTATGACGCAGTATGGGGGAATGGATTTTCTCTGAGCAGAACAAATATTCTACATCAGGCTTTCAAAATAGTGCCTGCCTGCCTGCCTGCATTAAGGCCCCCAGTTCCTTGTGTCACTTCCAACCACGCACTTCCTCTGTAATTGTGTGGAGTACACTTGTTTCTCCCCAGCTCTTAGCAGTTAATAAGATTGCTATTTTAAAAACCCCAAACACCCAAAACTCAAACCAAACCAAACAAACAAACAAACAAAAACCAAAAAAACCCTCACTAAAATTGTGCTGTTATTCTTGGAGAATCCTGTGGCTACTTTCGGATATGTGTGATGGAAAAGGTGTGTAGTTGTTTAAGATGTGATTAAAGCACAGTGAAGAGACAGCTCACACAGAGGGGCTGAAAGTTCGCTGTTGAAACTCAGCTTCATGCCTATCTGTATTCTTGGGATTGATAATAGCCAGTGGAGATTAGCCAAGATCCCCACTGCCCCTCTACTTCATAAACAGTCTCCAAACACGCGGCTTTTTTGCATTTTTTTTGCATCAAGGTTGCTTAGCCTGCATTCCAGGGCTTTTAATATCTCAGCAGATAGACTTGTCTGAGGGGTGGCTGGCAGGTCTTGCCTTGCCTTGCTCAAACCTCACTCAAGAGTTGGTTTTGAGCCACCACCAGCTTTCTGCTGAAGCTGTTGTGTTGCATACTTTGTAGTGATGTGGCAGGATAGCTCTTGATCATGGCTCAGCTTTTACAGGAGACACATATCTCTTAAAGCAGGGTAGGCTCTAGTGAGAGCAGGAGCTGAGGCATTGGGGCTCACAGGGGGCTGTCTGCAGCAGGTTGTAGCCACTGCCACAGCCATCCCATTGGTGCTGCCAGAGCAAAACACAGAGACCTCAAAAAAATAATTCAGATGGAAAGATATTCCAGGAAACATTGAAGTTTGCCCTTCCCTCAGGGCAAGATCGTTTGTGAAACAGATATTTGTCTAACCTTGTAATGCAAACCTTCAAACTCCACAGCCTCTTTGGGAAGTCAGTCCAAGTCTGTTACTACCTTGAGCATTAGAAAACCTTTCCTAATATCTTCTTTAAAATATTCCTTGCTGTAATTTAAACCCACTATTATTAGCTCTTGAGTATTCCTACCACTACCACCTTCCATTTTTCATTAAGAGTAACTACTGCAAGTACTTATTCCTTATTAATAAGTGGCTTGTTCGGTGTTCCCACTTGCAAAAGTGCTTCATACCAGAAGCTCTAACATGAATTTCAGATTAATTCATTAAGTAAGTGGGGGGAGGGTTGGTGGGATCTGGCTGAAGCAATCTGGAATAATTAGCTGTGCTATTAATATGTCAGGCACATAGAAGCACTATATGATAGTGCCACTTACGAAATGACAAAGCAGAAAGAAAACATTTGCCAGTTTTTGGTGGAATTGTGCAGATGGCTGTAAGATTTTCCTTGCCTGAGTGAGAAAGGCAAAAAGGAGGTGAAGGGGCTGATGAGTTGCAGGAAGAGGAAGCACTGGGAGGGTTACCTTACCTTGGGAACATAAATGGGTCTTCATTCAACCATTGGTGGTAAGAGAAGTCATCAGAGTTCTAGCTGTTTGAGAAGCTTGAGTGGGGAAAGCATCACACTTTTTAGTGAACCTAAAGGTAAAAGCTACAGGAAAATAGACTGGAACTTGGGCAACAAAGGTTAAATGCTATAGAAGACTAAATACACTGAAAGCAGGTGCAAAGAAGTAGCAGATATGAAAATAGTTGTGAGGAGATGCCAAGGGCACAGAAGGATAGGGACTGTGGGAAAGATAGTGGAGAGTTTCTCACTACCAGACCAGGAGCCCATGCTTTTGTTGCAGCTGCTGTAGAGCGGAGCAGGGAGCAGCAGGGATTAGGTACAGCTAATCCCACACTACATGGGTTTGGCATGTGCATGCCAATGTTTTGAGTGTTAATTACGACTGGGCAGCCTCACAATGCAGGCCTGCTGGGCAGAACGGCTGGTAGACCATGTGTTTCTTTATAATTTCCTTATCGAGGTTTATTATTTCACAACAGAGAAATTAGAACCTGGTTTGGGATGTTAAATAAATAGATATCCTCTAGCAAGACATTAAAGTGTCAGCTGAATATGAAGAAAATTAAGAACTCTTCAGCTGTGTTGAAAAAGGACTGTTTTTCATTATCCCTGCTTTATACTGGCCAATCTACCTGGCCACTCCAAGCAAACAGCCATCAAAATGTAAAGTGCACATTGTGCTAAGGAGATACTAAGCTATTGCTAGAGACATGTTTCTTGGGAAACTAAACTGTGTGTTAAACAGATGAAATTGGATATATGCAAAAGACTGTTCCTGAAATTGCTGAGAGGGCAAAATGTGGTTTTAATTGCCTGCTTTTTACACTCATAAGTGTCTGGACCAGGAACAGAGAAGTGTGTTTGTCCTGTCCTGTTAACTACCTGAAAGAGCAGGCGGGCTGTCTCTGCCCTCTCTCAAGGACTGCACGAGGTGGAAACAACAGAGGTGTGAGAGCCAGAGGACATGAACTCAATGTCTTGTCAGCCATAAACTGGATCTGACCGTGCACAAACCACTCATACCAGGTGCCTGGATCCCCTCTGCCCACTCGGTCCTGGTCATGTCACAGCACCACTGCTGTGGGGAGGGCCTGTGGATGAGTCCTCTGTAGTCCTACAGTTGCTCAGTGCAGCTGCTCTGTGTCTCACTCCTTGTATTATGCGACCTGTTGTTCTCAAGTGAAAGATTTCCTTTTGTAAAGTATAGTAGTTGAAATCCTATGGGGTTGCATCTCAGAGATCCATGAAATTGAATATAAGCCTCCCTTTGAACAGCCAGATTTTTTAAGAAAACCTAGTGGAACTGTTAGAGCTATGTTTAAAAAAAAAAAACCCAAAACAAACCAGCAAAACAAGGTAAGTCAGCTGTCCGTCTGCATTTTCCTCTTTGAGCACACAATTGTACTGCAGGGGTGCTTTAGAAGCAAAGTAGAATTTGGTGTCCTGATCACTTGCTGGTTCTGCTGTTTTCATTAAACCTTTAAGGTGTTCTCAGGGTTTTTGAACAAAGGCTGAGGTCTTTCTCCCCTCATTAATTCCCTTGTCCCACTGAGGGGCTAAGACCCCTTTGACAATTTTATTTGGTATGTATGGAGGCTGTAGACCAGGGTGGATGTGGTCCTTCACAGCCGACAGCTTTGCCCAATGAGAGATTCACAGCATGGATGAGGAACAATGCCAGGAACGGAACTGGTGAAGAAAGGGAATCTCCTCACCTGCTGCTGGCATCTGCTCCAGGACAGACCTAGCTCTTGCAAATATTTTTTTAATTTTATTTTTACATTCTGTTATTACTTGACAAGCTGCCATTGTTTTCTGAGGAACACAAGCAAGAGAAAGCAAGTTGCCTTTTTTTTTTCTTTTTTCCCCCTTTTTCTTTTTTCTTTAGCAATAAAACTTGGAAGGTACTTCAAGAAGTAGAAAAAAGGTGCTTCACTAGCTTGAGGGCTTTCCTCCATGACATGAAAGAGATGGATCCTTTCCAGGAAGGTATTAGTGCCAGACTTTTCCTAACAAAGATTGGGTATATCTCTCATTCTGGAAAGTCCCATTTAGGCAGCATAAGTGGGAAGACTGCCTGCCTTCTCTCTGTGCATTTTGCTGTAGGTGTGAGTATTCTCTAATTTTCCAAGACAGTGCTGAATTTAACCATGCAACAGTTGGTGAGTAACGTGGCAGTCAAAAGTTGTTGAAAGTTACAGTAGTTTTGCAGTAGTGTTGGAAGTAGGTAGCTCTAAAGTGTAAGACATGGTTCTGTCACATTGCTGCCAATTCCCGGATTTCTCAGGAAGTATGATTTCTGTATACAGTGCCTCCTGCAAGAGAGACATTAAATTTAAATTCAGATTGGAAATGCGTAGTTATTCAGCTATCTGTGTGTGCAGAGAAAATTTGAAGGTATGTGCTACAGGAGCATCTGCAGCTCCAAAAACAATTAGCTCTTGAGCAGATACCCAGTGAGTGCTACTGAGAAGTACCTCCACCTGACTCTGTCTCTACTTCTTATTTTTTCATTCTCTCAAATGAAAAGCTAGACAGAAAGTAGTGTGAGGATTGCAAATGCTCTGAATGCATGGCCCTTACTTAGAGTAATCAGGTTTTATTTTGGGAAGAGCTCTGTGCAGAGAGTATTTTTGGAACTTGGTTCCAGTTACCTAATAAAACTTCTCGGAACAACAACAAAATACATCACCTCTGGAGCAGACCGGAGCTTTGGAAAGCAGCCAGATAAATTGACTGGGAACAAATAGAGAAATTCCCATTCCAAGTTTATAAATTTTAAAACCTGGAAAACTCCAGTGATTTGTTGCTGCTGTGCAGACAGGGCAGGACAGCCCCTGGCAGGACGAGAATGTCCCCTTGCTCCTTGTTTACCTTTCCCGTTTTCAAAACAGCAGCCATTCAGACAAGTGTCTGAAGTGATGCTACTGTCTTGATTTTTATTATTAGATCTCCACTTTCAATTCCACTGCCCTGGTAAGCTTTTGCTGGAAGATGCCTTGGGAGCAGTTGTGAAGAGAACTTTCCGCACAAGCTGCCACCAGTATACAACTGCGTTAATTAGAAGCAAACCTGTAGCAGAGAAAGTTATGTGCTGGTACCAGCCTTGCCCATCAGTCAGAACCAACCTGTGCCACTTCAAAGATGCTGCCTGTGGATGCCATCTAGCATAACCTATAAAGGGTTTTATTTTTCTGTCTCTGTTGCAATTGCAGTGATAAATTTTAGTAGTACACCTATCAAGGTCACCTCAGCACTCTGTCCTAAGCAGTTCTGAATAGATTATATTATTACCAAATAACAAGCATTTTGGCTGAAATTTTCTGTCTGAGCTATCTCATCATGTTATTGTTTTTGTCATCCAGAGAAAAAATGGCCAGCCTTTTCCAGCAACAGGACTAGAGGGAGAGCATTGCTTTACATTAAAACAAATGGGCAAACACATCTTGGCAACTGCCTTCTCAGGAGCTATAGTGTCCCAAAAGCTTGTTGGCCAGTTTTGGGATTTGGCACAAGGGTGGCCTTTAGGGTCATGAGGGACCCTTCCCCTTATGTGAGGAGTTGCCCAGTTTTAACCCCTACTGTGTGTATGCAGCACTGGTTTCCAAGTTTTCATGCTGAACATTCTTGCTGAAAGGCTAAACCTGTCTCCTCAGTTACAGCTGACCAGCCTGCTGAAGAGCAGAGTGAGTGAAGATGGACATGCTGTGCATTGAGACAGGAGAAGAGACAGCTCAGAAGCAGTCAAGCAAGTAGAAGGACAGGTAGGACAGCCCGAGAAAGTGTGCCATGTCCTACATCCTCTGGAGAGGAACCCATGGTTGCTGTCAGCCAGGATCTCAGCCTGCTCTACTGCCAGAGCTGGCAGCCCAACTCTCCCTCTCTCTTTTGCCATGGACAATCCAGCTAAAATGATCCAAGTTTTCCCCTGCATTAGCTGCCTGACCCAGCTTCCCATGACATGGCATGGCATTTCAAAGGAAGCAGGAGTACAGGATAAGGAGGTAGCACTTCCCTGCAGACACATCCTGTAGAACTTGCTGGCAGCTAGTGCATTTGAACTCCACTGGCAGCTTGCTTTATTCCTTCTCCAACTGATCAATACAAAGGCCTGCTACTGTTACTCCTGTAAGATGGTGTGTTTGCCCAAGTAAAGGAGGTCTGTGAAGCAGGATGTAGGCAAAGCATTGGCATTGATCTCCAGAGGTGACAACATGAGATCATTTAAGGGTACTCTTGTTCTGTAGGTTTTTTTATAATTTCTTTTTGCAGTTAATTTTGATTTTGACCGTATGATACATGAAACAAATGTAGAAAAGATGTTATTGAGATTCCAGGTAGTTTCGACCATGGTAGACCTACTTGGACATTAATGAGGTTAGAGGGGAATAAAAGTTACTGAATCCCTTCATATTTGTCATCAGGGCCATACTCTATGGAGTGGATGGATTGGGCAAGGAGAAAAAAAAAAAATCTAATGATGCAACTAAGACAATTGCACAAGTTGGTGTAGGGATTTTTTTCTTTCCTCCTCCCCCCTTCCAAAAATCCCAATGGATGCTTGAAGACTGTCTCCTGATTATCCTAATTGAAGCAACTCTAATATTTAAACATCATAATCCTCTTTTTACATTTCCAAAGTGCTCAGCCCTCTCAGCAGCTTCTTAGAAGCTCACACAAAGATACTCCTTTCATTTGTGACTCAGTTCTTAAAGTGAGAAGGGGACCCTGTTGGGAGGTTATGTCCTTTTGTCCTGGACACTGAGTCCCGATGTTATTACTCCTTTGTCCTTCTGAATAGACCCTGAAGAGATGAGATTTTACCTCATGTACTCTGCACAGCTCAAGTGCATGTAGGGGAAGGAGGAAATTAGATCAAAGCTTCTATTTTGCTAAGTCTATGTTCTCTGTCTGTACAAGGCACAAAGATGGTCTCTGCCCTGAAGAGCACTGAAAGCCACTCTGAAGAAAGGTCACACTCCTTTTGTCTGGGGATTTTTCCCTGAGTTCAAGTATCTTTGCAAAATCCACAAAACTGTAAGGATACTGCACTGTGCTCTTTGTGGGGTGACCCAGGAAAGCAATTCCAGCTGCATTGAGCAAAAATGGTGGTGGATGCTTCCTTAGGTATCCACATCCAATATATTGTACCAGGACCTGTTAACAACAGTTTTGAGTTGAGTTTGGAGTAAGTTTTGGATAAGAGGATTGTGTTAACAGGCCTGACAGAAAAAGCCTTCTGGCCTAAACTTCTGGGTTCTACGGTGACTTTTTTTTTTCTGATAATGAGGGAAGATGTCCATTTTGGCACTATTGCACTGGAATTGCTGTAGTCATGCTACTTTTTCCTGAAAGTTGAGCAATTTGGACCAGTGAAATAGAGCAGCCTCTCACAAAACAGGTCCCACCACTTACCTATAGATTATGTGGACAGCAGCCTCTCCAAGATTCAGGTCATTGTCACACCTCACCTCACATCTTATATGAGCATTTTTTGACAGAGAAGTCTGTGGTCACAGGGTCTGGAAGACATGCAGTTGCCTCTGCAAGCTTGTGCTCTTCTTCCAGAGGAAGATCTAAGACTGTGCATTTGTAGGACATGTTGAAATGTCTGCCTAAGGAAAGGTGAACATGGTATACAGGCACTGGGAGGAAACTCCCCTTTACAGACTGGAATGAAGGGAAAAAGGTTTCAGAGTGCTCATCATTATGCTGAACAATTTAGGAATTTTGGAATTGTTCAATACAAGAACTTAGTTGTAGAAAGAGTGTTGGTAATCTTCTTTCTCTAGCAAATTCTCCTTTCCACAGAGAAGAAAAATGTTTTGTAGTTTGCCCCCAGGATCTTCTGGATCATGAGACTGTCTGTGTCTTCCTAGGTAACAGTGAAGACCTGTGGGATTTTTGCTTTATTTCTTAGGCTACATCAGGGTGTGGAGCCTGCATTGCCCCTAAACCTTTGGGGCTAGTCCTGGCTACTCATTTTAAAATGCTAAATATGTGCTTGTGTTTCCCTAGGATGTTTGTGTTGCCATCAAATGCCAGTATTTTACTGTATGAACAGTGTGTGTTAGGGGGAGAAAAATACTTCTTGTTCATGTGCCAATGGTATGTGTGTGGTCTTAGTATCAAGGTCTGAACTTTGAGAACACAGGGACTTTCTTTGCTATGTACATATAGGCATGTGCAGGTAATGTTTAATTAATTGAAATACAAGGGACAAGCCAAAGTGGAAAAATGTGTGGAGAATTTTGTATTTTGATGGCTTTCAAAAGATGTCCTATTTGAGAGGTGTGAATTTATGCGTTTTGTTCAGGCTCCTGTTCAGAATGAATATTCATCAGGATTTGCAGCATCTTCTGCATGAGAGGTATCAAAACAGGCTGCCAGCATAATGAATACATTCCTTTTGTTCTCTGGCTTAAGACTCATTCTGTCGACTCACTACACCTATTTAGAACTTCCTATTTATTTATGTGATGCCAATTACTTGCTGAGGTCTGTAAATACAGGCTAAATAGAAAAAGATGGTCAGTCACCTCACTGCATTCAGGAATGGTTTGATCCTGTAAGCAGAATGATTCCTAATTTGCTTCTGTCAGGACAAATTCCCCTCTGTCAATCTAGTGAAGAAGAGTTTTAGTTTGGCATTGACCTCGTTTTCATTTCCACAAATATCATGACAGAGCCATATTCCTCAAAGTCCTTTGTCTAGAGATAAAGGCAATAAATTTAAAATATGTTTACAGTCTTGCATATCCTGCTTTACATGGAGAGTGGGGAAATAAGTGATAAGAGAAAACTTTTTGTTTATTCATACCAGTCACTCTGATGAAACCAGAAAATCAGTCATGATATTAAGCTTCATGCGCCTGGACATTTGTGACCCAGCACAGAATATGCTCTGACAATGAAGAAAATCAGTTTAATAGGCTTTACATTTAGGGGCATGCTGAATCTGTAACTGCTCTGTAGTTTTTGAACATGATTTGTTCTGTTCATTATTTTTGCTTGGTGTGTTGTCAAAGTTGTGACAATCTAAGAACACCATTAATCCAAAGTTTGTAAAGATAATGTCTTGCATTTAACCAGGAAATATAGCTGAAAAAGTCAAAGATGCACTCAAACACTCAGTCAGCACTTAATTATGACTTGTGTGCCCAAAAGCCTCTCTGCTTCTGCCAGCTCTACTGTTTGGTCTTATCTGAGATTTTCTGTCTGATCGCAAACCTTAAATGCCACAGGAATCTTGATGATTTCTGCTGGCTGTGGTACAGACCCTCCCTCTGCCCACTCACATAATTTTTCCAGGAACAAATGAACAAAATGGATTTTTCACCAAACGTGTGTTTGTAGGTAAGGTAAGAAGCCTTGAAGCAGTGAAGAGATGGTACAATTTTGTTGGAAAAATAGTCCTCCACTCTGTGCTGCAATTGTTTAAAACTACTTCTTACCATGAGACCATTTTTTAATATTAGTTTTTCAAACCTTCCTAAGTAAAATCAAATTAGTTTAATGAGGTCTCTTTTTACTATTTGTAGCCATATTGTTAGTAATTGAGATAAGAAGTTTGGAAGTTGTCATTATCTGGTAATTGACCATGTCAGTTTAGTTAAGCCTCTGCAGCTTTAGCTTATTTTGCCTCTGGATCTCCCAGTCTCAAATCATACATTAATTCCTAGACAATATTTTTTTTTCCAGAATATTTTCTTCTTTGCTTCCCAAAATATTCTCTAGGATTCTACATTTTGTGCTGTTCTTCTCAGTAGGAACAGAGACTCAGATGTATCCTGAAGCACTGGTATATTATGGATTCTGTCACATAACAGGTGTTTACATTCTTCTGGGCCTGGTAACAGATCTGTACTGTATCTCACTGAACTGTATCTCTAGTTCCTAGACTGTCAGAACCCAGGGCATCCCTCTGGCTGCCCTAGGTGCTCAGAAACCCTGGCCAGGCAATCTGGGAACAGAGCAAGAAGATTCGGCCCTGGTACAGGGGGGTTTGTGCCTTGTA
>VWYP01027304.1:535189-606149 GCA_013400435.1 Pycnonotus jocosus | reverse complement strand
TGGAGAGACCGAGCCTGAAGCCTCCGTTTCTTTCTCGCGTCTGGCTCAAAAGACCTGGGAGGGCAAAAGAGACTCTAACCACCTGCATCTCGGGAATCGAACCCGAGACTAGACGATCTTCATCCTTTTTCCAGAGGATGACTCACTCAAGGAAGGGGAGAATGAGTTTCAGTGTGAAACTCTCCCCTTGAAGGCACAATCCAGTGTGCACAATCCAGTGTGGACAAACCAGTGTGGACTTAGTTCTGAGGCTGTGTCCAGGAGTACAGCCAAAGTCCAGTTACGTGTTTGAGCTATGCTTTATCTGCAGCCAGGCAGTCCTTTGAGGACAAACAGTGTAGGCTTTACAAAGATTTGTCTTCCTAAGATCTGTAGGTAATCTGGAGAGGCAAAAATGTATATTCAGCAGCAGCAATATTAATAAATTTTCTGTTAGGAGGACCAGAATGCTCTCCACCTCGAGAACCTGCAGAAAGCAGCAGCTCCTGTTCCTCCAACTGTGGTGCTGACTGGACTTTGTGTCCCTGTGCCAAATCTGATCAGTAGAAACCTAAAGACAGCCCAACACCTGCCTTCAGTAAGCTGGCCTTGCTCAAACCTGAAGTAAAAGAACATATGGCTTACTCTTCTGCTGCTTGTATCAGCATTTAATATGTTCATAAATGCTACTGAGTATCCTGATTGATAAGCCATGACATGAGTAATAATGAAGGGAGTTGTTCAATCACAAACTTAGATGCCCACATATTGTCAGTGGCTATGAAGGGCAAAAAGCCAAATGTCTTCAGCCACTTAATACAGGATTTCTGGTGTATTGTACATAAAATTCTTGAGTGCTGCTGTGAAAGAGTGCTTTATCATCTTTATAACTCAGATGACAAATAGAGACACCCAACTATTCAACGCTCACCTAGTCTAGAAAATACATCTGGCTCTTCTGTCTGCCAGGGCACTGTTGACTTGTATTTAACTTGCCGTCAACCAGGACCACCAGGTCCCTTTGAGTGGTGCTGCTCTTCAGTGTCTTGTTCCCCAGTCTGTCCATACATCCAGGGTTGCCCCATTCCAGGTGCAGAACTCAACACTTGCTCTTGTTAAACTTTATTCAATTGGTGGTTGCCCAGAGTGAAAGAATTATGCAGAGGTTACTGAGTCTAACAGCTCCAACTATCTGGTTCTCTTTTTATTCCTCAAAAATATGCATGTCTGCTGATCACCTTCCATTAGTAAACTTGTTCTTAGAACTAGCACTATACACAAACAGAAACCTCCCCTCTCCCAGTGTTGTTCTCAGTTATATGTTAAGGTTTCTGCATCTGTCCTCAAATATGTTTTTCTTTCTGTTTCCTGAAGGGGAAATATTATGCCTTCATACTTTTTTATTGCCTTCTCTCTTTGGTGCTAAGTATTGGGTAGGTAATATTTGAGTTGGATAAACTACTGTCCAAAATTCAATTACAGCTGAATTTCATAGCCCATTCACCTGAAGTCTCCTGTGACACCTCTGCTTCTATAGTTTTGGTCTGAACCAATACCACAAAAATGTTTAGGAGAAAATGTGGTTGTGAGAAGGAGAGAAGAAGCCTATCCAAACATTTTGGAAATGTACAGTTTGTATTTTCCTTGAAGACATTAAAAATCTGTGGTGTGTTTCTGTGTCTTTTCCCAGAGCCTTGACTTTTCCAGATTAATCATTTTACTCATCAATTTGTTTTCCTTTGTCTTCCCCTCAGCAAAAGCTTCATGAAACCCTTGCTGTTTATAGTTTCAGTATTTGTTGCAATATGAGGAAAATTGCTCTGTTTAGATCAGAAAGCAACCCAAGTGCTAGATACACATATATGAATCAGGGCTTCAGAGAGATTTCCAAGCCAGAACTGTGGAGCCTTTTCTTCACATGGGGCTCCTAAATTGATGTTTAAATTAGTGCTATACCCATAAAATGGCTGTGCACATGCTTGAATACTTGTTGTCTTAGTGTGGAATTTAAACAAATCTTCATGCAGTCAAAGGTCTATAGGCAGGGTGAGTACCTCTTGGGTACTGTATAGGTTCTTAGGAAGAGAACAAGAGAGGTTGCAGTTCAATATCAACATTTCCTGAAGGCTTATATATTTCAACAGGAAACTTATCATCTCAGTAAAAGCACTTTTAATTCACATAATTCTTATAACTCAGTCCTCTGAAACTCAGCTCTGACGAAATTCAGTTCATTGGACATTCCGTTCACTGGTGTTACAGCAGTAAAAGTTGTAAGAAACTCAAATTTGAAAGAGCCCAGCAAGTCTGCACCGGAACTTTAACTTTTCTTAATGCTCTAGGGAGAGGTTAATTCTGCTCAATCACCTTTTATTCACCTGCAGCATAAAAGGAACTGCAGTCTCTTAAATATCTGAATTGAAAGGTTGTTGAGTCACCATTATATCTCTGTAGTCTTTGTTCACTTGCTATTTTGCAGCTGCTTTTACCATTATTCACTGAGTTGCCACAGAAATCCCTGATAGTGGTACTAAGAGATTTTTATTTCCCTAGCAGTGGGAAATAATGTGCTAATCCAAATCATTACTGCTAGCACCAGGGGGGCTTTGCATTTAAAGTTCAGGTTGTACAGTAGCAGTAAGTGACTGTCTCCAGGCGTTTGGGAATGTATACTGCGTTATGTGTGTGAAGGTCTCTACAATTTGGAATTAGGCTTTATTGGACTTGCATGAAATATGCCTAGTCTGGGACTTGACCCCTTGCCTACTACCATTTATAAGCCATTAATAACTTGGTAAGTATTTTGTCATAGCTTTACATTTCTGCTGTATGAGCTGAACAGGATTTCCTGTTATGTGCAAGCTGTAACTTGTGAGTAGTACCAGATCAAATTGCACTGCCCTGCTCAGAGGATGTCATGGAAGATTGCTATATATATCTATGTAATATTCTATTCTATTCTATTCATTTTGTGGAAAGATTTGTAAGAAAGGCAAGTACATCATGGATCCTGAAGTACCTTCTACACTTTGAAATGGTACACATGGAGTGCCAAGGAAAGCTAGAATAGGTGTTTGTTACTTTTACTGTACTACATCTCATTAGAAACCACATGGTTTTGGGTCATGAATGGCTTTACCATGTGGGCCACCCAGTTTCCAGTACAGAGGCATGGGCTCAGATCTTCTTCTATAATCACATACAGTGCCCCAATTCCCCTGTAAGTTGCTACAGCATTAAAAAAAATTAGTAAAATAAAATAGTGTGAGGGGACTTTCCCATCTGACTGAAATAGTGAGGAAAACTGATCCTTTACTCTGTTCTTCTTCCCAGTGTGTATGAAGAGGGGAGCGAACCAGAGCAGCTGTGTGCTCCACCAGGTCTCCCAATTACCCATATGGCTGCAGGGAACCATAGCAGCAGTGTTACACAGTAAGTTCAAAAGACACTTG
The DNA here is from genome assembly GCA_013400435.1 of Pycnonotus jocosus. Classification (NCBI taxonomy): domain Eukaryota; kingdom Metazoa; phylum Chordata; class Aves; order Passeriformes; family Pycnonotidae; genus Pycnonotus; species Pycnonotus jocosus. The sequence goes on along the minus strand of VWYP01027304.1, from coordinate 602,718 downwards.
AAGCCATTTTTTCCTGTTCAGATGAGTAATATTGGATAAAAAAGACACCATTCTGATTTAGAAGTTTGATAATTAGTATGTTTCACCATCACATTTAATTTCATAATCAGTTTGTGCAACTGTGAGAGCTCAAACATGTTGTTTCAAGTCAGACAGGCCTTCTATGATCTGCTTTTTGACAAAGTCAGTAGCTTGTACAGGAGCTGGCCTGCTCTTTTCAAAACCAAAGGAGCAAATCAGTACATGCTTTAAACCTAGACACTCCAGAGTAGTTTTACCAGTTTCCCACTAACTGGGCCCTGATGTGTTAGGAATTTGGCTTCTCTTGTGCTACCCAAAACATTTGATCAGGTATTAAGCAAATTTGCACCTGGTGCCTAAAAGCAATTGATGATGCACAGGGTTATTCTTTTTATTGCTCAAAAGGGAAGGAAAATGATTGTTAGAACAGTTTGTGGGTTTGGAGGAGAGATAGAAGAAACAAATATTTTGTTTATTTTCCTCTCCATTCAAATAAGTCCATCGATGAGATTCTTGCAATGATGTTTGCAACTGAAACTTGAGTGTCTCTGCGAAGAGATTTTACAAAGTCAAAGCAATGAAATGGATTGCACCTGTGCTCTGTGGAGGGATCTTGCTTGTGCTCTCCTGTGAGTTCAGAATTAAAATGAACTACAAACAAGTGTAACAGTGTTTCCCTTATCCATTTCTCCTGTGAGAAAGTGAAATAAGAAGGACACACAGCATAATAATGAAAAGCCATGTTTTTAGAATTCTGTTTCTCATAGCCAGCAGTCTGGTGAATAGTCTCAGAGAAGGGGTTTGATTTCTAAGAATTCAACTGGTTCTATGGCCACAGGCTTTGTGTTTTACTCTGTGTCTTAGGTCTTTTGCAAGCCTTTACCTCCTACAAGAGTGAAAAACAGTAGGGTGAGTGAATATACACAGCCAGATCTCTGTTCTTGCCCTGATGGATGGTGAGGAATTTAGCAGCAAGAGCATAGTTTATTTAAATGCCTAAATAACAATAATAAAATTATCTAAGTAAGCAAAAGTGTCTTAATGTAATGTCTTTCACATTGCTGCCCCCAAGGCTTCAGCTGGCCTAAAATGTGATCTGAGCCTGAAGTGGTCTGAGCTGTGCTGAGCAATGCTGTACATGTGTAGTTTCTTAGTTATGCAAACCATGTTAAATTGCATGCCTGATTTTGTTCGTGTGCCATAATTCCTTTCCAGATTGTCCCAGTACTTAGCAATCAATGCCTGATTAGTGCAGTTCTGTCATTCTGGGGTTTTTGGGGTGAAAACAGTGGAGAGCAGGGAAAAAGGTGTTTTTCATGTATGCACACAGCAAGAACTCCAGTCTGCACAAATCTTGTGTGATTGATGCAGTTACCATCACTTGATTCCTTCTGCAACATATATGGCTTTGGAGAACACTGATTCTCTTCTGATACTTGCTTTAGACCTCTGGTTTTGTTGACTTGACTAGAGTTTGTTCTTATTGTAATGGATTGTGAGAAGAAAGCATCTGTTCCTATGTGTTTTGCAGTATTTGCAGTTGAATTTAAATGAAAAAGAAATGGGATCTCTGGAAAGGTTGGTATCATAAGGCTTCTGGTATTTACACACCATCTGCTTCAATACACAATGGATAGCTGATCAGCTCTTTTCTGTAGCAGCAGGTAACATGGTGTTCCTGTGAATGGATAATATTGGTCCCAATTCTCTACTAGTGTAAGAGGAAAGAAAACAGGTCTTAGAGAGGGTGTACTTGTATATTCATTCTTCCTAAGTTGCCGTGGTCACATATTGTTGTGCAACACAAATACAGTAATAAAAGCATTTGGCCTGTTAGCTCCTTTATGACCCATTCATCTGTAAGGATGATGCCCTCAGCCATCAGACTGTAAGGTCTTGTCTCTGCCAATGACAGCAGGATAAAGACTATCCTGTTGCATATGTTTCGTTCACAAAGAATAGTTTTCTAAAGTGCTGAATCTAACACCCTAGACTTTCTCTCTCTCTCTTCTTTTTTTTTTTTTTTTTTTGTCTGCCTGCAGAGTCAAAATGTGGAATGTGGGCAAAAATACCTTTTCCACCTGCTGTTCTGTTCCAGCTTTCTTTGATATCTGAATTCCAGTTTTGAAAGAAGGAGCTCTTAGAAACTTGTATAAGCCAGTAGAGACTGGTCACAGCATTAATGTTTTAAAACCTTCTAATCCAATTTGTGCCAAAAGGTGCTTGTTGTTAAAATGCCCAAACACATCTAAAAGCAGGCTGAAGTGGTTTGTTCTTAATGTGTGTTATGCATCCACAGGTCCCATTAGCTTTGTCTGGCCCTGTGCTTTGACTTTTGATTATTTGGAAACCAGTTTTCACACTATGTTCTTTTATGCCTGACAAGCAAATTTAGACTGGAGTGGGAAAGAAAGCTTCTCATCCTCAGATGAGACAAGTTCTTGACCAAAAGAGGTGAGAGAAAAAGATCCCAAAGAGTTCCAGCATTTTTGTGTTTATTAAAGGAATTGTGTGCTTGAATCAAGAAGAAGCTGGCAAAAAGAAATATGAACTGGTGGACACAAAGTGTTTTAAATGGCTGTGTTATAAAGGAAAACTTTGCAAAAAATGTTCTTGAAATCTTAGGTGTTTGTGGGTAGGGGTTCTTCTCCTTGCAGTATTACTTTTAATTTTACAGCTATAAACCTAAGGAAACCCAGCTAGATGATGGTTACTAGTATTATGTATCACCTGTACTCAGTCTGAAATATTTTCCCTAAAAAATGAGGAAATTAACGAGCACAAGAATGTGAGAAATGAGCATTGTATATGATGCTTCCTACTACTTTCTATTTTTTATCAGGTTTTTTTTTTAGCATCTCCATCCTCTTATCTGCTTACAGAATATATGTGCTCAAGTCCATCTGCTAAGGTTGCATCTGAGAAAAAATGGGGACTCATCTGAAGAACATCTGTTGTATCATTTAGCAATCTTTTTTTTCTTGACTGATGTCAGCTCGTCAGCAATATTTAAGCTGCAAACTTGTAAGCTGACCCGCTGAAGGGCTCTTTCTAGTTCTTTTTTTCCCAGATTCCTGCTGGATCTTTAGAATGCCTTGCTGTTCTGCACTGAACAGCCTAGTTTAAATCTGCATAGACACTCAATGTTCTTAGCTTCCCCAAGGAAACTGGTAGCATTTATAGGCCATCAGTCGAGCTGAGACTCAGGACAGATGCATACCTTTCTGAGGACCCACTGTCTTTACCTGGATGAAATCTTGGATATCTTTGACTTGTGGATAGACTGAGTTGAATGCGGTGGTGAGAATGAGTTAGTGAAGATGGGATGGAGCAAAAGCAGATCTTCCCACCGTGTCCTTATGGGACTCTTGCTCTGGTACCATATGTTTTAATGCCATTTTGAGACTAGAGCCAGGGAAGAGGAAGGAGTGCTAACGTCTTAGAAGCCAGTGATGGAGCGCTGCCTCCGCAAAGCAGCCCTGCTACACTTGTTGGTGCTAATTAGTTTGTGTCTGTTGAGCCTCCTCATGACACAGTCTGTTCTAATTAACACTTCCCTGTAGATTGCTGCTGAACTCCAGAAATCTCCTTCATTTGTGACACACATTTCACCATCCCAGGGAGACAAATTTATTTTGTTGACAAAGGTGCTGATAACACTATCAGACTGCAGTTTAATGTGTGTCTCAGAGATGGAGAGAGGTGACAAGGCAGCCTGAGTGGGAGAATGAGTTAAAAATGACTCTCAGAATTGCAACTGTAATTTGTCTTCCAGGTTGAATTGTTTGAGCCCCAGACCATGTAATACGTTATTGGCTACAGACAGTTAGGGTCAGTGTTTATTCCTTCTATTCTCTTTATTCTATGTAGTAGCATCAAAAGGTACAATAGATTCAATTCCTAGAATGAGATGCTCAGAAATTATATACATGTACTATGTATATATTTGTAGATAAGCACACTATACACAAATATCTGTCTCTCTCTATAGTGTGTGTATATTGTTTGCTTTAAAAAAATAAATAAGTCAGCTACTCTGTAAGTTAAATATAGGCCTTGCAAATAGAATATAGCTGAAACTACTGCAAAATTTAAACCAGAGGCAGCAGCAACTAGAGACCTTGCAACAGGTTTTGGAAATAATTTGCAACTAAATATATGAGACCTTTTTTACTTGGGCTCTGGCACCTGCCAGTGGGGCTGGCTGCTGCAGCACAGAAAGGAGTAATTGCAAAAAGCTGTCTGACTCCATATGTACAATGAAACAGAATTGGACAAGGAGACCTGTGCTATTTCCATGTAGCAGAGAACTCTGGAAATTCTGGAAAGCCTTCCCCTGCCACCAAAGCTCCTCCTGCACTCATAGCACAACCATAGTCTATGCAGGCTGAAGCCTATCTAAAAGTGGGAAATGCTGGCCAGGGATTGGGGCATTTGGTTCCTTCTATGAGGAGGGGGCACCAACTGCAAGGCACCATCTGTCTAGTTTAGGTGATCTACTCTGTGTGAAAGGCCATATTTTATAGTTACAACCATTGAAGTCAGAGTTTGTGTGGCTCTTGGCATGAGTCCTTCCTGAGACTGGCGTTTCCTTGATGCTCAGGATCTTCTCTGCATCTTATATTGCTCCCTTCTGAGTGGCTTTATGTTTTAGTGCTGTTTTGTAGCATGAAAAAAGCTCCCCTGGAAATGCAAAAAGCAATTTTTCTGCCTTAATGGCTAACTTAGAATGAGTTGACTTCTGCAATTTCTCTTCAATCCTCTCTGCAACATAACAAATATCTCATCTCATAGTGTGGTTTCCTCTAGATATTTTGGTGTTGGCAATGCCCTGTACTGTGGTATGCCAGAAACTATACTTTCTTACCACATTTTCATTTTCTTGGTAATTATTCTAAGCATCACATATATCCCTGCAAAAGTTGAAGAGACCAGAGTAAAACTGACAAGGACAAATTGAGGCTTGAAGGACCTGGTGCAACACATGTAGAAAGTTTGCATGGAGTTCTCTGAATTTTTATGATATTGATCTCTAATTCTGTTTTTTATGGCCATGGGTTGCTTTTGCAGCCCCACTTGGAAAGACTTCAATTTTGTGTTTCAAGGGTGATCTCTGTTGTTAAAATAACTTCCAAAAGTTACTTTTGACACCCACTCAAACCTGGACTGCCTTTGAAGAGTCCAAGCCAAGCTAAAGCTGTCTTCCTCACAATAATGAAATGTTAACAGGATCTCAGCAGAAGAATAAATCATGAACTAGAACAATCTGCTCACCTTACACAGACCAGTACTGAGTTAATAGCTTAGCTTTGCCACTGGGAGTGGTTTCCATTGACTTCCATCTGCCCATCTTCTGTCTCAGCTTGATTAGAAATGGCTTCAGACATGGGTGGAAATGGAGATTTAACTAATTTTAGTCAATTTAAAAGGGTTTTTGCAAAGAATACCTTTGAAGAGTGGCTGTTTAAACAGCAAGTTTCCTGTTTGGAAGAAACAGTCTTCTATTTCTGTTCGAGTATTTTTTGTTCAGCTTGACTTTGCCCTTCTGCTTAATCTGAAAGGAAAATGGCAAATTAGGGCAAACATATCAGACCAAGCACAAAATATTCCTGGGATCATGTGGTTTGCTTGATTTGACAGGCAAGTACTCACCCTATGTTTTACATCTCAAAAAGCAGTATTGCAGCTCCCAGGCTCCATATAATGCTCATGTCACTTTTCCTATACAAGCCATACTTTGCTTTAGTAGTAAGTGATGTACAAAAAAAAGTCACTAAATAATTGGAAACTTGAACATAACATCTTTGCAGTTTGCAGGTGCAAGAATACAGACCTTCAGTGTTTCCTGTGCCAGGACTCCTCATGGAAGGATAGCCTAGCTTTAGAAACACCACTCTGCTCTTGCAGAGCTGATCAGCTTTCCCATACTTGGAACAGAAGCCAGCTTCCCTTCATGCTGAGGTAAAAACAGCGTAATTCAAAAACTAATTAAAAGAGTTCCCAGCATTCCAGTTATGTAGGAATACATAACAGGAGAGTCAGGCTTCTGTTTTTACTTTAACATTAGCAACATCTAATTAAGATAAGCAACATCTTTGGCTTTGAAGCATGATGTTTCATTAATCCTTTGCCTGCTGCTGTGCATTAGACACACAAAATGCTTCTCCAGCCACTTTGTGGCCCAAAGAGCAAAAGTATTATTTCAGCCACTTTTTTACATTTTTCAGATACTGGTCCATTGCTTGTTTGTTGCATTATCTTAATTTTCGTGCACTTGTGAAGAAACACAGGCATGTGGCATAAGGCTAGAGAAGCATGGGATGTGAGAGCCTAGTCATTCATCATGCAAAGAGATTGGAATGAGGAATGAATTGAAAGGAATGAGGCATTCCTGTAGGACTGACATGTGAGGGCCTCTCACAGGGGCAGATAAGTGGAGTCCTTTTCCCCTTCTCTCATTTAAGAGAAAAGCATTTTGTATAAATTTAGGCAATTTTTCTTTTGATTTAATTTCAAGTAAAGTGAAGTAGTATTTCATTTTCAGAATGAACAACTCAGTAATCACAGCTCTCACTGAAAGCTTCAACCTGATTTTGACAGACTCTCCTCCAAAGCAATACATGTGAAGTGGCCTCTTAATTGCTTATTGTATTGATTGAGACCATTTTTCTTTAAGAGAGTTTGGATTTAACAGAAATCTTCATGCTTATATTTTCCACTAGCATCTTCAGTGGACTCACCTACATGCTAAAAGCTTCTTAGGCACACCTTTTGTGTGTTAATTAAACAGGAAGGAATATCAGCATTCACAAAAATGGCAAAATAGTGGCAAAAATACCAAAGTAACAATACTTTTCTCTATGTTGTGTGCACAACTCAAGGCACTTTCCAGAAGAAGCTCATCCATTTGACATACAGAGAAATGGAGACTGGCAAGTTTTGTTAAATTTCTACAGGTAACTGTGGCAGAAGCCAAAGATTTGAGAGTTTCTTTGGCACGTTCTCACATAAATAGCACTTTTCCTATAGCTCCATGTTCTTGGTTATGTTGTTCAGTACTCCCTTAGAGGAGGAGAGATTTTACAGTAGCTCCAGTTCAAACTTTGGTCCACTAAGGACAAAGATAATTGAAAGGTGTTTACAGATGCCACAGCTGGTCAGTTTTCACAGTGAAGAACTCTACCCTGTGTTGGTGTTCACGTGGTGAAGAGCTGGATGATTGTTCAGCACTGCAGGCAGCCAGACAGTGCATTATGCTGCCTTTTGAAGAACAGCAGAACCCACAGGATGTGCAGCCTTGTCAAAGAATTTCAGTAAATGCTCAATGCAAGTCCCTCTGGCACATGTGGGCTATCTTCCCTTCTGATGTTGTTTATCAAAAGCAGTTCAGGTGTCCAATAGCTTTTGGAAAAGGAAACCAATAGCAACTTGTAGTCTGTTGTGTTCACACCATACCAACATCATCTTTGAAGCAACTTCTATGTCCTGAGAGCACCCCAGGAGTGCTCCATCCATCCCAATGTAGCATCCTCTGGCATGGTCTGGATGACCCCTTGTCAAGAACGGGCAGATATGTACACTTGCTCTACACATTGTGATTGACTCTTCAAAAGCTGAGGCAATTTTTAATGAGCACATTGTTTTCAGGTTTAAAAAGTCGTTCAACCCACTTTGCATATAGTTAACACAGAGTATGTTACAAGGGCTTTTTCAGAGGGTGACATGTCAGTGTGGATGTGGCAGAAATCCATAAATGATGGTCTGACTTGTTTTAATTATTGGCTGGTGAACTCTCTTGATTTGCAGGGATTTGCTTGGGAGGCTGTTCCTGTAAACTGTGCATTGCTAAGTGATTATCTTATCTGGGTGGGCAGGCAGAGGGAGAACTCAGCTTCAGAAAAGGCAAGGAAATAAGTAAAAGACAAGATCAGGAAAATGTTTTGCTTTTGTGCTCAATAATAAACATTCTTGTCATTTTCACCTTTCTCTGCTGTTATCATATGGTTTATAATAAAATTTTGTATTTGGTTTTTGTTCACTTAAGTTTATCTGGGAACTTACATTGAGGTATCTTTGTCAAAGTCATGTCATTTTGTGTTGCAGTAAGTGAAGGCCAGTGAGGTCTTCAATGAGTTAATTTTTTTCTCACTAATTTAATCTGATCATTCTGAAATGTCTAATTTTCCCATCTGAAAAAACCCAAACCTCACAGATTTATCTCTAAGTAAGCAGTTAACAAATCCAATGCACAGAAAACAAGACATATTCAAAATACTTTTGTGCAGCCATGGCAATACAAAACTGTAAATGCCTCCTGTCCTACACTGAAAATTTCCCCTGAACTGGAGGAATTTGATTCCCCAAGCAAAGGGTCTGTACTCAGATGTGCAAAGAGTTGAAGGCTGTTATTTCTCCTATCTAATCTATATGCTTCTGCAAAAGGAAATTAAAATAGGGGCCTGCATCCATCCTGTATTCAAATCCTGCTTCAGACCTTGCACTGGCTGAATATGGCCATAGTCAAAATACCTCTGCAGTGTCTTTAAAAAGAAAAAAATCATCAATGTAAAAAGAAATAATATCTTCATGACAAATAGCAGTTAACATTGCTGACCCCTTTTTTTGAGACCTGGGTGATTTTTTCTGTGCTACTGAGTGTATCAAGTCTAGGGAAAGATTCTTTTAAAATCCCAGCCATAATTGTGCAGCACCACTTGGAGCACATAGACAGCTCCTCAGGATGACTGTCAAAGATGTGGCTGACAGCAAGATATCAAACAGCAGAAGGAAGGAAGTTTATCCTCTCCCAAAGCTGCAGGGACTGACCCATTGGCGGGGCAGGAAGAGCCAAGTGTGTGCAGCATCTGGGAAGGAGGTGGTGTAAGTGAAAGCTTTCCTGGTCCCTTGGCTGTAACCTGTCTCACTGGATCACGAGCAGTTTCCTGTGGCTGCAGGAGGCCACCTGCTTCCATGCTCACTAAACAAACAGAGGATATATTCCTGTCTTCCTAGCTGATTTTCTCTTTTCAACTGCCTCCCAGAGGTTGAGCAGCTAGGGAAAGAGGAATGTTCATTAGTCACCCTGTTGATGCAGGGTTTTCTGCTCTTTCTTCTGCAGATGTTGTGTTTCCCATGCAGTGTAATAAAACAGGAAATTGTGGGAGAAGTTAATGGGTGAGTCAGGCCCTCTCAGTGTGAAGCCTTTTTTTGATTAAAGGCTGCTGCTGAGAAACCTCTGGACTCTCACCAATATGTGCCCTCACTAACAACACAATCAGCACCTGAGAAAAGGGACTATAAAATGAGAGAGGTGGGAGGAAATAGGTTTGGTGCTATGTGTCCTCCAGAAGGGACCTGTGTGTCTTCTCTCTGCAATTTCTTTCCTACAAATGGTGGAACTAGAGCTATATAGTGTTCTGCAGTTGATGGGGTGTTATGTAGGGTTCAAAGTAAGTAGTTGCATATAGGATGCCAAAGGATCTTGTGTGGTAACAAGGCAGACATACGGAAGGCTGCCAGCTGCTGAGCTGCAAGCATTCTGTGACCATAGTGAGCACTGTGATCAGGTCAGTGTGTCGAAAGGGTCTCACACAGGGCTCTCAAAGCAGCCAAGACTTTGGTGCTTTTCCTTCAGTTGTTGCTCTTACATGGCAAACTCACTGGAGGCCATTGATGGAAACCATGGGACACAGAAAAAGAGGACATCTGGGTACATCACTCCTGTGCAGCAGCTTTAAAGCCACACTGGAACAGTCCTTTCCTTCTGCCCCTTCTCCTTTCCCTTCCTTCACTTTTACTCTCCCTTTTCCTAGGATCTCAGTGGCTGGAGATTCCTTTATTCCTTTCCTCTCTGGCAGACGTCTCAGGGCCCTTAGTCCACAGACTTTCCTGCAGGCAAAGTTTTTGTTGCTGAGTAAGTTTTCTGTTGTTAGCACAATATCTTGTGACTGTTTCCTGTTTTTACCCTCTTAGAAATTTATTTAAAACGCATAATTTGGTTTCTTATTATCTTTCTTCAAATACCTGCTTTCTCAATTTTTTTTTTCTCAAGCTCCCACTTTTGCTCATCTGTTAGCAAGTAAGTGCTTATTAGAAATGTGTTCCTTCTTGAGTACTGTTTCCCAGACTTATTGGAATATGTATTGTCAGAACTATTCTTCATATACCCATTCTTAGGAGTTAGTATGTGTCAGCTGACTAACACTTCTGAACTAAGAGCACGGGTCTGTCAGTTATCCTTAAATTCCCTTTGGGACAGGAGGAAAGGGGAAGCCCTCTGTGCTCTGTCAGTGATCTACAGTGATCACCATCTGGGTTTCCTGCACAATGCATCTGCCCGATGATTACTGACACAAAACAGTTAATATTTTACTGAGATCCAAATTATGACTTGTGCATTTGCATCAAACCTTTTTGGGTAAGACCCATTTTTTGATAGAGGCTCTGGAAGACCAATATTTTATTGTCTTATGATTCTTGGACAAAGCATTATGCTTTTCTTGCAGTGGAAAGTAGAAGGAGAAGTTATGACTGTAGTTTACACAAACAAAGAGGTAGGTTTAAATTTCTTATTCACACTTGCCTGTGTTTAGTTTCTGAAAGAGATCATCAGCTCCATTTTGTTACCAGATGGAAAGACAGGAACATTTGCAATGTGTTTCTTTAAGACCAAACAGAAATGCCTCATATTTAAGAAGATAGCTGAATGCCCTTTCTGAATGCAAGTTGGTGGCAGGACTGCAGGTGCCAGGTCATCTCACTGTGGAATCTCACCTCCCACCTCTGCCCAGCAGCATCCCTCTTCACCCTCCCTGTGCCTTCCCTGTTCTCCTGCCCTGAGGGGATGTTAGACACCTCTAGGAAACAGCTTTTCTTGGTCAGGTCTCTGTGTCTTGTCTTGTAACTCCCTTCCTGTTATTGCCTTGGTCCTTGGCTTAGGGCTGAGTGGAAGGACATGGGTATCACCTACCATGTTTCCTTTGCTGCTCTGGTTTCTCCTCAGCCAGCCCTCTCAAGGTGCAACTGGGCTGGACCCTGTCACCTCTGTGAGACTTGGTGGCTCACAGGGAGCGTGGTTTGGCTTCATGGGCCACTGCTGGGGCTGAGCTCTGCTGCTGCTGTGGTGCCCCAGGGACTGCGTCCCAGATGGTTTGGGCAGGAGAGATTATGGTGTGGAGATGTGGAAAGTGGATGTGCTCTAACAAAGTGACTACTTCTGACCAACCTTCCGGGATGTCTGCAGCTCCCACTGTTAAAACAACAGACTCCATCCAAGCAAAGCCTCACAGAGCTGCTGTTGGTTTTACTTACTAAGAGGAACTGCCTGGGTTTCTTGCCCTCTCCTCTTCCTGGAGTTTTACTGCTTGAGAAGAAGCTGTTGGAATTTGGAGAAAAGCAATTAATGAAGGAGTTGGGATTTTGACTGACATAGTAATTACGCTGGAAAATGTAATTTTCCCTGCATATTAGAGATGGGATTATTTCAAGGAGATCTCATTAATGTGCTGTTCACCAACAAAGAGCCCAGTAACCTCTCTATTAATAAGATTAGAATGGAGGTCATAATGCAGGAAGCTGTTAGGGTGATATATTCAAGGTTTTGTCCTAAAAAAAATAAGTTATCTTCTCCTGTCTGTTGAGGGCATACAGGAGTTGATTTCATTTAAAAGACATATCCTCATTTTCTAGCTAGGGGATAACCTGTGCCCAAACTCCTTTGTCCAGATGCTTTACATCAGCAGTGAAATCCGAGGGTTCAGGGGGGAGCCTGGAGCAGAGGTCAGAGCAGCTGAGAATGAGCAGGCAGGTAGTTCCTCTGGCATCCCTCCTTAGATCAGTCACTTCCTCCTGTAACTGCAAGCATGACCCTCTACCGTCTGCTTCTCTCTCTCTGTCTATAACGTGGATAATAATTGTCCACAAGTCATTTAAGATTAATGGCTCTTTGTGCAGTGCTCCAGCTCCCACAGAGCAAGGTCTGCACCCCTCGTCACGGACAACTGCTGCAATCATATCTGACCTGCTGTGTTTTGAAGTGGGTGGGAAATTTGAATACAGAGGGATGGAAAGGGGTGTTGTTGGTTTGGTTGTAGTTTGATCAACATGTGAAAATTCAGGCTTTTCTGGAACACCATGTAGGTAATGCAGATGCTTTTTCTGGTTACACAAGACTTCTTCCACTCCCTGCTGACGGCTGTGGGGTGTTTTTGGGTTAGCCAGAGAGTGACACTGCTAAAAACATTTCCAGGCAGCTTTCCCCTTCCTGACTCTGCTCACATCTGTCCACCATCTGCTTTGATTTTGCCTCTGTTGTGCTATGTGTAAACATCCTCTTGAAATGTTCAGGGCACAGAATGTTTGGGAGATCATCCCTTCCAGCTTGAGGTGTGAGCTGCAGCCTCCTGCTGCTGCATTAAACATGGGAGATGCTGCACAGTGCCATAGAGGAAAACCAGCTGGCATTTATTATCAGCACTGCTGGTCTGTGGGAATTTCAGTTATGGGTCAGAGATCCCTGTTGTCGGGCTAAATGTGCAAACAGCAACTGAGACCAGTTCATACTGTCCTGTGCTAACCTTTCCACTGTAAGGTCTACCACCATCTACAAATATTTTTAAAGTTAAAACCACAAGTTAAATTTACTTCTAAAAGGGAGATATGTCAGATGGTAAAGTCTTCAATGTCACTATTGATTTTTACCAGAGAGGCACTGATGTATTGTAATAGAGTGCAGTGGTGTTAAATCCCTTGATAATTTACCAGGGGAACCCAGGATATCTCTTGCATACAAGTTGTGTACTTAACTGCTTTAGCATTAAAATAAATAAATGAAGCATTGCTTATCCTCTTGGTTCTCTATATCTCATTACCTTTCAGACAATATGAAGAAATAGAGGTAGGGAAAGGCTATTTCAAATTTATGTAAAGATGAATAGCATGATTTCAGTGAGTTACCACCTGCTAATGATAGAAGCGAGGTCAATAATCCCTCCTCATGTCCTCAGAAGTCAATGCTGGGAATTTTATCTGGTACTGCTGCACTGGACCTTAGTTCAGCCAAAGTATAGGACAGGATAGGTATCCAGCAAGATCTCTGCCTGGAACACAGAGTTTGAGATACCTGTTTAAATGCATTCTAGCCTGGTCAGAACCAGAAGAGTGATTGAGTGGTAATGCAGGATGGGAGGAGGTGAACTGTCTCATAAGACAAGTGATGTACTGAGCTGCCTGACTGCCTTCTGCTCTCAGGGTCCTCTGTGAGTTACACTAGCAGCCACATCACCCTGGTCTCCTTTGGGTTCAGCCCTTTTTGTGGCTTTCACAGTATCACTTTCTTGCCTGTCAAGCTCTTCAGAGACAGTACTTTTATTATCTGTGTCTCATGTATCGTTGGATGTTCTCCTGTCAGTATTTTACTGCCTGCTTGTATGCAACAAAGCAGAGGGAAGGCTGTTACTGGAAGGGTACATGTTTAGTGTTTAGATTTTTTTTCCACTGGTTTGTTTTACTGTCACAGTGAGACAGATACGGGTGGAAAAGTGCAAAATATGTGCTCAGCTACTGTTGTAGTCAGGCTGTAACATCGTAGAATATTCTTGTGTTTGAAAAGAAGAACGTTTCAGATTATGAATGTGTGGCAGGATGTCCAAGCTAAAGCTAACTTTTTTCTTTTTAAAAGCTTCTAATAGTTTTGTTTTTAGCAATTTTACTCTGCAACATTTCAATTTTAGAGTGATACACTACTCTTGGTGCCTGTGTGTGGTGAAGTCTGGCACTGTGCTTTTTTTTTTTGCTTTTTTTTTTTTTTTCTCATTTAAGACGGATCCTCTCTTGCCTTCATTTCATTTGTCTCAGTAGTGGAGCTGCTCTCTGAAAGAGGGAAAATTGCATCTTGCAAAAATAGTCTGACCAAAATCCAAGAATTTTATGATTGTCCCTTTGGATCCAAAAGCTGGGCACAGACAACAGGAGAAATCTCAGTGTGGAACCCCCCTAGTTTGGGCTTAGCTGGGCACTTGGGCCATTTCTGGAAAGGTCACTGATAACCTCTGCCAAGGTGGAGTGGAGAGTCAGGCTCAAGTTCTTCCTGAATCTTGGGTCTTCAGAAATGGAACAGAGCAGCTTCATGGCTTTGTTTCAGAACATGGCGAGAGAACTGTGTGATTTGTTATTTTCTTCTAATACAGTGTTTGGAAGCCAGCAGGGAAAAATGTGAAGCAGGATACCCTTTTCACAAATTCACTATAGCAGTAATTTTGCATATTATTGAGGAATAGCAGCCAGTCCACAGCCTGCAAATTAATTTCTTGGTTGCTTTCTAGTTCCCTTTTCAGAAAATACAACGGTGTGTTTTTGGACTTGATATACAACTTGGGTGGAATGCGACAGTTTTCTACAAAAACATTTATGTTGAAGCAAAGTGAAAGCACAAAAGCAAAGGTGCTGAATGAGAGCCTTTTTTGTATTAGGATCCTCTAACAAATATGAGGTGTTTTCAAGCTAGTTTACCAAGTTCTTGTGAAATTGATTGCAAAAGGAGTCACATTTTAAAAGCACATAAGAACAACTTCTTCCTTGTCATCTATTTCCAAAAGCAGCTTAAAACATGAACATGACTAGCTTTCATAGAAATTGCTTGACACTTGATTACAAAGATTGCTTCTGTGTACGAGAGCTCAAACCTATTTGTTCCTAGTATCTGAGTTTGTTTTTTTTTTTTTAATAAGATTGCTGAGGTTATAAATGTTTTTGTTGTCAAAGCATTCTCAGCAGCATTGTCTTAAGACAGCACCAGCAAATGGTTCTTCTCATTTCAAGCACAAAAAGTAGAGTCTCTAGATCTTTTCCAATTTATAGGACAAGCTTACAATGTAACTCCACCACCCTACTATGGTCTGTCTGTGTTTAAAAAAAGGAGTTTTGTATCACAGGGAGAAGGTAAGGGACAATATAACAGGAGTAGGAAAAAGAGATGTTTTACTGTGGATCATGGGTATTTAATAAAGTGCTGAAGGCACTGAGCCAAAATCAGCACTGGTGGCACTGACCAATAAAACACCTGTTTTTCAGTAGTGCTGCACTCATTTACTTCAACAGTTCCCAGGTGCTCTGCTTCCTGTTGAATATTTTTGCCCTGAGTTGTCAGGATGAATAGCTAATTACTTTTAATCTTCCATCACAGGGATATGGAGAAAAGGATTTGCCAAATGCTGACGCAACTTCTGCTGATGGTGTGATTTGGTTACAGCCATTGCTGCCTGTCAAAAATAGGGCATTTGCGTGGGAAGTCTGAATATCTGTCCCAGCAAATATTTTTTGCCTTACTGCTCTGTACATGCCCATTTGCACACTCTCTTCACATTTTTTTGCACTTAGGTGCACTTCATAGTAACCAATGCTTTGCCTTCAGTGAGATGAATTTGGTCTTTGCTGGATGGTTTGATGTAACAGTAGAGATAAAACTTGCATTCCTTAGGTGTCTTCTAATCCTGATTGTAGATGAACAGAGAAATGAGATTTGGGTTGAGTTACAGGTGCCTGTTCCAACCCTTAACCTTTCTGAGTCTGCATTAAATTTTCCAAGGGAATAGTTGAAATCCTCTCTTTTCAGATGTCTGAAAATTAGGTTGGATACAGCAGTAGCAAGCATCCTATAGGGAACATTTCAGTACTGTAAAGTGGTCTACATGGTTCAGATTCAGAGATGGAAAAAGATCCATTAAGTACAGAGCAACAATAATTGTGCAGCTGAGGTGCTAAAAAACACAAGCATTTGCATTTCTCTTTTGAGTCTTTGAAGCAGCAGCTTGCCAGTAGCCGAGTTCCTCTTAAATATATGTGACACAGCCATTTCCTTATTATCACTTTTATAGACAAGGGATCCAGTAGCACATTACTTCTTAAATGTCCTGCCATTATGAAGGGATTTGCTGTTCGTTGTAATAATGCCAATCATGATGAATTCATTTTGCATTCATGTAAATGTCATGAGCACTTTAGATTATTTTCTCCCCTAATTTAAATCAGTAAAGGGACACTTAAAAGCAGTATCCGTACAGCCATTGCTCTGCCAATGAACAAAGGAAAAGCATGCCTGTAGATTCAGGCTTGCATAATCCCCTACACAGCAGGGAAGCTTCCTCCTGGCTAGAAATTAGCAACCAGCCCTTCTGGATTGATTGACTCTTCCTTGTGACAGCATGGACCTTAATCAATTTGTTGCATGCACATGGGCACATCTGTGCCTGCCGAAGGCATTTCGCTGCCATTTAGAGGCTGGCTCAATTTAATGGACCACTTACTGTATCAGATACCTGCTTTGGGGATCTTTTGGAGGTGAGGAAGGGAAGGAACTCCCTGTATTCATCAGAAGAACCATCCTCTTACTTTTTTTGCAGAGTGCTCTGGGTGCTTCCCCTCACATAAGTGCACTTTATCTGTGAAAGGTTGGCGCTGCCATGATCAGCCTGTTGTCAGTGGATAAACTCTGTAGTTCAGTGATGCAGAATGTCTGCTCAGTGAACTGGGAGAGAGAAATAATTTGGTGGCAGATGTTCAGAGTTCAAACAGCTCTGAACTTCCAAGTGCTAATGTGAATTGCAGAGTGTGTGGGGAGAGTACAGGAGGGGACAAAGACTGGGGACCAGAGGGCTTGTGCAGAGTGAAGAGGGCCAAAGGAAGGTGTTTAAATTACTCCAGAGTTCTCCTACTTAACCCAAGCTCTACCGGGTCATCACACTGCAAAGAAAAATATCCACCTTTTTATATACCATACACTCAGATAATTTCGTGCTGATGTCTCAGATTTTTGAAGGTGTGAATGCTTCAGGTGTCCCTGGAAACCCACCAAAGCTATTTTGTGTATCAGTGGGCACATAAGTTACTCAAGTTTCCCAACACTCTTGTGAGTCAGAAGAGAAAACTGTGGCATTGAAGAGCTACGTGATCAGCTGAGAGTCATTGATGAGGTAAGCTGCAGAAAAGATTGGAATGTTGAAGCTCCAATCCTCAGATTTCTGTCCTACATTTCCAGTCTCCTCTGTTCTATCCTCATGTCTTGGTAAGTGAGTCTGGTGCCATTTTACTATATCAGACCCAGCTGGCCCCAGAATATCTGTGACTTCACACCAGGACTATATGGTTCAGGTCTGTGTCCTGAGCACTGAGTCATCAGATGAATGTGCATCCAACTGGCTGGCTTCATTTTCAGAGGCTGAGAGAGGGAAAGGCTGGGAAACAAAAGACCCAGTTTAAACCAGAGCAGCACAGGTAGGGAAAATGCTGAGCAGAAACCTGTAGACATTTTTGATAATGCAGTCACGATCTCATCATGAATAAAACAATGTGTTTCACTTGACCACTCCATCTAATAAGGATTCACCTCTGCTGGATTCTATCATTTTCAAAGTAATGAAATCTCTGCATCACCTTGAAAGAGATAATTTGACCTTTGTGTTTATATGCATGTACATGACAGTAATTTCTATGGGTACCCAGTAGGTCCATTGCTACTTACCTTTTTTGATGCAGGAGAAAGGCTTCTTCTCAGGTTTATTGGTTCAGACAGCTAGCTGGGAGTTGTGGGCTTGAAACCAGCAGTCTGCCCCTGCTGCGATCAACACTCCTTTTCCACACCAAGAAGGCTGTCGTGTGGTTTAGGCATAATCACTTCAGACGCCGAACTGCAAGGAGGAATTCTTAATGTGAAAGGGGAGTGTGCAGATGGAGAGTGAAAGCAAAATAGCTGTTGTACTTCAGAAATGGATTCTTAGTTCACTTGGAAATATTCCTTTATGGTTAAGTTCTTAGAGGTACTACTACCCTTTGTTAGGTTTTTTAGGTGGAAATTTGTAATGGTTAATATCTACTGCTTTGTGTCTATGCTAGAAGAGACTGGGAGGGGCACAATAAACCCACCCAGGTCCTGTGGTCATTTCTTCATGCAGTCTTAGCATACTAAGTCAAATCAATTACTGGTGCCAAAACTTTCATATACCTTATTTCATACCTGAATCCAAGGTTTATAATTTTGGGACATTTTTGTCTCTGGTTTAGTAGGACCAAAGGGAGCAGATTTAGTTTGATCATGCCCCTCCTGTTGTGTAATATGTCCGAGCTGTGGTGATTGATCATACAAGCAGCTATAGATTTTGATTCTGCCTCTTTTTAACCATTCTCAAAAAATGCTAGGTATTTCCAGCACTGAAGGTCTAGCATCCTTCCTATCTCATGTTGCAGTAATTACTTCAGTTGAAGTCCAGGTGAATTGCACCTTTGGATGGAGATTGTATAAACCTTGGTCATTTCTTTTCTTGAATGGTTTTCATGGGTTTTTTTTTGGAAATGTCCAAGAATCGACTCCAAATTCAATTTAGGAGCAGCAGCAGGCTGTGCAAGCATATGTGAAGTCAGAGAGGAAAGCAGTTTGTTGTGAAAGGAGACTAGAATTTCTCACCTTCCAGTTGTGTAGCAGCAGTGGCACACTGAACCTCAAGAAATTACTGTGAGTAAGAGTGCGACTGTGGTGCTCTTTGCTGATCCTTTACTTGAGATGAACAACTCTTTTTGTGCACTGTGCTACTCTGCAAGATAACAAAAAAAGGAACTCACTATATAGGCCAATGTTTCCTCCATTATCTCTTAAATTAAGTTGTTCTTTGGCATCAGTATTTACAGGCATGGCATCAAAGTGCCACTCAGAAATGCTTATGGAGATTACAGCGGGAAATTACATCCTCTCTTAAGACAAGGCCAGTACTACATGAGTGAAGGACAATTTCCTAAGTGCAGTGACAGCAGCCTAAGCATCAGTGCTGCTTCTGCCAGGAGCCACACGTTGCCCTAGAGGCAAAACTTAGTGGTGCTCTAGCCTTGCAAACTACTTCAGTGACCTGGTGGTACCAGACTGTGAAATCTGTGTAGAAGAACATTTATGGTAACTAATCCACTCTGTCCCCAAGCCACTGGTGGTGGACTGAAATATGTTTTTGTCTGGTTTTAATCAGAAGTGGATTGCATGGGAAATTAAAAACAAGAACTGAAACACTATATTGGATTGTATACTTGCTCTAGTTACTTTACAGGGTTTAGTTTTAATTCCTGCTCAGATGAGCCCAGCCAAAGTAAGGAAACTGCACTACAAGAGACCTGGAGACTTAATATTTCACCACTGGAACTGGGGAGGGTTTGAGGGTGGAGTGTGGGAATCCTGAGTTGGCCAGTCTACCCTGAGGACGAAGAACAAATGATGAAGGTGAGATTACCCTGAAAAACCCTACATAGTTTTAAGGGAGGTGTTTTTTCTAAACAATTGCTAAATTATTCTCATCTTTTAAGAAATGTGTATTTTGCAAGGAATATATAGTACTCACTCTTCAAACAATGAATGTATATTACCCTCTTTAGTGAAATCATGCATTTTTATATAAGAGAGAACATTTTCCATTTTAAAGCTGCAATTACTCCTTGTTTTATCTGGTATAAAACCTTTGTCTTAGCTGCAGAATGGCTCATTAAACATTCTCCAGCTTGGGGGTGTGTGTGTGTTGGGCCGGCAAGGGCACATGCCACTGTCAGTGGTGAAGAACACTCTTCTGCTCTGGCTTCTTGGGAATGGCTGCTCCCACTCCAGTCCTCTCTGCCTGAAACAGGCCTGGAGAAACCTTTTTGCTTCAGAGGGAGGTCACCTGGTAACCAAGCCAGGATTGTGTCACTGAGTTAGGGTTTATTGTCAAGGATGTGGGATTATGTGCTGTGTGAGAACAGAGAAATGTTTTAAGACATCTGGATGCTGAATTCCCATTAAAAATAGAAGCATATGAGCATCCATATTATCCATATTGCCCAGGCAGCTTCTGAAGCATCAGTCTTAGTAGTAGTATTAATTCCAATTCATTAGTATTAATTGTAGAATTGCTTCCAGAAATGAGTCAAAGGTCTAAGAGGAGAAGAGTCACTGTTTCAAAAGACTTTGGTTAGCCATATTTATACAAGAGTCCACTTGACCACAGTGGGAACTTTGGTTTGCTTTCTTTGGGTTTTTGGACAAATGTTTGGATTTGGCCAGTGTAGCAGTAGACTCTTGCCAGAGTTTTGCTGTCAGCTGCTTTTTCCAGCTGCGTTGGGGTGCATATATCTTCTGAGAAGGAGAGCTGGTTCCTGCAAGCAGGTTTGCTGACCAGCTGTCTCCTGGGACATTTGGGCAGGGCTCTGGTGGACATGTGGGCAACAGGGAGAGGCCTGGGTCAACTTGATCTCAGCTTTGTACCTGCACATGTGTCAGTACTTCCTGTTGCATGTGCCATTTGTGTTGCTCTATTTGGCTGATCTGCAGGCATGTTTCCACTTCTGTGATAGCTACCGCCACATCTAAATGCAGCTCAATTTTGATCAATAATTATTAAAAGTGAACCTGTACTTTTTTCTGTTCTGGCATCTAATGGTTCTGGGGGTAGGTAATTTTATTGTCTTGTCTAGAAATGGAAAATTTTTGCAGTGCTACTTTTTTATTTATGGTCCCAGATGGAAAGCACTCAAGTCCTGAAAAACATCCAGATGTCTCTGTGGCACATTTCCCCTACTCTTCTGAGGGTGTGTGAGAGGGGGAATTCTATCCTTCATTTAGATATAAATGCTCTCCACTTTCCTCATTTCTTAAATACACTTCCTGGATACTTAATACTGGAAAAAAAGTACTGTTCAGTTTTTCTGCCCTTCTTACTCTGTAAAGAGAGTTGTTGGAAGAGACATTTGCTATTACAAAATAATCTCCACTAAATTCACTGCTCTAGAGGAGCCTGAAGACAAGCAGGCTGAGAGCCTGGGACACTGTAAGGTACAATAGAGTTTAACTCTGCCCTGGGAGTTGTTTCCCATTGGAAGTGATGGAGAGCTGCCAGAGCTCAGGTTTGCATGGGAGCCCCTTATAGCAGTCATAGGGTCTGTCCCAGGCTCCCTGGCTAAATGGGGGCCTCATGGCTCCAGTGCAATGCGGCATCAGAAGCCCTCTGAGGACAGGGATTCATTTTGACATAAATACTTCTTTGTCCATTTTGTCCAGTATTTCTAGAAGGGAAATTGCTAATGAGTCATGGTAATGAGTGTGAGCTCCCAAATATTTAAGCAGAGCTAGTGAGCAAGCAATAACTGTAACCTTTTGTCTTCTACTCTTCCTATCTCTCCCAATGTGTATTTAGTAGAAAAACTGTTCCTGGTCCTTGTCATCTTTTATTATTTTTGTTCATTATGTGGGATCCCTGGGAGACATTCTCATTTTTAATGTGAGCCAATGTTAAACTTACTTATCAGATTTTCATGAGGCTCCTCCTTCATCACTGAGAGGAAGTGGAAGAATTAATTATGGAGACAATCAACTGTTCAACCTCAAAGACTGAAACAGTATCACAATGTGGTATCTAATGAGGAGTGAAGCAACATGAATGAGATTTGTTCTGCGAGTTTTGCCTGTTCCTCTCAGTCTTCAGGTCATTTAAGTTAGAAGAATCTTATTCAGGATGTATGTTTAAACTACAGTGAACGTGATTGTCAGACAATCTCAGCCTTAACATTACTCTTCTCCCAAGGGTGATTCCCACTTTTGACATTAAAAAGTTCTAAAACACAGAAATTGAATTTTTAGGTCCTAGGTCTAAATTAATGATGAAGCTTAAATAAGCATAAAAGTTTAAAACTAAGAGGGAAATTTCTCGTCTCCCTAGGGAGAAAGAACTGTCAAAAACCAGCTTGAGCCGAACTCAAAGCAAAGGCAAATAAAGCAAATAGAAAAAAGCTCTTGCAATCAAATAATTACAAAGTGAGGAAAGACTAGGGGGATGGGAGAAGATGTACTGCACAATAAGGGTGGGTTACAATTAAATGTAAAATTGGTAGAGCTCCAGAACTAAGGAACTGCTTTGCCTCTCTGTTCAGGAAAGATGATTTTGTTGGACCTGATCAAGCCAATACTTTTCCACCTTTGTTCAATACCGGGGGTGGACTAAAGGAAGGTGACAGTAGCTCTGGCGTAAGAAGGAGAGACAACTACCTTATTCTAGGTCATGTGGAACTTTGAGACTTCACTAGACATGCCTGAGGGGTTGGTTATATCTTTCCCAGAATTCTGCTGCAATTTATACATGAAATCCTCTGTCAAAGTAAGCATTATGTGAGTTTTTAAAATAAATATGTGAAATCTGAATTTACACCATTTGACTAAACAACAGGAAATCTCAGGGATAGGCAGACATACTAATTTAACCTCAGTTCATATTCACCACTATAGAGCAATTTGGGAAGCAGAGAATGACCAAGAATGAATGCAAAGTAGGAGAAACCCAGAGATTATCCTGATTTGGAAGGGACCCATGAGGACTGACCAGTTGCTGAGTAGTGTGCACCTTGATTCTCCCCCTGGACCAGTGGAATGGCCTCCTGTGGAGAGGCACCCATCCTGTGAACTGCTGTGCCATGCCCTATTTGCCTGCTCCATTCACCAGCAGTACCCGGGATTACTAAATGTGGCAGCAGAGGCATTCACTGTTCCTCCCAATGCCACCTTCACCTCTGCAGCCACTCCCTGGAGAGCTGCTGCTCCCAGCTGGTGTTGGTGCTCTCTGTGGCTCTATGAACTTGCCTGGTTTGCTGCAGTTCCCTGTTCCACTGCAGGATGTGCCTGTGCCAGAGTTGTTCTCCTCGGCAAGTGACCAAATAAATACAACATCAGGTTTTCAAAGATAGTGCCAAATTTATACGATACCTTTAAGTAATGAAATAACTGATCATCTTGGCAAAGAAATGCAATAAACAGAAATTATTTGAAGCCACAATTCACAGTGAGTTGGATAAGCTGGAGAAGATGGGGATTAGAAAGTAGCAAAAGCACATGAGTATCAAGGAGATGTCAGGAAGTGATAGGAAGGTTAGAGAGAGGTTATTGAGACTTTATCAGGGAATAGTTTGGACACCAGTCTTGCTTAATATTTTTATTAGTGACTTTGGCTCAGAAAGTAGAGAGAGTTAATGAAATGGCTTTCTGTTACTGACATGAAGTTGTGAGACACATCGATAAAAGGAAGATCAAGATACTGTGCAAGAAGAATTGGATGACCTTGAAGATTATACAGTAGAAATGTTGTAAAATGGCATGGTACCAAGTACAAGGTTATTCACCTAAGGATTAAACATAATCCACTTTGCTGGAAAATGGGCTCATAACTTAGAGAGGGGTGAGGCACTAGTGCTTATGGCTTGGTCCAGATAAGACTAGCAGCATTTATTTTGTCTAGAAATTCAATTATTTTATTGGAGAAAAGAGTTGAGTTAATTTGTGCAATATGTTTTTTTGAAAACCTGTACAGTATTTTGCAGCATAAGATGCCAATGTGGTGCAGCTGGGAAAAGGGCAAATGCAATCCTCCCTGTACAGTTGATAGAGAGGGGCTTTACATCTGTTGTGTATTTGGAATCAAGAGTGCAGTTCTGATCACTCATATTCAAGAAGCATGAACCTGCAAATGTATTCACTGATGGTTTGTTTTAAGGAAAAGGTAATACAAAGGGAGAAGAAGATCTGTGTCACACAGTAAAATGATGGCAAAGAGGCAGCAGGAGTCTGCCATGTGTGTTGGAAAGAATAATTTAAGCTAACAGCCTTGGCACAAGAAAAGCAGGGCACAGATTATTGAGGAATACATTCAGGCTAGCAATTAGAAGAAAAATTTTAACTACAGGGAAAGTGAGGCTCTGATGTAGGTTTCCACTTAGAGAATTCAGAACAGCACAATTTTTTTCCTGGCAAAAAACAAAGGTGAAAATATGGTTAGTTTAGGACAGAGCCCATGCTGGACAGAATGTATTTACCTGTGATGGATGGAAACAGGGCTTGGCTGGTTCAGAGGGAGTCTTTGCATCCTGGGTTCTTCATTTTATCTCAGGATGAGTGAAGAGCTTGAGGGGAGAAGAAGAGATTTGGCTGAGGAGATATTTGGTGAAGCAGGGGAGAGAAGCATGCCAGCAGGTAGGAATCTACCTGGCAACAATTAAATGATAGGTTTATAGCAGTCTTTCTACTGAGAGCATCATTTGAAACCTTGTAAAAGCACATGAATATATGATCAATCACTACTCAGTTCTCTCTAGGGTTCTCACATGGTGAGCCAGTGCATCAGAGTGCATGACGTGGTTTTGGCGAGTGCTAGGTATGCTCTAGGGGTTCATCTCACTGTCTTAATTATGTGGATTTTTTTAAAATCTTCCTTTTCCCTCTTTCTGTAATTTGCCATCTGTCTAGTTATCAGATTGCATCATAAAATTTGCCAGCTCCTCATTTGTTAAAGGATATATTTATAATGGCTAAAATATAATTTGTAGGTGCTCAGTTTTATAAAAAGAGGCACCTGAGCATGAGCCAAGTGCAGCCTAAATAACTTTCTGATCTGCGGAAGTCAGGAGATTGTTCCTGGGAAGAAACCCAAATATTTACTATTTAGCAAACAATCGCATTTCTAGGCAAATAAATATTTTTCAAATAAAAACAATTTTGAGACAAAAATCAACAACTCAAAGAAATAATGTACTCAAGTCATGCTTCTCTTGTCATTTTTTAATACAGCCTTGCTTTAATGTGCCTTTGTTCACCATAAGCCATGACTTCTCACCCACTGCAGGCACAGCATCATCTCATGCACTGTCACTCGCACCACTTTGATGAATCAAGGAGTCTGACATTTGCTTCTGAAGAACAGTTTGGTCATGTGTCTGTTCCAGAAATCTAGCAGGGTCCTGGATATTATAGAAACAACAGTATTGAGTAGTTAGTTGGCTGAGTGTCTGCATCTTTCCCTTAAACTGTAGAAATGGACAAAGACAGTGTCTTGTGTAATAATTCATTTTTCTGTTGGCCCCAGTGCCCCTGGTCAAAGGCATCATTCCAAGATGCTGAGTGCAACATTTGGAACAGCACATTTTTGTTCTTATGAAAAATGGATCTTGAACAGCAGCGAATGTGTCCGTCTTTTATGAGGCAATGGACTGACTGCTTCTCAGCTGCTTCTCACAGGTCACGTCTGTCAGGCAGCAGGAATGGATTGGAACCAGCCTGACACGGACAGCCCAGTGAAATTCCCCACGGTGCTGCGAGCAGAAACAGCCACTGAGGGAATGGGTGGGGCAGTGGTGCAGTTGGGAGCCTTGGGACCGTCCCAGACTCTCCTCTTTACTTTTGGATTTTTTTGTACATCTGCAATATGAACTAAAGGCTTTCATGCTTGTGCTGCAAGTCGGCCTGTTTTAAAGGAAGCTGACCCTTACAAGATCATTCTGCTTTTGAGAGTGGCACAAAAGATGTTTCACACTGTTAAATGTGGCAGTGGTCCTGGTCCTGTTGCAGCTCCGATGCAAATGACCAAAAACACTCCTGCACCAGTTGCATGGGAGGAATGATGGCTTTCACTGCCTCTGAAATCACTTTTCTTGTGAGATGTGGTGACAATACAGAAAGAATCAAGTATACATATATTGTACAGTTTGCATTAATATGCATGTAGTGGTTCACAGAACACAAATTAGGAAAGAGGTGAGAGGTCTGATTGTTCAGAGATATTTTGTACTTTGAAAATATGATAGCCAATCTTAACACGAAAGGCTGTAGCACCCATATTGTCAGCAAAGCTTTACTGGGAACATCTATTTAACTTACAGAAACAATCAAAAATAATGAAAAATAATCAGTATTAAAAACAGAAATGTGGGCTTCTGATTAGTTTTGTCCCCTCTGGTCCCCTTGAACAGTGAACACCAGCAGTACAAATCCAGTTCCAGCCTGCTTTCATATTTCCCTGTAAGGTGACTTCCAAAAACTTTCAACTGCTTCTTAGCAAGCCCACCTGAAGCTCCTTTCTGTGTGCAGAGCAGTTGACATTTCATCCTTACTGTCACTATTTGGACACTTCATCCTATAATGATGCACTGTAGCACTGTTGGGAAGTCAGCATTCCCAGTCCTGTGACGTCTAGAGGTTTTACATAAGCCTGTGTTCCCTGGGAAAATGAATTACTTCCTCTCAATTTCTCCTCGTCCAACCTCAGTTTAGTGGTTTGTAATGCTTAGGAGACACTGTTTTCTTCATATTATGAATTATTATTAATGATCCATGCTATTGGTGCATTGTCCACCGCTGGATTCCATAGCTTGGATCTCAGTGCACATGAGAATGCAAAGCTGTGCTGGCCACTTCACATGCTGTGGTAGGGTCCAGTTCTTTCGGTGTCCCTGTTCACAGCTTAGGCAGTGACACACCCATGGCCTTTTGCTGTGACCAGGGTCTAGGTTCATAAGTCCTGGATCATAAAAATTGCTCTCCATGACTCTAAATTGTCCAGCAGTTCTGGGAGCATACTGTAACTACAGAAGTTTGAGCTGACTTAAGGGGTTAATAAAAACAAACATCCAGCTTGCTGCTTTCTGGCTGTGTATTTTATAGGGCACAGCATTCCTGCCCTAGTCCTGTTTTGGAAAGTGTAGATTCAGTACACTGGCTGTTATGTTCAAATTACATCAAGAGCAGCCAAACAGGATACAAATTGCTTCCTGTGGATATGTATGTCTTGTTTCTTTTTTCCTGTAAGTAGTTTGAATACAATTTCTTAGTAGTATTTTTGTCCTTTTTCTGAGCAAAATTTTATTGCCTCTCAGTCTATTGCCATATGCCTCCTATTTCAGCTGCTTGCTGTGATGAAGCACCACTTGGGTATGTTCTCAGTCCTGATCCACCGGGAACAGTCCAGAAATCTCATTAGGGAATTGCAAAGACTTTGTGAGGCTGAAATATCTCCTGTAAAACCATTAGTGTCCCTATATAACTTACTTTCCCTGTTCCTTTTCCAGAGCTGTCAAATATCTTTGTTGGTGTCCTCCTTTCTTTAAAAACTTAAACATGACACTATATAACTACTTATTCTTAGAACAGTGAAACCATTTGCTCTTTCATGAATTTATAAAATGTTTTTAATTATAAATCAAACAATGAGTAATTTCTTTTCCTTGGCAATGCAAGGGTCAGTCAATTGACCTCATGTGTGTGGTGAAGCAGCATCCAGAGGAGAAGCAGTACCCTTGGCTTAGACAAGCACCACTGAGCTTACTTGAACAAGTATCTACTGAGCCACCAGCCCTTCAGTCGAGGGTGTAGCTGAATTTCAGAAGTCATGGTGTCACAAAGATATTAATCTCTATACTTTGCTATTTTACTTAAACTTCCCTCAAAGAAAACATTTTGAGTGTTAGCAGCAGTGACAATTTTGGTGGAGAATAGTTACAGCTCTTGAACAGCATGTGTGCCAACCCGTCAAACTGAGGTCTCAGCAACTCTGGCTTCCTCTTGGTCCTTCTTCAGTGGGCAGCCCCTCTTCCTCAGCAGCACACTAAAGATGGAACAGACCTACAAAGGCAGATATAAATAAGCAACCAATCTAATGCTAACAATGCAAAGGGTTAACCAGACTCCAGGGAAATGGGGCTTTACAGATCTTTGTAACCTTTAGGACAAGGAACAAGAGGTTGGTTGCGTAAGATGATGTCAGATTAAAGAGAGAGACCACGGTTTCCTCTGGAAGACAGTCTGTGATTTGTATGAAAGGAGTCTGTGACATGCTTATGGTTGTCAATGAGGTGCAAATCTAGATATCCATAAGAAACAAGTTCTAGCAGACACAGCACAAGGCAAAGTGTGACACAGGAAAAATTCCTCCTGTCCAAGCTGTAGGTGTATTATTGCAGAACTGCAAACATGGCTGCTGAGCCAGTGAAATTAATCATTTGGGGACTTTGCCTTTTTTCCTCCTCTCTTTTCTCATTGTCCAATTTTAATTCATTTTATGATATATGCATGCATATCATCATCTCATCCCAAAAACTTGCTGTCCAGCTGTGGGGAGCCTCTAAGATTGTCTGTCTTTATGAGGAGGTGGTAGAATTGTATGTGTGCTCAAATAAGTGCTGCCACATGCCTGTTTCTGCTGCAGCAGCTTACAACGAGGTAGACTTTTGTCATCCATCTGTCTTTCATCAAGGACCTTGCATATCTATTCTCCTCTTTTCCAAAAGGAACTGCAGGCAATTAAAATCATCCCAAGGTCTCCTTGGCTTCCTGCTTCTAATCTATATTCTCAAGAATGAAACAAAGCCATGAGAGGCAATTGTCTTTGGTCCTGTAGTTTTTAGAGTCCTGAAGTGGAAGAGCAGGGGAGAAAAGAAATGAGATACATTTATAAACCAAAGACATTCATCAGACAATTCAAGGTCTTACATGAGCACACACACTGATGTAAAGAATAGGTAGGTATGTGTGCAGTGTGTCACTTAATACTCTTTCCTTAATGAGAGGATACCATTCTGTAACTGCTACTCTGGGTGACTTTAATATGATTTTCCTATTTTGTCTTATTCTTTTCCTGCAGTGTTTTGGATGAAGTTGGCTTTTTTTTGTTAAAGCAAATATTTTTGTAGTTTCTTTCTGAAATACATTAGGGAAAATGCAATGAAATATGTTGCTAGTTTAGGCTAATGCAGATGTGTTTGCAGGCACTCACCATCTCTGCTGCCTTTGCTGCACAGGCCCTTCCCTCTGAAGGCAAGTAAATGTTAACAAAACCTGATTTAGGACAGACCACCACTTGAGGTTTCCCTTCTAAATAAAAAGTGGCTCTGGAAGTCAGGTTGCCTATGATCATTTGCACTGCTGAATAGCCAACAACAGAAGAACCAAGGAGAGATGTTCAGGATCGGGGCTCCAGATACAGAATCCCATCTCCAGACCCCAGTTAACAATTGCAGTCTGTTTTAGCTGTGGAGACTGAAATGCTGCTGCCTTAGCACTTCTCCTGCCAAAGCTTCATGCTAAAACAACTGCTAAATGGGGTACATTTCTAGTCCACAGCCCATTGTTTCAACATACATAGAAAGGAAACTGCACAAACCAAAAATAAACTGCAGTAGCCAAGGAGCATACATCCCTCCTAGCCATCCCTGCTCCACTGGCATCAGAGTGAGATACAGACAGCTGATATTAGAAATTTTATCCAAAGGCAACTCTGCTGTTATCTACAAATGCTGTGAAATGGAAGTGGCCCTTTTGTTTATTGCCCTTTTAGGCTTCTTCTCTGGGCTGCTTGCTATGAGTCAGATGTCTGAGTGACGGACTGGTGCGTATGAAGCTTTAATACAGCGGGGCCCTGATCTGGATCCATAAGGGCCCTTCAGCTCAACTGTTGAACAAGTTATCCTGTTTAAAAATACTTGCAGCTGGTTCCTGGGTGAAAAAATAGCATCTCTGTACTTTTATGTAAAGGGATCATTTGTTTCTATGGAGCACGCTCGTGTTCATTATATGCATTTACACAAAGGTGTGTGAGTGAGGCATGAAACCAAGACTGTATTTCATCTACAGAATGAGAAGAAAACATAGCTATTTGTGTGTTTGGGTTTGTTTTTTTCCTTTGAAACTGATTGGACACTAAAATAAGGATTAATCCAGAGGAAATTCAGATGGCTTCCTTGGTAAATCATGCCAGACGCTGTGATCAGGAAAGATGACAGAATCTGAATTTTCCCAAGGTGTGAAACCCTTGGCGAATGAATGGCAGATAATAGTAATGATATAGTAATTATTCAGGGGGCATTAAGCATGTTGTTTCATTATTGGCTTGTCCTTGAAGACACCTCTCCCAGCACCAACCCAACAAGTAGCACACGTGTTATTGTTCCAGCCATTTTCCCATTTGCGTGCAAGGTGTAGGACAGCTTTGAGAGCTCCTTGACATGTGAATGCACCTACTTGAACCACTTCCCATCTGCTTTCAGACATCTGTGTTTTTGCTGCCTCCAGCAGGGTCATGCTGAAAATGTCAGATTATTTAGTAGAAACAGCATATTACTGAACCTCAGATTTCTCTCTTTCCTACAGGGCCATTGGTACTGCTTCATTTCTCTGAAAGATAAAGAATATAATATATTCTCTTCTTTGAATATTTCGCCTCTTCTTTTTGCTGGTTTTTGGTTTTGTTTGTTGGGGTTTTTTTGTCTGTGGTCATGCTATACCAAAAAATCATGGTGTTTGAAAAAGCCAAAGCTCAGAAATCAAGTGTGTTCTGCACTACTACATAAGTTTATAACTGAACCAGTGAGGAAGGTCAGCTTGTCTGACAGAAATGATTACTCCTGGATGAGATTTAGCAAAAAGCAGTTGGGTAGATTTATTAGGAAGAGTCACCAATGTGAAACTGTCATATGAACTCTGGAAGTATATGGCTGGCGTGGGAGATTTTGGTTCTGCTTTGGGGTTGCCCATCAATGAGATTGCACACTAACTGATGGAAATAACGCCACTAAAGGAATGGGGGAATTTTCACTCTAGCTGCCTTGGAGGTGATGGCCCGAGATGCTCTTCCCAAGCTCCGAAGACAAAGGCTTCATTCACAGATGACCACGCTGGCCTTCTGTCTCCCCAGTTGCATTCCCTCTCTCAGCACTGCCCTTTTCCCTTTCTCCCCCTCTCCACTGAGGAAGCTGCCCACAGCGCTGTCACTGCACCCTCTGCTGTTACCCCCATGTACAACTCATAAAAGGTAGGTTGTGTTTGTTTGTTTTCCTGCCACGCACTTCCCCTCACTTCTCAGATGATGGGTAGGGTGCAAAACAGACACTGAGGAAAATAAATTTGCCAGCAAAATTTCATCATGTGCTGGAAAGTGAAGAGGATTTACTGAAATTCCCTGGTGGAACAGTGAGTTGCTCTGTTGTCATTTACCAAAACTGTTCACAGCAGGCCTGAAGTTTTCCCTCATGACTGCTCTTTAGCCTCACATGCTGCCTCAGCACTGGTTATTGCTGCAGTCATGCCAGCAGTGATTGTATGCCCAAAGCCCCTGGGCAGCACTGCTGCCACCTTTAAAAGATATGGCAGCAATAAAAATCTCCATATTAAAGGAGAGGGAAAGGCAACTGAAACAGTAGCAGTGTTATATATCCTGATAGTAAATAAAATGTGGGAGGGTTCTGGAATAAGCTCTGTGTTCTAGACATGAATTTGTTTCATGTTGAATCTACTTTCTACAACAGTAGTGACTATAAGACAAGTGGAAAAGCAATAAAAACCTCTCTGTGCACAGAGTTAATAGATACGACTGGTTTTTAATAGGGTGGGGAGAATGTACACATAGGCATGCAATCAATAATTTCTGTGCATTGTATGACTGTATGCCCCTTACCCAGAATGTGGTGTGGTGTAGCCCCACAGTGGACTAACACACCTCTGGGGTCTTGATCTTTACTGAGCTCTGAAGCTTGCTGAAAAGGAGTGAACTGCTTGCTGGAGCAGCAGAGCCTGAGCTGTGCCACAGACATGGTTCTTGGCCTTAGGAGGTGTTGATCTCCTGACACTTTGGTTCCTTTTGCTGCAAAGTGGAAATGAGGGTGCTTGCCCTCTCTGTAGTGCTATGGTGGGACTTTGCTAACGTGCTCATGAGTCTGCCAAAAAGCCCAGCTAGATTGTGAAGACAGAGCTGTCTCTCTTCCATACCTTGTGTCTCCACACACCTTGAGGACAGAGTGGATAGGACAATGGATAGGACAGGTTATGGAAACTTGAAGGGCAGGATAGCGGGATGCCTCAGTATCTCCCTCTATTTTTTTAGGTATAGGTTTGAAAATACTTTCTTGACAAGACCAGTGTGCTAAGGGAAACTGCTTTCAAGAATTTCATCACCACACGGAGACCTGGCTTATTTTACCCACAGCTTGCATGACTGGAAGGGACTGAAACATGGACAACTTTTGATTTTTATCATCAAAGTCCCTAGTGGATGATTTGGCACACAGCCATGTTGCCCTGCTTCTGCATGTTTTAAACTTGCCTTCTGATAATTTAACTAAGCCCTCTGATGTTTATAGAACTCAGAGAGGGTTCTCACAGTTTTCATGTAAATAAGAAGATGTTTTTGCATTCTTCTGCTCCAGGAGGAGCTTTTGAGTGATGGTGATGTTCACCAACCCGATTGATGGGGTGATCGTCTCTCTGATCAATAATTGGTCACTTATGTACAGTGCATATATGGAGTCAGATTTTGAAATAAAGAGAACACTTCCCTGCTGATCTCGATCCTGTCCTGCCTCATCTTTTCCTGACACCTGCGACACAGCCAGTGCTCTGGGTGATGTACATCAGCTCTTGGTAGCTGCTCAGGAAAGACTAAGATCTGAAAGGTCCTGGACATCTGACCCAGCTCCCACCAGCAGGACTTTCTTGCAGGGTGCGGGATGGGACCTGTTTTAAGGGTTAATGAGGCATCGCCTTCCCGGGCTGCAACAGCAGCAGGTTGCAATGCCTCCAAAGTCAGGCATCTAAAGAAGAAAATGAATTTGTCATTACAAGTTAGACATTGCTTTCAAGGGTACAGATTGCAACCAGACTTGTAGCACTAAAGTTATGGGCCAGGCCACTCCTCAGTTGTTCATGGGGACTCTGTCCATACAGGCAGCTTCCTTACTTCTGTTACTCTCCATTTTCTTTCTCCTGCACATCTTAGTTAGGCATTAGATGCAAGTAGTTGTGCATGTGTGTTTGCAGCCAAACAGGAGCCAGGCTGGTCCATGGGTTTGCACAGCCTGCTGAAGCCAGGATGTGCACTCTGGGAGATTCCTATTGATGCACAATGTCTGTGTGTGCCTACTTTTCTCCTATTATTTTTTCACTGCTGTATTTTTCCTAGCAGTAATGCAGTATTCTTTATTATCAGCCCATCACCCACTTGTGTTGCCAGTCCTGCTTGTTTATGGGAACAGATTTCCCTGTCTGATTTGCTCCTTAGTGTGAAGGTCCAGTTGTTCTTTATTTCAGTGTACAATGTGTTACTGTATATCTGTATATGATGATTCGGCAGTCCCTGTGCAATGCCCCAGCTTTACGGATGTTTTCAAGAAAGAGGAGAGCGAAAGAGGAAACCAAACTCATTTTAACTGTCTCTTGGAGAAATCACTGCACCGCCAGGTTATGTCTTTGAAAGGAAAGGGGCTGCTGAGATTATGAAATTCTCGAACATTTGCTCAGCATGGCTGAGCCAGGGCATAAGGAGATGTGTGAGCCCATTAATCATTCCAGGGCAGCTGCCAGCTCACTGACTTTAATTGTAGGTTTCTAATATTTACCCTCTTTGGAGGTTTTTTTCGGTCCTGCTGATAAAGGATTTCATTCCTCTCCCATGAAACTGTGCAGAGACAGCAGAGCTGTGAGCTTAATTCAAGGTTGCTGAATGACTTGCAGCTACTGGGGGAAATTATGTTACTCAGCATTGTTTTCCTTCTGAAATTCTTGCCTTGGCAGCATCTTGAGGACTTCTGCATATTTGTCTCTTTAAATTTCCTGTTCCTCAGACTGCTCTATCTTCACAGTTTCCAGTCACTGCATTTTTATTAAAGATCTCCATGGAAGTAAACAGTCTCAGAGGGTGCATCCTTCCAATATCCCTGGTTTGAGAGGAGGAAGCAGGAGTGGAAGTGTTTCTTAATAAGGGGAAGATCGAAAAGTATGCTATTGACAGTGTAATAGGTTGAAAAATCATTCATGAACTCAGACTATGTCTCAAATGATAGACTATAAAAGATTATTATGCTTAGAGGAGCTCCTTTCACTCACCACGATGTGTCTGTCTAGGGACACGCTTCGATGCTCACATGCAGACAAGCCAAACACAGAATTGTGAGTCTTCAAGCCTGCATGTGCCTCTTTTACCCCCTCCCAGCTGCCACTCACTGCCTTCTTCCCAGCAGGAAAAGTCAGGAATGTTTGTGGGAGGAGAAGGAAGAAAACAGACACATTCTCCAGTACTTGGAAAGTGGCAATGGCCTACATAAACTCTGCCTTGAGTGGGTGGTGGATCAGCTGGGTTTTTCGGGGGAAATTTTCTTCGAGCTTCACCTAGCTGCATTACTGCAAATACAATAAAGAAATTTTCTGGAAAACGATATCTCGTTTTGCATTTAAAGTGTTGCAAACTTTATTACCAAGCACACACAAGGCAATGGAGCTGAATCTGAGTGTTTATGCCAATATATCTGCTTTGATTTATGTGGCATTGATCATCTCTTTATGATAGGGTTAATGTGAGAGTGATCTACCCCCCTCAACACAGCTTGATGCTGCACTGCTTTTGCATCCGGTTACTCTATCGGTTCAATGTGCAGCCTTTTGTCGACTCTGAATATCCTTTGTAGGTCAGCTGCCATGCAGGGAGCCTACATGTGTGCAGGGCTTAATTGGTCTCTCAGCTCTTTCCCATTCTCTACTTTGTTTTGCTTACAGAGCTCATCCTTTCCCTTCCATTTCTCTTTCCCAGGAGGAAGGCAAGACAATGACGAGGATGCATCCTCCACTAATGGACCCTGCTGAGACAGTGATTTTGGCTGCGAGGAAGACTTTATGGGCATCTTGCACTTCACATACCAACCTTCCTGAGAGAAAAAAAGAAAAGGATCACACACTTCCACTGATCTGCCTTTTTTTCCAGGGACCATTGCTGAATCTCCTTCTGCCCTGCAATACCTGCAAATCAGCCTGGACTTGGCTTTTGCCCTCCAATCCCACAGCATCTCCCACAAAGCACAAGGCAACATGATCAGTCTTCATTGACTTCTCAGAGTTTCAGAAGAAAATAAACATGAAGGTTATTAACTGCAAGATACGAAAGATGTCACATTATCTAGGTTTCTAAAACATTCAGAGCCAAAAGAGATTTTTAGAAGATACTTACTTCCCCCTAAAAATCTCATCCTCACCTAATAAATTCTAGCTAGCAGACAATGCTACAGACTTGACTTAAGTTCATACAATGAATGAGCAGGGGCTCATTGTTAGAGTCTAGGGATCATCTCAATGTGTTTAAGGACCTTACCCTCTCTTACTTTCTGTCATACTCTTTTTGCCATAATAATCACAATAGATCTTCTTAAATTATAATTATGTTGATTCATATCCTGGGAAAAATACAGCTCACTCCTAGTTAACTGGTCAGACATTTTAAAATCTGTTTGGATTTTCAATAGTAAAAGGAAAGACAAACAATAAGATTTCACTTGATATCTAATGCCAGTGTAGGCGTGGATGCAGTTCAAACTCTGCAAGGCTTCTGGTGGGAATGTTTCACAAAAGATACTTTGTCTCCTTTGGAACAAATACCACCAAATAGTGGAATTTATTTCTTAACTATTTTTCCAGGGCCCCTCTATTTCCAGCATGCTCTCAAACACTTTGCATAGAGATTTGCTTCTTTGGAATGGCATGAGGGAGGACCAGCAGTGGGGATTTGCTTTCTATGCATGGCATGGTTTGCCTCATCTGCATGAGCTCTTTCTTGTTCCTAGGATACACTAGCTTGACTTAATTTATGGGCTTGCTTTATTATTTTTTCCCTTTGGCTGAGATCTGTTTTGACTTTCCCACTAAGCTCCTTTTGAGCAGGGGCAAAACCAACAACACTGAATTTATTTAAGTGGAATTAAAGGGCAGTCCTTGTGTGTGAGGCTGGGGCTGGGCTGCTAAGCTTGCTCAGCCTCCTGAGGTGCTAAAAACCTCATGTTTCATTCAAAAGCCAACTGCACTGAATAGCAGAGGACCACTTCTGAGAACTGCAGTGGGGCTCTAACACCAGCAGCACAGAATGAAAGATAGGGCTTTAGGAGATGATGGGATATAAAATGAAAAGAGAAAAGAGTTGACCATGTTACATTAAGGTCCCTAGTTTTGCTGCCCCAGAAGCAATTTGTGGAAGATGAAGTACTCCCTCTGCTCCTATGGTGCAATGGTGACTTTTGAAAATGAGTGAGGTAGTTAATGCACATATAAACATGGAGCTACTTTCATTAATAAAAATGAAATTCACCTTCTTCAATAGCATTATGAATTGCAAAGAGGGACCTTTCTGTATTGAATCATCAACTCATTGCCCTTGAAATTTCACCCTACTTTGCATCTGTGGATATTTTTCTTGTTCATATGCATGTTGTGTTTTGATTTTCCTTGTCCCCTTTTAAAATGAGAAGCAAACTGAAGCTTTTATCAGAAGCATGTAGGAATGCAGTGACTGGACATGAGAACAGTATACAAAAACACAGAGGTTTTGTGAGCATACCAAGGGTGTGTAAGAAGTACATCTACCCAGCAAAAGAAGGTGTTTCTGATGGTGTTCAGAGCAGCTCTGGTACCTGGTTCCTCAGTGTGACCCCGATGCCAACCCTGATGCAGTAAATGGAAAGCAGTTTTATGGAGGACTCTTTCCATGTAGTGCCCTTTGAATTGACGGGTGGAGAGAACTGTCCATCTATGTGGGACAGGGTTTGTTTCTTTTCTCCTTGTTTTTTCTGCTAGAAGAGACAGAGCTGGAGTTCAAGAATTCAAGGAAACCTGTTTGTGTCTGTTTGTCAAAATTCTGTCTCTCTGCCTGATTCTAAATGAAAAAGGCAACAGGTAAGGTGAATTACTGAATCTTTCAGCCCTGCCCTTGAAGGGCACAGATGATGGAGGAAATCCAGTAAGTCCAGAGAGGCAAAAGATTAAGATTCCTTCTCACACCTGCAGGATGTAGCTGCTAGAACAAAACTGAAGCTGTTGGGAGTGGCAAAAGAGAAAGTTGTTTTTCTTGTCCTATGCTTCTCCTGCTCTGCACATTGAAATAGTGGTTAAGCCTGAGGGGTGATTACTCCTACGTGTCCAGCCGACACTAGATTAGTTTGAAAAACTAACAGGACCTCTATATAAATCACCTCCAGAATACACTTCTCATGGTAGAGGTCCCAGAAAACTGCTTGTCATTGCACCTTTAGTACAACCACATATGCTGTGGGTTAAAAGTTTTTGACCCAATCAGATGTTGGCTGTGTGCAGCTGGGCTTGTGTTTGTCTTTTCTTATTAAAAAGGTTAGAAGAGGAATGAGAGACATCATGTAATACATTATTTGTCTTGTAAAGAAAGTCTCCAAAGATTTCCCTGCATTTTCTACCTTATCTCTATTTTCTGAAGTTAGTGTTGCTCTCGGGATTTTTACAGGTAATGAAATTGGAAGCCCACATGTAAGGAAGAAACTAGACAGAAAACGAATTACTCTTGTTGTATGAGGTGGAGGTGAATTTAAAAAGATGATGACTGGACACATTGCTTTTCCCCAAGGAAGAAAGCCCATGACTGTGTTTGACTTTAGGATACCAAGAATGTAGAGCTGGGCATTTTAGTGTCTCCTCACATGTGCTACAACCTGAATGCTGGGGATTATTATTCTTGATCATCAGCTGACAGGAATTACATTAGAGAACCTGCGATCGGTTTTCCTGCAAGGCAGTGCCCATACCATAAATCTGTGAGATGTCACGGCTGGTGTGCGGGTGTGTCCACACATCATGGCCAAGGAATGACTTTGGCATAGGCAGCTGACCTGGGGAACAAAAATGAAAATGTAGCAGGAGAGGCTTCAGCATGGGCTAACAACCAAGGTAAGGACATTGTCTTCCATACACCAATGTTTCCCTGGGCAGTGTCTTCTGTCTTTTAAAATGTGTCTTCTGGCTAGGGAAAAGCAGCCAAAGCTTGCTGCAAGGCAACCCCTTGTCACAACCAACCCTTTGCATTCCTAAGGAGATCTTTCTAGTTGCCCTGACCGGCTAGCAGGTCAGTAGGAGGCTCTGAAGTGGATTGGGCCACAGAGATGACTTTTTAAAACATTTTTGACTCTTTTAACATTCCTGAATTTAGTTGTTGCTCTTGTGTACTGGTGCAGAGGAATTTGTATGGTATGTGTCCACCATCTAGACCGCTGACAGATCTGTAAAATGGGATTTTCATGACAAAACATCTGTTCTTTAATCAGAAACAGTAATGGCAATAGGAGGACTGAAGTACTTCATTGTTAAGAGCCATTGGACAGGTGAAGGTTATTTCAGACTGGGGTTATTACTTGGGTGGGTTCTGTGGCTTTGATTAGATGTGATCTTGATTTCTTTATTTAGGAATTTTACCTGGGAATTCTTCTCCTTTTAGTCCATAAATCCTTTGTTGCAGAAGATCTCTTTTCTCTTCAAAGAAAAAAATCTACCCAGTCTCCTGGTAACGAACACCAGAATAATGTCTTGCACAATGCACACGCTGGCAGGATGATATTTCCTCCTGTTGCTTCACTTTGACATGTCTTTGGTTCACCTAGATAACATGATTTTTTTTCCACATATTTCTCCTTCAAGAATTCACTGCTTGTCACACCCAATGATTTATGCACTTGTCAAACTTTTTTTTAGGTTGATAAATACCCCGCAAAGATAAGGCACCGGCCTTTGAAAATATGGTGCCAGTAATTAAAATGAAGAATGCATTACAGTAAAGGGTAGAAATATGGATCTAAAAGCCACACTGGTACTTTTAGTGATGGGAGTAAATGAGAGTTTCATTTTAATAATTCAATACAGCTGAGATTAATAAATGGTATGAGGTATAACTGGTCTTTGAAGACCAGGAGTATAGTTAACAATTTATTTTAGTATATCCCGAAAGATGCTGCTGGAATTAGTGTATAATAACTCAGCAGAATCCTACAATTTCCAAGTGAGTTTTGTAGAAGGAGGAACACACTTACTGAGTGAGGATTATGTAAAGTGAAGTGATCCATCTGAAAAGAAACCAAAAAGGCCCAGTCCCCCAGCCATACCTGCAGTGGGTCACTCTGCATTGCTGTGGTTTCTGCACAGAGGGCAGCACAGCGGGGCTATGGGGAGGACCAAACACCTGCCAACCACTGTGGTGAAGTGCCTGGTAATGACACAAGCCCTCCAGGGCAGGACAGAAGGAAATCCTCTCCTTCTTTTTCAGGGGTAGGTTGGTGCCGAGGGTGGGGGAGAAAATCATCGATGTAGAGGTGAAATGTGACTGTCCAGGGAGCAGTCTCACCTACTATCTCCCACAGCAGGGGTTGCTAGAGGAAGCACTCCACATGTGCAAAGTTCTGGGTAGGTGCAGTAGTCATGGTCACTTTTATCCTCCTTGCTGCATCTCTCAGGAGCCCCAGGAGGTTCCAGGCTGGCTCCCCACCATTACTGAATAGCTTTAAGGGTATCAGATCAGCCTTCAAATGGAAGGGATGCTTGTACCACCAGAGTCCAGCCATGCAAATCTTACTTGCAAACACTGTAAATTCTCTTTCTACATGTGGTCCCATGGGGTTCATTATCTTTTGCCTTTTCAAGTGCTGTGCCAGAGAGCATTTACCAGTTGGACCCCTTAGTTCTTACCATGTCTCACTTGCACAGGAAGTCTGCCAGTGTAGAAGCTGTGAGCTTCATCTGCTTAGGTTCCTTGGCTCAGCAGACCTATTTGAAAGGATTAGCTCTGTGTAGCCAGCACAACCACTTGTCAGGATAATTTGTTGGGTGTTCCTTTAAGAATCTTTTAAGCATTATGGTTGTGTTTGATGAGAATTTTACTCTAGTTTATGAAAAGACTAAACCCAATAAATAATCATGCTCTCTGCTTAAGGTGTGAGGCCAAGCAGTACTAAGCTGTGGCTGGTAGGCAGGCTTATAGTCTTCTTTTTCACTACAGAATATCTCATGATCAGAAGCTGGCCCTGGACCTGCCAAAAGGTAGAAACCTCCAGCAGCTAAGTCCAGTTTAGATCCTGATGGAGCAAGATGCCTTGAGCATGTTAACAGTTGTCTGGGTTCTTTTTGCTCTGATGTTGATAGGGTTAAACTCAACAGCTTTATCTTGTTACACTCAGACACTGGAAAAACCTTATTTCCTGTCTTTATGTTAGGTGGGTAAGTTACATTGCAGATGTATGTTACAGCTGGGACGCATATGTTGCATTCTGCCCTGACTTTGCAATGATGATTATACATATGGAAATTATTCTGGCTTTCTCCCATTTGCTTTGGAAGGTATATTTTGTATACCTTGTATACTCCTAACTTACTGTTTACAGCAATTGATGGGCAGATCCAAGCACTCTGTCCACCTTCTGAAGTCATGGAGTGATCCTACATGAATGGTCAACTGGTTTGCATATAATGGAGAGTTTAACAACTTTCTGTATTCTGTGTCTCATGTCAGTGTCCAGGATAACCTGAAATTATATGGGAATCTTTTAAGGGAGAAAGTTCCCCTCTGTCCTTGAAACGCCAGTTTGCATCACAGGTTGTTGGATTTGGTGGGTTTGGTTGTTTTTTTCATCATCTGCCGGAACGTGATTTTTTTTCCCTCATTAGGCTTAGCTTTCTGATATCACAATAAATTTCAAAGCAAATAAGGTTTTTCAATTCAGGTTCAAACATTTCAGCTTCTTCTAAATCAAAATTTGTGGTACACTAAAGGCTATGATCTGAAAACTCTGTAAAACTCAGTTATCAGTTAAGAGGCATGGCAGTATTCTTAAGAGAGTTCCTAATATTTTTTACAGTTTAATACTGTCTAGGTCACCTGATAAACTGAAAGTAGCAAGTACATTAAATACAGTGCAATGACTTACACAGACCAAGGCCAGGGTTTCTGGTTTCCTCATTTAATTGGTTTAAATCCCTTGATAGTTCCCCTGACTGCCAGAGCAGGTACCCATAGGCTACACAGCTCTTAGCTCTTGAGCAAGAAAATCACACTGTTTCCATTTTGTTCCTGGACTGTGCTGCTGCTGCATTATTCAGATTTGGATTGAATTGTGATTTGATTTGAGCTGGCCTACATTGCACTTCTTGCCAAAACACTGAGTAAGCCAAGGAGGCGGGTAACAACCTCAAGTGGCCCGCTCTCCTGATCTCAGGATCAATGATCAGCTTTTATTGTTCAGGTTATTGCTGTTATCATAGCTCATTAACCCCAACTCCAGTGTGCTGGAGCTGTGCAAGCATGGGACAGAGCTGGCTGCTGCCCCCAGGAGTTCTCAGCCTGGGCTTTGTGCTACGGTGCTCTCTCAGCAGAACAGCCACTGAGCTCCTCTCCAGGTTACTTTGCTTCCTGTTAGGCTCACAGTATAGACAATACCAAGGCTGAGAATCTAAAAGAAAAACAGTGATGCCACTTTTGAAATGAAACTGTCTATACCCTCTGTTTGGCACTTGGCAAATAGTGAGTCAGCCACTGTTTGTGTGTACTGCTTCTGGCCCACAGATGGTACCATACACTTTGTTTAGGCATACAGATCTTAGCCATTCCATTATACCACTGGAGTCTCTCTTGTAGGTACATATAATTCTGTGTCTCTGCCAAAAAGAGCATTTCTTCTAAATATTGCCACTAAAAAAGCCACCTTAAACTTACAAGCATGCCGTGCTGGGTTTGGCTGGGATAGAGTTAATTTTCTTCATAGTAGCTGGCATGGGGCTATGTTTGGATTTGTGCTGGAAACACTGTTGATAACACAGGGATGTTTTCTTTATTGCTGAGCAGTGCTTATACAAGGCCAAGGCCTTTTCAGTTTCCCACGCTTTGCCGGGGGTGAGATACACAAGAACTGCGGGGGAGCATAGCAAGGACAGTGGATATCCATAGGATATTCCACACCACAAAAGGCCATGCTCAGTATATAAAACTGTGGGAGGAAGAAGGAAGGAGATGATGTTTGCAGTAACAGTGTTTGTCTTCCCAAATAACCATTAGACATGACAGAGCCCTGCTTTCCTGGAAGTGGCTGAACCCTTGCCCATGGGAAGTAGTGAAGCAATTCCTTGTTTTGTTCACATTGCTTGTGAACTTGGCTTTTGCTTTGCCCATTGATCTGTCTTTATCTCAGCCCACAAGTTTTCTGACTTTTGCCCTTCTGATTCTCTCCCCCATCCCACCATAGGAGTGAGTGAGCAGCTGTGTGGGGCTGAGTTGCCATTTGGGATTAAGCCACAACACGTGCATGGAATGGGAACACAGTGGAGATTTTCACCACTTCTCCGCATATCTTATGAGCTTCTTTGCTCATTTAGCTTCTCAGACTGTTGATTTGAACTCAAATTTATTTCTGTAAAGACCATAAATCAAGTCCTGTCAGAACTAGAGAGCATGGTGTGTTATCATATGCTTACCTCTGAATGAACCTGAAAAGCAAGGTGATCAATACAGACATAATTGACAGTGTCACCAATTAATTGTTCCTGAGTGACTAAGGGCCTCTTCAGCTGGCAGCCTGTCAGTCTCAGAAATAGCAACAGTCTCAAGAACAGCAATGTAATGTGGCAGACTTCGTGTGGGATGAAAAACACCCTTTTGAGCAAATGTCAGTTCTTAGCAGCAGGCTTTTCTTTTACTGTTTTGCTGCACATTTCGAACTTCACCATCACCAGATGGGGATGCCCTGTGCAGTCTGTACCTTTCTGTGTATGGCAAGGATCAACCAAACTTGGCTAAGCTCTGCTTCAGCCGTGTGCTTAAGCAGGTACTTAGCATAAAGCTTGAGATTAAGTTATATTGAATTCAAAATTAGTCAGATACTTAAAGGCTTAATTCAAAAATTATCCAAATAAAACTCATCCTTGCTCAGCTCTTAATCACACAAGTTGCATGGAAATCCCATCTGAGCAGCATCCTAGGATGCTAAAAAGTTAACACAGTATAGTATATAGTATATATTATTTGTAGAAGGTTTATATTATTCAGTATATATTATTTGTAGAAGGTTTTAAAATATTTCTAACACTTCTTAGAATGAGGGCTGGTCTTAGTAGCCATGAAGGTTATTCTAGCTAACTGGAATTAATTCCAGCACCAATTTCTGTGTCTCTATCAGTGGAACAATGAAACCAAAAACATAAGGGGCTTTTCAGGAAAGCAGAGTCACAGTAAGCTGCATTACCCTCTGTGAGTTTTTGAGTTGATTTTGCATTTAGTCTTTATCCCTCAATCCATCTGTTGAACAGAAATCATTTGTGGCCAAGGGTTCCAAGAGAGAAGGTCACTTTTTCATAACATCAATGTTTTTAAAAAACCCTTAAGATTTTGTCATGTGGCTTCAGTTTAAATGTAGTTCCCAGCTAATTAGTCTGGTAAAGTATGTATATTTGCAAACAAAGAATAGCTATAATACTATCCCAGTGGAGATCAGCAGAGGAATTTGGGGAATGGAAAGGTTGATAATTGCAGTTCCTGTGCTATAGTTAGCTGGAACAGACAGACGCTGCCCTTAAGGAGACCTCTCTCGGTGCCAAGAGGGTTACACACAGGACAAAAGGCATTAGATCCAATTGCAGGATGAAAGGGCAGATTCTGATGTCCTACCTCATTTTATTCAGTCCTTTCCCAGATAAAGTTATTGTGTGACATTTCTTAAAGAAAGACTAGAAAATTCCCAGGATTCTTAAGCAGATGGAGACCTGGCTATTTAATTTCTTTTCTGAGAGGGCTGTAATTCTTCTTTCCTTTTTTTTTTTTTTTCCTCTCCTGTTTTGTTTTGTTTTGTTCTGTGCCTGACTTACTAACTACCAGTATCAGTTAGGTATCAATCAATTAGGTATCGGTATCAATTCTGCCTGACTGCACAGGTGTTCTTGTGTGTGCATGTAGGTGCTTTCGGCATCCTCAAGAAATACGCATTTTTAACACTTGTCATTCTTCTGGCTTAGAAAGTAAAAATAACCTTGTTTCCCTTTTAGAGCAAATAAACATCACTACCACCACCAACTCAATCCCGCTGATAGACAGATAGCCACCATTTAGGCTTAGTTTGCATTGAGCTTTTACTTCAAAACACAGATTTTACCAAGCATAGTTTGCAAGTCCCAGATAACGAATGGTTGAATCAGATGGACTGATTTCAGATGGGTATAAAGGGCCCATTGGACTGAAGCATTAGCAACATCAGACTTATTTTAGAATTTTTTTCCAAAACTTGCAAACCCTGAGCCTTTTTCTTTCCTCAGTGTGTGTGTGTGTGTGTTCTGGCTGTGCACTGTGAACTAACATGCTGCTATTGGCTGCAGGCGGGTTGTCCAGAGGTGTCAGCTTACAGCTTACTTTGCTCTGAACTCACCAGATGCTTTGACACTGGTGCAAACTTGAAGATGTATCTGTTCAGGGAGGCAACAAATGAAGCATTCCAGCAGGCAGTCTTGATGACAGAGGTAGAAACAGAGAGAAATACTTATCAAATAGAGCCAGCAATAAGCCTTCAATGTGGCTTAAACACTGGAGCCCCCATCACAGTCAATCTAAGTTGGCTTTTGCTCTTGAAATCTGAGTGTGCCTAAGCAAGATGTTTGTCTTAACTTTGTACTTCTTAATCATCTATTTTATTGGAATTTAAAAAAAAAAGGCAAAAAAAAAATGCATGTTGGATTTACTTCATACTGTCATTTTTGTAGCAGTGGAAGAGGAGTTCTCACTCTCTCCCCAGTGCAGCTGAAGCATCCCCATTGGTGCTGATGGCATGTGAAGAGTTCACCATGAGCTCAGTGCCCTCGGGTGAGGCTCTGGATCCTGAATTTACATTGCTGCAGCACTCACTCGAGCCTGTGTGCACTCTTCCAGCTCCCAGGCACTGTCTGCCTTCCCTCCTCTCCCTCCTGCCCTCCTTGCCAGGCTTTGGCTGTGACCACAATAGGAAGTGACACTCTCCCGATGGCCACATCAAACCTCTTTAAGTACTGGAAGCTGAATGTTAGCCAAGAGGGCTCCCCTGGCTGACAGCCTGCACCCCCTTCTTTCACTAAGCCTTAAATAATGAAATCTTCTGGCAAAACAAAGAGGTTTAAGGATGTAAAGCATTCCTTATTTCCTCCTTCCTTAGAAAGCATTTGGTTGAAGTGGATTTAATGATACAAATGTAGGATTCTAGTTATCATTTGATACCTCTGTAGACTTTACACATAAAGGGAGATGCAAAGGAAGGAAGCAATTGGAGCAGATGCCCGTACATGCAGT
Source organism: Pycnonotus jocosus (assembly GCA_013400435.1). NCBI lineage: Eukaryota > Metazoa > Chordata > Aves > Passeriformes > Pycnonotidae > Pycnonotus > Pycnonotus jocosus. The sequence goes on along the minus strand of VWYP01027304.1, from coordinate 557,779 downwards.
GTCCCATCTGCCAGCAGTGGTCAGCAAGCACTGCTGGATGGTGATGCTTCACACACCACCTCCTGTAAATCAAACTGGCGGGAGGGGGCACAGATAAGGACTATTTTGTGATATCTATGTAGTTGCAATTTCTGGTGACTTCTGCATGTGTGCAGTGAGCAAGAAGATGGTTGGGTTTCTGAAACTGTGAAATGCTTAGGAATGAGAGAGGTGAACATGGGCTGACAAAGAAATGTAGTGATATGAAAAGATGCCAAAAATGAACAAGACAACTCTTAACCCAAAAGCAGCATCATGTCTGAGCCCTGTTTGTGCTTGGTGTGCCAGAGGGGGAGAGGAAGAGAGGAATGAGGCTCAGGCACAATGAGCCTGCCACGAAGAGCTGTACTGGGAGATCACAGACTTGCCGAGAACTTCATTTCCTCTGACATCAGCCCCTACTGTACAGCAGGAGACAGGGATGGGTTTGCTTCACAGCTCATCAAAGCCCAGCTTCTGTCCCGAGCAGACCAATGGGTCAGCTGGGGCATCATCCTGCCAGCAGGACCTGCAGCTCCAGCTGCTTTGAAGGAAAATGCAGCTTCCTTAAAGGGACATTTTTCCTGTCTCCAGCCTGTGGATCACTTGGAAGTCCTGAAGCCTGAGAGCTGATGAACCTTGATATTTTAACTTGGCAGAGCTGCAGATACTGTTCTGAATCACCTCAGAGCCAGATCTTTGTTTAACACTTCCCTGCACGCTTTACCTCCCTAATGGCTGATGGCTCTCACAAGTCACAGAAATCATCTGCTACAGCAGTCGATACCCACTTTGTGCCTCTAGTGCCTCCAGTGCATCTCGTGCAGCCTGGCAGTGGCTCCCCTCACTCACATCTGCTGTTTGCAAGGCAGGCAGAGAGCTGAGCACAGAGGGAGAGCGATGCCAGGCAGAGCAGTCACGCTTGCCTCCACTTCTGTTACAGCCAAGAAGGATGAGAAACATGCTTCCTCCCCCCCGGGCAGCCGGAGAAGAAAGAAACCGCAGAGGAGCACGGAACGGTCCCAGTACAACATCTGTGAATACTGCACACCGCCTCTAGTGGGCCGGCACACAAGCACATGAAGACAAACCCTGTGAGGCAGCTTTGCAGCAGTTGTTCTGTGGTTTGCTTTCACATCAGGGGAATTAAATGCAAGCTGACACAAGATTAGAGCCAACAAAATTATGTTTTCAAAGTCAGGAAAAAAACCCTCAAAGAAACAGAACATCTCATAGATGTGTCCCTTCTCACAGCTCCCATGTCCTTTAATTGCTGGTTCACAAGTACCTTAATTAGTCCTCAAACCACAGGAGTGCTTCTGTTCTTCGGTCTGAGTCTGTAGCCAAGGGAAGGGGATTCAGCTGTTCAGCTGTCCTTTCAGTGTCCAGTCACCTAATGCATAAGCACTTCTGTCCTACAGGTGTTCAGTTTTGAATGTACCTGTAGCATTGTGCCTGTGTTAGAGCAGCTTCTTGCTGCAGTTAAATGAGTGCAGCTCTCAAATTCTTTATTAAATATAACTTCACCTGCTGCTAGAGGGGTTAAATTGTAATATGCTTTAGTACAATCAATGGTGGAGAGAAGAAGGGGAGCCTGACTGGGGTCCTGCTTTTGTTTGGGACCTGCTCTCCAGAGCACATTCACACTGCACCCAAACAATGCCAGGCACCTTTGGTAGTTCTCCAAAGGCAGCCTGTGTCAAAACTGGGATTCAACAAAAGCCAGGGTACACAGCATGCATGTCTCCTTGGTGAATAAATTCACACTGTTTCAGCTTTTACCAAGACTAAGCAAAAGTTTAATAATTGCTTCTCCAAAGCTAAGAAAGAGGTGGGCCTGAGAGGGAGGTGGGTTGAGGCAATATCAAAGTTACTCTTGGAAAGTTGAAATGGGGTTTGGACAGGCAAACAAAGAGACACAGTTGTGCCAAGTGTCTAAAGGAAAACCTTTGGTCTTTAACATCGGTGCTCGGTGACTGCCACGCTCCTGGGCTGCCTAACACAGGCTTTACATTTCAGCTGGGAGGCTTTTTAAGCAGCCAAGTATTTGCAGATGGATATATCCAAACCAGGGAAGTCCTGAGCTGCTGTGAACTGAGCTCTGGTGTGAGCCCTGCGGTGCTTGGGTAGCCCTGCAGCACCTGCGGTGCTGTCGTGCAGGTGGGGCTGACTGCAAAGCACAGGAACATGTGCTGGTGCTGCCACTTCTCTTTTCTATCTGCTGCTTCTGTCAGTCTCTTTCTTGGGACAATGAGCTTCCTCTGCTGCTTCAGAGGGGCTGACCTGCTCACCTGTGAGACAAATGCTGCAAGCAGCAAACTGAGGGGCATTTCAGTGCAGTGGCTGAGGCTTTGTCCTCTCTTTGGGATCAGACCATGCATTTCTGAAGGAATCAAGATGTTATGTTCAGAGCTGCTACCTTTATTCTTTGTGGTTGTAGCTCAAAAACTGTTTTGAAGCTGGTTTTCTTTCTCTATTTTCTCTTTAATACCCTGCCTACCTATGAGTAGTTCTCTTCCACTGACTCACTGAGAAAGAGACCCAGTTTCAGGGAGGGAGTCCAGGTAGATAAGGTGATGTGTTTTGGCTCCAAGACAGGAATTCAGGGTCTTAGCATCTGGTTGAGTGCCTAAACACCCGCTGAAACTGGAGGGAACAGGATTGGGATCCTGCCTGGAAACACATGTATGCCCATCTCCCGCTGTTCCCAGAGCTGCCAAGTATTTAATCCTCTGTGGGCTGAGACTTGAAAAGGTTATATTTGACCTCCTCTGAATGGGAAATGCTCCTGACAGGGTACAACGGAAACAAAATCAAGTTCAAAGAAACACAGGAATGTGGCTTGCTAGAGTTGGGATTAGACTGCATGGATTTATAAGGATGTATCCCACCCTGCTATTTGATCATTACCATGTTGCAATGTGTGGTGGAAAACACCTGGCTGTGGTCACCTTTTCTTTCTGCAGCATTGGGGCACCTCCCAACAGTGTGTTGGGAGGTGCTGCACTACATAGGAAAGAGGTCTCAGACTTTTCAGCCTGGATCCATCAGGGTTTAAATGTAAATATTGATGCTTTAAAACTTGAAATTCCCCTGTATTTTGAAAAAGTCCACATTTGAATATTGTGCTTCAAGCCCCTTATGGTGCTGCAGTAGTCTGAGTGAGGTTAAACAAACAAACAAACGAAAAAATCGAACCCAGCTTTAAGAGAGCAGCAGCACTGAGCAGATCTTGTGTGCAGTGGGTGGCTTTGTCTTTTCTGTACAGCCAAATGACACAGCTGCAGGTAAAAATATTTATCTCTGTACTGTACATGAAGAGACTGTGAGGAGTCATGGCACCTCCTTGCTGCTCTCTGTTCAGCAGCACTGGGGAGGGTAAATACCCTCAGTGTGCAGATGCCCCAACCCAGGCCATTGAGAGAGAGCCCCCCCTCAGAATATCATCTCCTGCCACAAAATCCCATTGTTAACTAATACCAGCTGAGATGTTTCCACAGGGAAGTAAATAAATAAGGACCTTCCTCCCTTCCCCAACTTGTTGCAGGGAAACCACCCACGATGTGTTTGAGGGGAAAGAAAAGAAACAAGCTCCCTGATGTGCAAATCCAAAGAAACTGAAAAAGATTGATTCCTCCCTGTTGAGGTATATTGCAAGTAAGGGCTTTGTCTCCCAGCTTTAGAAAAGGCAGTGTCTTTAGAGCAGGTCCACTTCCTTGTGCCAGAGGGGTTTCAGCAAAAAACAAGGGGGTGAAAGCAAAGCAGCCTGGTTGGGGCTAAGGGAGGAGCAGCCCGTGCTCCTTTGTGGCAGAGGGTGAGGCAGAGGATGCTGATGTGGTTCAGGCAGGGCTGGGGAGCTGCCAGAGCTGCCTGCTCACACACCCAGGGAGTGCCATGGCCAGGAGGGCAAGGGTGAACACCCAGGGCTGCCACATCTCTGTCTGCTGTGTGCAGTCTTGCCCTGCTGCTAATGTGAATTTATAGTCTGAACTGGCTCCAAAGCCCTGTTTAATATTAGCAGCCAGGTCCTGTGGGGCACCACTGTGTGTGGCCCTGGAGAGACATGCCAGCAGATGGTTCCTATCCCTGAGAGCCATGCAGCAAAGAGGCAAAGCATCCCAGAGGAGGCACAAAAATCCTGTGCATTTCTAAGTAGGGAAACTGAGGCATGAAGCAACAGCCATTGCAAAAACAAAATAAATATGAAATTAATCCTCTGCCTCTGCTGGCAAGGAGATAGGGGGTGCAGCCATATGCAGGGGCAGGCTGGGGAAGCAGCAGAATTACCCTCTTCCTGGCTCTTAGAATCATAGAATAGTTAAGGTTGGGAAGACCTCTAAGATCATCTGGTCCAACTCTTAACCACTTCCCTGGACAGCCTGTTTCAATGCCTGATCACCTTTACAGTGAAGAAACTTTTCCTAATATCCAATCTAAACCTGCCCTGGAGCAATTTCAGGCCACTTGCTCTTGTGCTGTCTCTTGTTACCTGGGAGAAGAGGCCAGCCCCCACCTGAGTACAACCTCCTTTCAGATCATTGAAGAGAGGGATAAGGTGTCCCCTGAACCTCCTTTTCCCCAGGCTGAACACCCCCAGCTCTCTCAGGTGCTCCTTACAAGACTTGTGCTCCAGACCCTTCACTAGCTCCATTCCCTTCTCTGGACACACTCCAGCACCTCAATGCCTTTCCTGTAGTGAGGGGCCCAGAACTGGACACAGGACATGAGGTGTGTCCTCATCAGTGGGAAGTACAGGGGGACAGTCACTGCTGTTACTGTTTGGTTTTTTAATATCATTGTTCTTTCCAGTAAATTGTTCTTATCTCAGCCTGTAATCTCTCTCTGGTGTTGCCCACAAGAGGGGAGTAGGGAGGAGTAGCTCATGGTTTTCTTTTTAGTGGGAGCACTAAACTGGGTGCACCATTCCTAAATCATGACACAGGGGCTTTATTCTGCTCCCCATGTCAGCTTTTCAGCTCAGGGGGATCGGTACTCCAGGGTTCTAGGCTCTCTACAGGTGGCTGGGGGCACTCTTGATGCTCACTGCTGGGTCTGGCCAGCCCAGCTGCATCAGCCTGGGCATGCAGCATCTGGGAAGTGTTAATGTTTAATCCTCACACCTCAGTCCTAGACATGGCCTTGGTGGTTTCCCTGAATCCACTATGACTCTTTGCTGGTGATGCTGGAGATGCTGGGTCCCACAGCATACAGGCATGTGGCGAGGGAGATGAGGTGCTGGAGCTTTGAGAGCCTACCCTGTGTAAGCCACAGAGGACATTGTTCCCCACATTGCTCCCCACCATCACATTGTTGCTTCCTCATCAGTTTTGCTGGTAAGACTCTGAGAAAGGGGCAAGGCAGAAGGCGTAGCTGAGGACTTACCCTCTCCAATAAAACCCCACAGTCCTATGGACCCCTCCAGGGCTAAAGAGGCAACTGATATATGAGGTCTGCTGATGCACGCTGATGGATCTTTATTGAGAGGCAGGAAAAGTAGCAAAGCCCCTCCCGGAAAGAAGAATCAGCTACCTGCTTGACTGAAAGCAGGGAAGCAAAGTGATGGAGCTGCTGTTCCTCCTGAGGGAGGTACAGCCACAAAGAGGTGCTAAAAGCACTGGGAGAGCAGGGAGGTGAAAGTGGTAGGGTCAGGAGAGGGTGGCTGTACTGACATTCTTAGGGTGCTGCTCTGATGGACACCAGCTCCCTCTGTTACAGTGGGACTTCTTCCATTTCTGAAGTTGCAGTCATTAGTCACCAGTCTTGATGGCATCTCATCTCTTATACCGATTTCCTGCCCTAGCTGCTGATCCAGGCTATAATCACTTTGTTTTTTCCCAGGGCCAGGCAAGAAGTAGACTGGAAATGAGTTGAGAGCTGAGGTGAAATGAGGAAGAAGTATGATCCCCCAAGGAAAAGCATTTCTCAGTTAATGAAGTGTGAAGCCAAATAGCAGGGAAGGGATGAAGAGCAGCAAGCCACCATATTCATTAGACCTCTGTGTACTCTGAAACATAATGAGGGCCACAGCCATCCTGGTCAGGAGCCACCATGTGGGGCAAAGGGGCAAGCCTGGTGCACTGAGATAGTCAGAGGCATCAGGGTCATGTGTCTGCCCTTTCTTGTGTTCCTGTGCTCCTGTTAATTTCTTTTCCACTTTAAGAAGTGGTGAGATAGGAGAAAAGATGTCATAGAGGCTTTTATCAGGTGGGAATTGCAATGACACTCTATTTAGCTGTAAGTAGTGTTACTGGGCTGAGGGATGAAGTTCCAAAGCCACAAATCCCACTGGCAGGCAGCTGAGTGTGTGGGAAGAGGTAAGCTGGCAAGCAACTTCTGCCCAGTGTCTGTTGGGTTCAGGGTGTCTTTTGTGGCTGTTCTGTCAGGGATCTGACAGCCACACTTATCACATGCTGGGGCCTAAAAGAAAAAATGTGCCACTCCTTCTATGATCAGGAGTAGCCTCTTGATCCAGCACTGCACTCAGACATCGTGGACATGCACAGTACATATGCATACAAATGTTGTGCCCCTCTCCTAAGAGCAGTAACTGGTCTCTTAGTCTTTTTGGAGATAAAGTATATAATGAGATTAATTTCCTCTCCTTTTTTTTGGATACCCTTGTCAGCAGTAAAGTATATTAAAAACACTGTAAGCAAAAGCCCTCATGCTACCCTAGAAAATATATTCATTTAGGGAGTCACCATGCCAGCAGGTTTTCAGCATGTGTCTTTGTTGCTGGCTGGTTCTACGTAGGCACAGAGATAGGTCATGGCCACTGACAAATCACTTGAGCTCCATGGAAAATCTTTTCTCATATAAGCAGCGTTTTCAAGCAGGCAGGATGAACTTACCATCCTTCTTGAAATGTGGAGGATTCTGGGTGTTGAGCTGGGGCATTGCTGGAGCAGCAGCAGGATCCCAGAGCACCCCGTTCAACCTGGGACTCCCCACTCTGAGCTCCTGTCCAGGCCAGGGCACCCTGGGGCCAACCTGGAAACCTGCTGGCCCCTTCAGTGTAAAGACACATCCTGGGGTTTTCCTGGCCTGTGTAAAACCGTGTCAACCACCACCCCCAGTGTCAGAATGAACAGCCTGGTGGAGGGCAGGGTCTAGGGAGTAGGGTGTATCTGACACCCTTGGAAGCTCTGTTCTGTCAAGCTCCAACCTGTACAAACCAAAGCTCGTCAAACCAACAAGCTTTGGCAATGCAGTGGCTCTACTCAGAGCTGGAGTAGAGCATATCCCCGATGGGATTTCAAGTGCACACACTTAGGTTTCATCCACTGAGGCACCTCCCTGCTCCCAGCTCCTGCCCAGCCTTTGTACTGCTCTGATGGTTTTCACAGCCTCTCTGGGACGTGGGGTTCTGTCTGAGACTTCTGCCACCCCCGGGGTGAGAGAGCCATGGTGCTGCTCACAGCTTAAAGAGATTATGCCATTCTGAAAGAGCAGGGTGAGCAACAGGCAATTATGAGGACCCCAAAGGCAAACCCCACATCTCTGCTGGGTGGGAGTGAAGCAGGGGTGAAAGGAGCGTCCTGCCAAGATAAACGCTGTTTCCTGGAGGCCTAAGAGCTGTGTGGTACATCCTGTCACATGGACAGCTGTCAGCTTCCAAGAGGGCAGGAGAGGTCATTGGCAACCTTAAAGAACACAGAGTAAACCCTTCCCATGCCCCTCTGTTCTGGATCACCAGGGGGAGAAATAATACATCAGCGAACTGACAGCTCCCACAAAAAAGAAAAAAACCCCAAAAAATAGATTTTCCAGTAAAAAGTGTATTTCTGTGGCTTCTTCCCCATCTGCAGAATGTAGAAATTAATTCAGTTTTTGTATTTTGGCGGTTTAGAGTCTTTTGCCCTCCTGGATGTTTCGGGGCAGACGCATGAAAGAGACAGAGGCTTCAGACTTCAGTTTCTCCAAGGTCAATCACTTTGTTTATTATCCCTTATCTCATAGTTCTCTCTGTGCCCAGCGAGGTCTGTCTAGAACACCCGCCATGGCATCATCTGTCCGTCCCCCGAGAGGAGGACGCCTTTTATACAGATTATTACGAACATATTGTTTACCATTTCTTACCAATGTCCACCATCCACATCAAACAGACCATACCTACTTGGCCCAATCTCCACAAGCCACATTATGCTAACGTCACATCAGAAAATGGAGGTGAAGAAGAAGAAGAAAAAACCTAGGGAACCGCCCCAAAATCTCCATCTTGGCTCCATCTACTTCTATTATAGAAAACCTAAAACTATATATTTCTCACTCAGTGATAAGCTAAACTACTGTGTTTCACACTCTTGAGATTTGTAATTCATCCCTGCTTTGTGTCATGGTCTGTGACCCCCATGGACAGGGGTAAAAACCCCCCTGTCACCCCCCTGGACAGGGTTGTAAACACCCTGTACTGGGGTAAATCCTTCTTGTTCAGTTCCCAGATTGTCTGGTCAAGGTCTCCTGAGCTTCCAGGGCAGAAAAGAGATGCCCTGGGTTCCGACATCAGAACAGAAAAGACAAATATGACCTAGTTTTCATAGGTGCTGGGCACCCATGAATCCAACTAGCTTTAGCAGGTGGTGCAGATGTTTGGTTCCTCTGGAAGACAGAAACCAGGTCATAAATCTCCCTGCCTGTACCAGCGTCATCTTCAAACTTTTTAATTAAAAAACTCTGCCTTCTATTGTTTCTGGAATCTGAAAATTAATTGTCATTAATACAGTTTAAGGTTCTCTTGCTCAAATCCTTTTGTCCTTCAGGTGAGTGGTATCATCAGAAATCTGGAACAGACTGTATCCCTGCTGCCTTAAGGGAAAAAAATTAATCTGTTTTTGAAATTCATTTTGCAAGAGTTGTGTGCCTCGTTGAGCTCTGTGCTGCTGCAGCTCCCCTTTGGTGGCAAGTGGTATTTCAGGTGAGCTGGCTGTGTGACTATCAGATCCACAGCACTATTGCTGCTGAAACAGGTCCTGTGAACAAATGTGGAGAGGGGAGAGGGCAAATGAAATATGTTTTCACTTTGTGAACCTAGATGGAAAATTTCACAACATTTAACATCCATAGTCATATCTTCCTTTTTCTCTCTTTTTCCTTTTTCTTTCTGTATGTGTGTGTAATCTACAGCACTTTCTGCATTGCTTTGCTCCTTCATCTTTGCCTGTCAACACCTCCCAGACAGAGGACTCTCCCCTGACTTCTTTCTCCCCATAGCTAAGTAACCACGAGTAACCAGGGCCATGCCTTGTACACTGTTCCCTGAGCCGTGTGTGGTCTGTTTGGTATGTAGCCCTTACAAGCCTCCTGCATTTGCTCAAAAGCAGCTGGTGAGCAAAGCACACACCACCACACACTGGGCTGCCAGAGAGGAAAGCAGGCTACAAAGGTTATAGGGAAATTCTATACGGGGCTGTACCCCCGTTTCTTGCCTGCTCTTCTGTGCATCATGGGAGGGTTTCTTATTTGCATGTTCTCTACTTCCAGGCGTGCCACGTGTGCACAGACACACACACTCAAATTAAAGACAGTCGTGTTTTATGCCTTTTCTGCATCTTGGTCTGAAATTCAGAAAACAAAAATCTCCCTCGGTAAATGCTCCCTCAGTGTATATTGCAACTTGTCCAGATACAGCTTTTCTTCACCAGCTTTTCACTGTCACTTGGTTCTGTCATCTTATATCACTACTGCACTGCTCTGTGCCCTTGCTGAAGGGCACCATATTAAGGATGGAGCTATTATTCATTAATAACTAATATTTTCTGACATTGGTAACATCTGCAACACGGCAGTTGACTTTGATACAGAGAAGAACAAGGATTTCCCCATAACCTTTGTAGCCTGCTTTCGTCTCTGGAAAACAGAAAAAAAACCACCTCAAGGTTTCTTCTTCATAGTCAAGGTTTGAACACACAAATATTGAATGACCCAGATTAACAGAGGATGCATTATCATTCTCAGCACCTTCTACATATCACACTAAAACATATGGACTCGTGTAGCAATCTGATATGCACAGTCACACACTTCTTCTACTCCCTGTGTTGAAGTGCCGCCCTACCTGTGCTCACATGGTGAGCATTGCTCAGACCATGGGCATCTCTGTCCATCAGGCATGAGCTGTCATGGAGAGCAAGGGCAAAAGTGGGACTGATGCTACACAGCTCTGTTGGGTTTTGTCTGACATTAAGGCTGTTGAAGAAAAATGCCTAGATTTGAGCAACAGCTTGAGGTGTCATCTATTCATGTAAATTTTCTAAAACACTTACAGGAAAGTAATTATCTCACTCCATGGTTTATAAGGAAGAGTACATAACTCCCAAGAGAGAATACCAGCAATTTTGAAAGCTACACATTAGTAAGTTTACATAGGAAGTGTATGGGGGAGGATTACAAAACATGTTTATCTGTAGTTGCCAGAAACTGGCCTTGGTGGTCCATCAATCCTTTCCTTACACTCCTAGTAGTCTTCAGGAAATTTACCTTGTAGCCAGTAAATGTCCCAGCAGCTTGTGAAGAATGGAGAAGCAGAAGTTGCCCATCTCTGTAGCCAGTGGGTGGGTGGCTCTTCTGGGGCCTTGGCTGTAAGGCTCTGGGTTGTGTTTTCTTGTTAGTCTTTACTGCAAATGAATTCACCATACACACACAAATCATAAAAAAGACTTTTAAAGCAGACTACCTTTTTCCCCCTTCATAACTAAAGTGACTGAAAATGAACAAAATGCAATCCTTGGTTAGGGATACATCTCAAATCAAAGTTGTGAATTGGCAGCAGTATGAAATGAAATCAACAGCTGATCGAATAATCAAACAAGCACATACAAGATTTGAGTCATGAAGCCACATAACATATGGTGAATTTTATGAAACAATAAGCACTGCTCCTCCTTACTTCAGTTACACTTGTCACTTGCCCACACATACTTTATTTCTCTTTGCCTTCCTTAAAATTTTGGGGTTTTTTGCCTTGGAAGTAGCTCAAGAAGGAAACTTTGTTCATTTTAACTCAGCAAGCATCACCTGCTGATGGTGGATTTATTTGGTGTGAAACAAGCTGAGGAAATACTAAGAGTTTGAAAACTTAGAGTGGTTTGAGTTGCTTCTTGTTATTATATGCAACATGACAGTTTTATTAGATAAGACTGTTTCACAAGATGGAGGATCACAGTTGTTTGGAGAAGCAGGAGAAGAAACTAAGGCAAACTGTCTGTCCCCTCTTCTTGGGAGCTTGGAGAAGGTCTTGACCACAACTGGCTGACACAACTTCTGCCTTGGCCTAATTGCAACCCCTGAACTGCTCTGGTGCACCCAGGGCTGTGTGGGCTGTCCTAAGTAGTGAAGGAGAGACAGCACAAGTCAAGCTGATACCCACAAAATAGCCAGGAAAAGAGGGCTGAAGCCCTGAAAACCTAATTGGCGTATGTGCTGTAGTTTGACTTGAGTTGTTTGGTATGGGGATATAGTGAGACATCTCATAGTTATTAAGCAAAGAAAGTAGATATGTTTCTAGAAGCAAAGATGAGCTGTTTGAATACAACATTCATACAATATATCCTCAGTTAAACTCAAATTCTTATTGGTCTAACAGAAGCTTGCTATGATAATACCTACTTCCCCGCTGAAAATTATGTTAGCTGTCTATACATAATGTTTCTTTTCTCACTCAGATGATCAGAACTGCCCTCTGTGTGTCAGAGAGCTCAAGTTCAAGGATTTAAGATTTCTCAGGAAATTCAGAAACGTGGCATTTTAGATGCTATATATCCACTGTTGTACTACTTGTGTAGTTTGTAGGCTCTTGCTGTCACAATGAAGAACAGCCTTGCAGAGGCCCCTCAGCAGTCCTAGTGCCACAGAGGTTTCTTACTCCTTCCAATTTGCATGTCCTATTTGCTCAACGTGACATATTTATTACTAGCTTCAGTCTTGCATGGTCGACCTACCTTACAGACTGTGCAGTGCAAAGCAGGAGAGAAAACTTAATGAAGGCAAGTCAGATGGCACAAGATATTCCTCCAGGCTTTTTCTGGGCTGAGGGAGAAACACTGAGTGCAATTTCCTTTCCTGTGCAGATAGGCTAAGACCCCACCTGCCAGTATTGCTTGCTGAAGAGATGGGCTGACAGCACTTTACCAAGAGAGGCTGCTGTTATTTACACTAGGAGAGGATTACTTACATTCTGAGACTTTGTTGGCTACAAGTGCTTCATTCAGTGGCAGGATAAGGGAATGAAATTCAGATGAGAAGACAACTCATGGAAACTTTGTGGGAAAGTAGCATTGCTACACTGAGTTAAACCAGGATTGGTATCAATCCTGGCTCTTACTGTTACTTCACAACGCTGTCAGTGAGCTGAGGGCTCTGGATTGCTTGTGGTGACCATATGTTAACATGCAGAGAGCATTTTACCACTGTGTTTGCTGTTAATTAGCTGTAGGGAAGCTTTAGTGATGCAGAGAAGCCAGGACTAAGTGGCAGCAGAGTCTTCAGCCTGTAGGCACATCCCAAGGCAATTGCCACCTCCTTCGAGGCTGCTCCCTCCCAGGCTGCTAATGCTGTTCACTGAGGTGACCCTGGCAGTTCTCTCCACTGTCCAAGGAGTTCAAGATAACTAACACAGAGCTCCAGTTTTGTCCCTAGTTGCACGAATTAGACTTTTCCTTTCAATGAAATTCTTTTTTTCTGTTGTATGATTCAAAGGATTTGATTGCTTTCCAATAGTTACAAGATTCCTCACCATGTATATTGACAGTTAGTTGGTATATCAGGGAGGTGGAGCTTCGGGGTAGGAAGGGAAGCATCTTCCCAAGAAAGTCTGCAGCAGCAATATAATGGAGAAAATGTTCCTGTTTTATACCTCACTTGGGAAACAATTGCTCTCATGGCAAATAGTAACTCTAGAACTCAACTCTGACTGTGAGGAAGACCCACTGTGGTGGCTTCCCTGTGCAGGTGCTGCTGCTGTGCCTGTGGTGGGGAAGAAAAGAGCTGGAGCATCGGCCTGCCAATGGTTTACTTGAGCGAAATCACCTTTCTGATTTTCCTGCAGCCTTCCTGTGTGACCCTGGCAGCTTGCTTGGCCCCTGAGTGCTATCAACAGGTACGGCCCTGATGTGATGTGATGTGAGCAGCACTGCCACCAGATGAATGCCCATGAGGCCAAATAATCCTTTCACCAAAAAGAGGGCTTTTCTTTCTGTTCTGTAGAAAATCAATTGGAAGAAATCTCAGAAGAAAATTCAGTTTCCATGAAACACTTGGGACAAACTATTGCCATTTTGGAGTTTGCTAGGATCTACTCAGGGTCCGAATTCTTACACTGATGAAAAGTGGCTCAGGAAAAAGCAGAACATCTTTCATCTCTGTCAGCCAGCACAAACTGTTCTTTGTTTCTCCCCCTCTGTTCTTTCCCTGCTGCACAGGTGTCCTGTTCTTGAGCTGCAAAGGAAAAACTAGTTCTGTTTTCTTCTCGCTTTAATTGTGCTTTCCGAGTGTTTGTGTATAGCCGAAGGGCAACATGCACCTGCTCGTACAAACTTCAAATAGACCCATTTGCTCTCATTGTTTAAGCAAGAGATTCAAGGGATGTCAAATGTGGGCATCTGTTTCTCAAAGGAAGTAGTGGTGTCAGCTTGTCATAATTCACTCCTGCTCCTGCATCCTGGGTAGCGAAGCAGCAACCCACGCACAGCTGGAATCCTTGCCAACAAAAGACAACAGCAGGTAGGTGAAATCCACACAGTGCCTTATTTGGGTCTGTGAGCTTGGACTCTTAACAGGATTCCAGTGTTGTGTGACCTTTTGCTAGGTCACCAGACAGAGGTGAATTTTTCTTTTGTATGAAAACAAACAAACAAAATATCACCTGACTTCAATGGATTCACTGTCAAAATGCTTTCCGTGTGTGCAGTATTCTGTTTGTTATTTGCTTTTGACTTCTGTTCCCAAGGGGTCAATTAAGACATGTATCCTTCCTGGGCTATATTTTTACTGTAGAGAGACTGAAAACACAGATTTGTTTTTATCTATGACAATGTAGTCATATGTCCTGAATTGCTGCTGGCAGAGCCAGAAGTAGCTTAGGAGAGCAGCCAATATATCTCCCTCCTGATGTAAAGTTCCTCCTTGAAGGGCAGTCCTTGTGTTTTAATCAATATGATATATAGGAACTTCGATTACTTCCCTTGCTACTGCCTGTTTCTCTGTTATTCACAAATCCTAGAGTTATCTGGAAACCCTGAAGATTTTGACTGTGTTTATAATTTGGGCAATCCAATGAAGTCTGATTCTAGTTGCAATTAATGCATGTTGAAACACATACATTCAGATTTGTTTCACTGTTTTGTTTTTAAATGCTAGAAAGGCTGTGCTTCTCTGCCACAACATGTCTGCTGGTAAATGAAGGATTATATCCTTTGAGTTTTATCTCATACCATGAAGTTCAATATTTCCTGATTCCTTAGAAACCTGTGTGTTATCTTGCAGCTTATAGAGATGCTGGTGAGCATCTAAATATCCTTGCCTCAAGGCCTTGGTTAGCACAAGGGTTTGTGCAATCTGTTGTATTCACTCAGAGCCTTTCTCTTTAAAGAAACAAAGCTAGTAACAGCAAAAACAAGAAGCAGGGATAAAAAGGAGAAATCAAAAAAAATCTCCAGAATGGCTGCTGGGTTACAAAGAGGTAGAAGAAGATGAATCTATAGCTGTAGTCCAGAAGACCAGAAAACTTAGTGGGTTTTGGCTTGAGCGCTATACGTAGGGGAAACTATTTGGCCTCTGCTCCAGTGAGGAAAGAAGAATTTGTCTCAAGGCTAATTTAGCTGCCCTGATTTGCAACACAAGTACTGATTTTGTGGCAGCAAACCCAAACTATGAGGACCCTTTGGGTGATGCCAAATGGAAGATCATGGAAGAAACCAGAGCCATACCCACTCCCAGCCAGCTCCAGCTCTGGAGATCATCCAGTGGGATGCCATGAGTGTCAGGCTGTTACAGCCCTACTTGCCAATAGCCTCTTCCTTGCTGAGTCAAGAGAGATTTTTTACATCAAGTGAAGGGGCTGTATCAGGACTACACATGGGAATGTTTCTTTTAAAAGAACAAAGTTAGGCTGCCATCAAAGGGAGACCAGTCCATACAGAAATCTTAAAAAGACCCAGCAGAAAGACAATGTCAGTGTAAGGATTTCTGCAGTTCTATATCCAACCTGTAAAGACCATAGGCCCTACTTTCTGGCTCAGTCAGCAACATGGAAGATAAGGGTGTTATATCTTCATTGGAAAGATTAATGTCAAGCATGAGGATTAGTTCTCTACAGTGCAAGAGATTAAGTTTGGATTTTGCAAGCTTTCCCATTATCATCTTTCTCCCCAGACAGTCCCTACAGGCCTGTACCACCCTCCCTGGACAACACTGAAGTTTGGGGAGTGTCTCTCATTCAGCTGTATTTCCTTTTGCTCCAACTCCACATTAAAGAAATCATTGCATTGAAACTGTCCTTCACTGTGCAGATTTCACTGGGCCTCTCCCACACCCCCTCAAGGATAAAACCTATATCCTGAATTAGAAAGGAAAAAGGAGCAAATTTTCTCCTGCCAGGTGGAGGGCTAAGGCCACAGGTCCTGTCATCAATCCAACTGTGCCAGCCAGAGGTGGTACCTCCTCCTCTGGCTGTAGCCACCACTGTTCATCAGCTCACCTGGCAAACTGGTTAGTGTGAGAACTCCTGGTCCTGTTCCAGGCAAAACCAACCAGAATAACTCACAGCAACCTCTTACATTTTTAAAATCAATCCAGGTCATTTTGCCTGAAATGGATTAAGGGGTGCTCTGACTGGGAAAGCAGGACAGAAATCAATTTTTCACCCTCTCTGAATGATCTGAAGGAAAGGCTTCTCCTGTATTCAGACATCTGCACTACCAAGAGCCAGGAGCAAGGCACAGGTGTATGCCAGATGGAGAGCCAAGGGGATGTGACAGCGAAGGATGTGCTGACAGCCTCAAAATGTAAAGTGCCTATGGCCTGACTTCACCCAGGAGCGTATGCTCCAGCAGCTGCCGCTGCTTCGGATAAGCCTGGGTTCAGGAGGTTCCTCCATTCTTCTGCTGTTAAGATGATTTCCAGCAGTGCTTCTTGCCTCATTGGTTAAATAGCTCCCACCCAAGGCAAGGCTGGGTGCAAACCTGCCCCTTGCTGGCCAGGATGCAGGGTGCAAAGCTCATGGTGCTGTTATCTCCTCTCATTTCAGCATCATTCTTAGCTTGGCTCTGTTCTTTGTTCTGGGTCTGCATTCCACTGGCTGAGGAAAGTATATAGAGGAATACTTCTTCCTGTTTTTGTTAAACACTTTAACTTCTTGAGGCAGAGACTTTGAATAGGAGGAGCTCTACCTGTTGGGACAGCTGTACTTGAAGGAAAATCAGGGCTTTGTTCGTGAATCTTTGAGTTGCTTTGATTGTGTAGTAAGGCTTCATATCATAATAGGATCAAATAGGCTTTACAGACAGTAAAACCAGAGTCACAGAAGAGAAACAGATGTCTAACTTTTCACAGGAACACATGCCAAGGCAGAGAACATGAATCTCAGTGTAGAAAAGGTCAGACTCCCAAAATAATAAACCAATTTAATTATCTTTTCATTAATTATGTATTTCTGTGCAAACTTGGGAACAGTTTTACTCTCTCTTAAATTAACATCTTGGCAAAGGGAAGTACTTCATGGTGTAAGGTGGGTGGATAGCTCTGCTTCGGTGCCTCTGTGTTTCATCTGCCTAAAAAACAGCAAGGGAAGAGCACAGCAGCTGTTCCGGCTGCCATCAGGAGGCACCACCATTCCAGGACCCTCCCACCCACGCTTGCCCTCTTAGGCAAAATCCTCTGATTTACCCTCTGAAAACTGAAGGAAGAGGAAGGAGGAGACTTTGTATCTTTATTTATCACATCACACTGGCTTTGAAACACAGTGTTTTTTAAAATATTTGAATTTATTACATTGTTATTTCCCATAGCAACTCTACATCAAGGCCCAGCATTTAGGCTGATGCCGGGCAGCCAGGGACATTAGCATGACTGACCTGTGTCTTATTTCAAATTACATCACTCTCTTTGCACACTTAGTCTGCAGGACTCCACATTTGTAACATGACCTGGAGCTGCACTGACACCATACAGTTTATGCTCTATCCCCATTGAGCTGATGATGTAGCAATAAAATATGACAGCTAAGAAAAATGCATCCCAAATTGAATAACCAAGGAAGTCAAAGGAAAGGTTCTGTTTTATTATGACCTATAAAATAGTAGGAAAAGGCCCCATGCATTTTTCTCAGTTTTTAATAGAATGCTTAATGGTTTTGCTGAGGTAAATATATGTGTATATAATGATAGATTAAAAGTTATTGTGTCCATACAAATGGTCCCTCACAATATTAAAAAAAGAGTAATAGACTATGTATGAAAATGCAAATATTTCTATATCTTTCTCGTCAGTTTTTATTTTGCACCTTGTGGAAGCTTCATTTAATCTCTAGCAATAACTAATTTCCCCTGGGTTCTTAGCCTTGTCCTTCCTGCCTCTAATACCAGATTGGCAACCCAGTCACAAACAGTTAAAAGCAGTATCATGGGGTGAACATAATCATGGCCAGTAACTGGGCAACTGCCCACTTAATCTGATTACTGGCCTGTGACGCACTGTAGCCCGTTAACCTTGTTTTGACCAGCTTCCTGACACTTGTGGCACAAATGAAGTGTGACATGATTAAATGAGACTGATCAGTTTTGCTCACCATGACAATACCCGGCAGCTGCTGTGCTGAGGATTTACAAAGCAGTGAAAGCTTTGAAGTCCCATGATTTAGCTGTTATGATTGCTCTCCTCTGGCTGGAGGGATGTCCTCTCCAAACACATGGAGTTCAGTGAGGACACGGTGCCTTTTCCATTCTGGTTCCCTGTAGATCTCTGCAGGGCCCAGCTCGTCTCCCAGAAGCACATCTGCAGAGCAGGGGTGGGTTTGGTACATACCTGATGCAACAGGCAGGTGATGAATTCAGCAGATGAGAGAAAAGTGGGACAGTGCAGTGGAAGAGACAAAAAGCAAACATGGCTCTAGGAATACATTTGTTATTTGAACTGTATTTTGATATGTTTTTGGGGTAGTTTTTCACCAAATAGTTTAAAACTGAAAATATTAGCCATGTAATAATCCAAGTACTTTGTATTAGGTTGTTTTCTAATGGCTTGAGCTGCATTTAGAGGGTAGGCTTTCTGCTCCAAAAGGATCGTTTCCCTTACTTGAAGCCTTGCATATTTTAAGGGCAAAACGACTTCTACAGTCCTGATCCTCTGCATATTGTTTTGGACTGTCTCCCCTGGGCACTGGAGGGCAGTGCCTTTGCTGAAGAGCACACTGGGTTGCCTGCTGCTGGTGCTGGTGATGCAGTGTTCTGAGCAGCTACAGATGCTACCTGTCCAGTAAGTTAAAGTGCTGATGTGCCCTTCATATAGTAAAAAATAAAAATCTCAGCTAACCTTGCAAGCTCTCTTGTTTACAGGAAAAGGCTCATAGGGAAAAAGGAAGGAAATACAAAGAGAAGCATTACATTGAAAAGAAAATAATTACCATGGATAAGATATGAAATCAAGGAAAGTATTTTCCTCTCTGCCATGACCATTTATTTTTACTAATCCATCCGCATGCAGGCACAGGATATCATGGGAGATGACCAAACACACATGGGAGAGCTTGATGCTGGCAGGCCAGGGGAAATGCTATCTGGGAAGATAATAACTCACTCTTCAACTTTGGTAATTTTGTGAAAGATTTCAGGGTCAAACACACGTTCAGGATTACCTAGCAGAAAATTATATGGCTCTCAGCAAACGGAATGGTTTCGAGTGAAGATGAACAAGGCATGTAAGCTGAGTCAGAGACTACTGTTAACTTATCACTTGTCTGACCTTAACTGCTCTCTAATTACAGTGTCTAGGTCCTGGGTGCCTTAGATAAATGCCTATAATAATATAATGCCTGTTAGAGGAGGACTGGCAGTGCTTTGTATGTAAACACATCAGGGGGAGACTAGGGGCATTAAATCCTCTGAGACAGAGCAGGGAAGTCTGGTGCCTGCTGCCAGCTTCTCCCTCTTGCCACTGCCTGGGGTGACACTGCCATGGGGCCCAGCAGGACCTGGGGGAGCCACCCCAGCTTCTATTTCCCCTCCTTGCACCCTTGCCCTCTCCCAGGGAATGCTGCCTCAGAAGATAAAGCCTCAGATGGCCCAGGCATGGACAGGGCACTCATTGCTCCCAAGACACATTGTAAGAGGGCTCTGGAAGTGCAGGGAGCAGGCAGCAGGCCATGAGGTTGTTTTGCTTGGCAGCAGCCACCCCACATTATGGCACTGTTAATGTATAAGCGCAGTGCCGCACACAGCTGGCGTGTGCCAGGCTGCTGTGCACTGCCAACCACAGCATGGATGGAGTGGCCTGGGAGACTAGGATGGAGCCTCTCATCTGGGAAATCCAGTCCTATCTGAAGGTCCCCTGGTGGGGCATGAAGCCCTGGCAAGATAACACCAGGCACGAGACACCAAGCTTCTCTTCTGGAAACACCGTAGGGGAAAAAGCCCTGACAGGTACTTAGCTCAGGCTAGAAAAACTAGATCCTGGGGGCTTCCCAGAGCCTGTGTCCTGTGGTCCCTTTCATTCCCTAGAGAAGAACTGGTCTCTGCCATGCTGGTAGGCTTTGGCCACCTGAGAATGAACACTGAACACTGCCTGAGTGCAGCAGGAAGGCAGATGTCTGCCTCCCCAAAACCAGGGAGATTTTCTCATAACCTAAGGCAAGAAGCCAGATGTTGTACCACACTTGCAAGAACGTTTTTATAGCAGCCTTGTATAGAGGTCACAGTCATAGGTGGTGTCTTCCTTGGGCTGAGTACAGGGGCAGACCTTGGGAAACTCTTCCAAACAGGTAAAGAGTAGCAGAGAAACAACCACAATGAAATGCTGTTGGCTCCCAAAAGGGAACATGGATGGAATAGGATATCCTCTTGGTCAGCTCATACAACTCACACTGGAAACAGATGCCAGCACACCAGTACTCTGCCAAGGCAAAACCCTTCTGTGCTAGGTTTACAGTGTGAAATTATTTTTCCATTCCTGGTGTAACTCCCCCTTCTGTCTTCTGAATGAAGGTTAAATTCAAAGATTTATTGTCTATTTTTAATACCCTTCCCCTTTTTTTTTCCTGCTCTTGCATTTTTCAGATGTTTCCCATTGGGATAGTCCTCAGTGATTCCCTACAATGAAGATACACTGTCAAATAGGAATCACAGAGGCCATGAAGAATTCCCCGATATCATTGCCAAAAAGGAGCTGGAGGAGGTAAGAGTTAAGCGCAAGAAGTTTGTTTCAATCCTACATACTGCAAGAAAGAATTTTTTAAATGTCATTTTGCAATCTTTTGAGAGTATCTCTTTCCTGAAAGGATTTCTTGGAAGCTCTTAAGTGCGTTTGGTAAGTCTTTGCTTTGCATTTAGGCCATACATCTCTGACATGGAAGATCTGGGAACTCTATCTCTTGCTTCAGAGCAATAGGGCAGACTCTAAACTCTGGTTTAACCCTTTATCTTTTTTTTGGTAAAGGATTGATGCAAGATCTGTAAGAACATGCCAGACAGAAGTTGTCTTGACCTGGAGATGCTAGATTACCTAATGTTAATAGCTGTTTCTTAGCATTCCTGTTGCTTGGCTTCCTGTTTACTTACCATTTGCTGTCAAGTGTATAAATGACCTGATGTGGTATCAATTCTTTAACTCCTTCTTCCTCTGTACAGAACAGAAAAAAAAAAGTGTCCTCCTGCCTTAGTGATGAAGACAGGAAATTTGCCATGAGAGGCTCATGCCATTGCTATGATCTGTCTCAGTCTTGAAGAAATACTTATACCACTTGTGTTGCTCTTTTAGAGTCTCCAAATCTGCTTGCCATAAGATGCTCTGGATTAATTTTTCTTCACTTATCCATTTTCTATGCTTTACAACCTTCACTTTCTGGATAGAACAAAAACATATACTTATGTGTTTCCAAGCTGTATCTTCATGGTTTTGTTTTTGGTTTTGTTTTTTGTTTTTGTTTTTCCCATGGAGAAATTAGAGTATGGACAGCTATCTTTTAAATGACACCTCTCAGCTTGTTTCAGCCCAGCTTAATCTCTCTTGCTAAATCTCAGTGTGAGTCACAATCTAGCCATCAAGAAGGTCAAACTTGGAAATAATTGATTGACTAAAAATAAAGTTTTGAAAAGAGGGTTAATAAAGACAAATCCCACTTTCATGCCATCCTAGCTAGTTCAGACACCAGCATTTCAAACAGTTCTGCTAGGGCCTGAATTCTGCTAATATCTGAAAGCTCAAGGAAGCATGCCCTGTATGTACCACTAAATTTTTACAAGCTAACCCAAAGGAATGCCTATACAATGCTCTAGTCAACCTTAAAGGGCTTCTAGCAATACTTCTAACAATACACTGAATAAATAAACACTCAGCTGCTACCAAAAAAATTAATCACCCCATTAGCCACCTAAGTGCAGGACAAGCCCATGCTAAGAATTGTGCGACATCTCATGCAAAACTGTAAGTGTAACACAAAGAGTAACACAGTTATTTCATGGGCATTAGCACCAGCTTCTAAAAAAGGAATCTATTTGACTTTGGCTCATTTTGTTTTCAGATCCAGATTTGCACTGGTTTCATATGAAATTTCAAGCCAGTGAAAACTTTATTTTGTTTTCAGCTTTTATTTTGTTTAAGTCTGCTGCACACCTATGAGACACTTGGGTCAGCAGAGCTAGTTCAGATTCACCTGGATGCAGGCAAGGAGGTTCTCAGATATCAGAGTATGTGCTGCTGAGTGGGGGAACCCAAAGCTTCTCCCTTACAATTTCTTCCCTTTCTGCACAACCCCTGTTTTTATGCATCCACATATGGAGAAACAGGAATCATGCCTGTAGAAAGAGCTTCCCTGACAGTGATTCTGTGATGTTTCCCTATATCCATGAAGTCTGTCCATTGTCTCTTGAAGTCAGGGGGATAGTTCACTACCAGATATCTTGCCGTCCCCCTGTGTAACGTGAGCTTCATGTTACCATGTGTGGCTTTGCACAGTGCTCTGTTAATTCTGGCTGGAGTATGAGAAAAGATGGCTTCTCTCCTCATCTGTGAGGCTGGAAAGCACATTTCATAAACACAACTATCCTTTACTGTAATTCAAACCTGCTCTTTTTGTTGGACAGAGAAAGAGAGGAGAGGGTTTTTTGCTGGTGGAGTCCTATTGGCCAATGCTGTGCCAGTGGGAATCGCTGGCTGGAGAGTTTCAGGTGAGACTGGAGTTGCTAGGGCTCAAATTCCCATTCTGTTTTGTGGCAAAGTCATTCATTTTGGTTTTGGCCCTGCTGACGTTGCAAGCAGCTTCTGGATCTGAAAAGTCTTTTGTGCTTCTGGCAGGCAAAACAAATACAAATGGATGCATAAGAGAGGTCACTTTGGATTTCCATACAGACAGGTTTTCTTTTTTTTTTT
>VWYP01027304.1:436096-524918 GCA_013400435.1 Pycnonotus jocosus | reverse complement strand
GGGAGGCCGTGGCGGGTGCGGGCGACCCTCCGCCGGTGGGCCCGGGGCGGGCTGGGGCCAAGTGAAGCGCTCGGGTCGTGCCTGGCTTTACTTGTGGTGCCGAAAGGGGGTTTCATATTTCTTGTTCATGTTCATCTATATAGAAACTCTTTCTCGTCGGCACATGCCTGTCAAAATTGGCGAGTAGATGGTGTTTTGTGCAGCTTTGTTGCAGGTGTGAATTATTTCTGCAACATGATCTTAGCGGGCGCTTTTCCAGACGGTGTAAGTAGCCTGGATGCATGCTGCTGTGTCTGTTTCCGAATCACGCCTTGGCGATGGAGCGATGACACACAGTGTGCAAAACTCAGATTATCAAGATCAAATTATTTTCTTTTCTTCTCTTTTAAGAGTGTTTGTTGTCGTGAAAAACTCGTAAGTTTCACGGCTTCCTTGGTAAAAGTTGGAGTTTGATGTAGATGGGTAGGAAGGAGAAGAGTTACAGGACTTGCACTGTTTTGAAATTACACAACTGCAAACTTTGACTGTGACATTCGTAAGTCTATGAAGGTTTAGGTGTCTTTGCACAACTATTTCCGCCGTTCCATTTTTGGGAGGCTTCAGATGAAGCTCAGGTTTGTTTATCTGGATTGTGTTCCTTCTTCCTTATTAATTTCCATTCTACTGCTGCCAAAATTTCATCTAATTATTCACAGCAAGTTACATGTTTCCATGTGTTGAATATATTTGCTTGTAATACCACCCTTAGATTAACAGGGAAGGTTCCCATCCACAAGATACTGATCTTTACATCTGAAGGTTTCCCAGCCCCCACACCCCATGTTCCTGCTCCACCTTGGCTTGGGGGCAGTGACCAAGACCTGTTTCTTGTGTGGAAGTTGGTGCTTCAGCTTTTCGACTGTTGACTGCCATGCTTGCACAACATTCTTGCAGTTACTTAGCCAGAGGCTCTGGCTTACTTTGGGGCAGATTCAAAGAAATTTCTGAAACTTTTTTTTCATGCGTTCTGTTTTTCTTTTGAAAAATAAAGTAGGGGGTCTTCAGGGATTTGTTTTTTAGATGTTGCTTCCTCTGTATATTTTGGCACCCTTGCAAGCTTCCCACAGGGAGCATAAGTTTGTCTGTGCCTGGCCTTCACTCTGTTTTGGATTTTACTTCTGGTAACTCCCGATACAAAATATAAAAACTTCTTTTCCTAATGAATCTTTTTTGGGTACAAAAGGAAAACCTTGAAACCCTAGGGATGAATTTCAGTTAACAGAAGATAAACAGTGTATAGTGTCCTTGTCTAAACAGCTGTTCTGCTAGTGTGCAGAAGTAACTGTTGACTTGCATTGGCAGTGATTATTTGCAAGGCAGAGTTGATCTTTTATTTTTGTCTTTATTCATAATATTGTAGTTGTATCAAATAGTGCTTTTCATCTTGAAAGAGCCTATCTGCATGGGAAAGGTTTTACTTTGTTATGATACTCGAGTTTGAACTTAAACCAGGCTGGTTAATTTCAGTTGGTAATTAACTGATAATTGATCAGAAATAGACTATTGATCTGAAGTTTCAGCCTCTGTTCACTGCACAGGAGCTTCCTGATTACCTTCCTTCCTCTTTCTAGTCCCCACCTCATTTCAAGTCTCATCAAGCTCTTGGGCAGCTCGCACGCCATGCACACCCAGTTTCTTTCATCTCTCGTGCTCTTGCCAGTATAAGCAGGTCAGGCTCTGCTCCGATCCCCTCCTGCTGCCCTGTACATGTCATAGTGTGACCCAGTTTCCAGCACTTTACTTTGGCTTAGTGTCAGCCCAGGAGTTCCTGGATGTAGGTTAGGTCCTGCAAGGATTCCCGTTTCCAGTTCAGACTGTAACAACATTATCGGGTTAAGTTAATACAGAAGAAGATCTGTTAGTTAGAAAACAGACATCTATGTTTATCTTCTTCTACTGCTTGTATGAAGTAACGCAAGCTGATCTACACACAGTTACAGTGAGTTTTGGAAAGAATTGTTTCAGAGAATTGCAAATACACTATAGCTGAAAAACCAATAAAATGTAAACAGTCCCTAACAGAAAAATAAGTTCTGTAATCCTGACTGCCACTGTAGTCTGTATTCAAGACAATTTCTTTTTTTTATTCAAAGAAACCTAAATCTACTGAATATGTTTTGAACATAGATTTATGTATTTTTTTTCCTTCAACCTGTATATCATCCATTAAGGAGAGAAATGATGGCAGGAGTCACAAACACTCAGGCAAATTAACTGCTTTTAGAAGTATGATTGCAAAGTGAGCGGAAAAGGGACATTGTTTTTCTGACAATTATGGACCTTTCTGTTTTAACTGAAGAAGGTTTTAAAACTTTAATCTTCAAATGACTGGAGATGTACAGCTGGAATTTCTGAGTATCATCCCCAGGTGCCACAGTTCAGTATAAGGGCCTCTCTGATGTGAGTCAAATATATAATGTAGATATTATGCCTCTTAAAATATAATCAGCTTGCTCTGTATTGAGGGGAGACTTCTGTGTCTTATTCCCTCCAGTCTTTTGGTTAGAATCAAGACCCATTCCACAGACAGCATAAACATGAAGGACCGCACATGTGATTTCATTACTTTCGCAACTTCACCTCAAAAGCTTGCAAAAAACCAGAACATCCCTAAAATCAAGCAGGGGCAGGAGCTATTTGAAGAGTCATGTTACCACATTAGTGTCCATTGTGTAATGTCTGCTAACTTAAAACTTCCACATGGTGTTAAGGAAATAACCGTTATTTCTTTACATGGATCTGCATTTGTATTGACATTCAGAGGTATTGCTAACAGTAGAATTTCTTTGCTGAAAACCTTATGTACTGCATGGCAGGAGTAATCAGCACTGCTGAGTAGCAGTGCCTACTGTTGGATAAGCAGAGACAGAAGAAAACCACTCTCTACTTGAAGACTGATGTCTGCATTGTGTATTCAGTAGGTCTGTCCTGTATTTTTCAGCCAGTCCTCTTAAAAACTCTTAAACTGAGTCTAATGCTTCATAACCAGTGTTTGTCTTTCTTGGTGCATAAGCCAGCTGTGGGCATGGGTAGCACATCAGTGTAGGAGAGATGGAGAAGGACTCCTGTAGTTGGCAAGTCAAGAAACTTCATCTTGGGACAGTAATAAATAACAAGCACTGGATATTTGCTGAAGATGAGTCTGCTAGTGGTCATAATGAGACCAGTCAGGTGTACTCACTTTAATGCAAAGCTCCACAGCCATGCTGAAGAGAATGTGGGAGCTCTCACAGGAGCCTGTGCCCATACACAAGTTGTCTTGAATCTATTTCTGGTTATTGGACATTTGATTGAGGCTGTTGTCAGACTTTACTCTTGCAAGTACATTTTTTGTGCAGGGACTGAAATAAACAGAGGATAATTTGGGGGGTGGGAGGATTGTTTCCTTGGCTAGGTTTAAACAGATTTCTCTTACTCAATAAATGTGGAGAGTTGCAGGGTCCAGGAGCTTCCAGCCATCCCATCTTCCTTGGGATAACAGCTGCAAAGAGTCTGCAGTTGCCAGGTTGAGAGGGCGGAAGAATAACTGCAATGGTGCAGTCACATGTGATAGGAAGTGGAGATTGTTATAAAGAAAATAGGTAGTAAAAATGCACCTTTTGTACAAATGTGAAATAAATTGTTACAAACATGCAGTCAGTCTGTAGTGCCTGATATACTGAGACCAGCAAGCTCCATACCTCTTTAGAAGAAGAAGAAGTTTCCTGGTGATACTATAATATTTTTATTGTGACAACAGGAACCTGCATCCTGCTTTCATTTGTATGCTGATTGATTATCTACTGGGTGAGGAATAAAATGTCTTCCTTTGCTGTAAATCTGGCAGACTGTAAGGTAGCAGTGATGAATTGAACTGAGATTCAAGCATCTCTTTGTTTCAGGCCAGTGCAGGAAGGCCTAATTAAAAATTAATTTGTCACCTGGAGAAAGAATTTCTTCTGGTTTTTGTTTATGTTATTTATTTATTTATTTTTATTCTAATTTAGTTTTTCAAACTGGTACATTTTGCCAGAGTAGTGTCTGTCATGTATCCTGTTCTGTGGTTATTCTCTATGTCCATGTGAGCAGAAATGCCGTAATGGAGTAGGACTGAAAAATCTTTAGTGTGAGATCTGCTGTGATGGTAACAATGCTCTCCATTTCAGAGTCTTGTCTGTTGTGGAAGCTGATGAGTTTTATAAATTGCTAGAAAGCCTTGTAGGCTGTTCAGTTGTCCTGCCTGCTACGGACTGGAGCTGTGGATATTCTATCTTTGGTACAGGGCACTCTGTGATAACTATTTCAACTGGCATTTTCAGGGTCTGAATTTGAAAACAGCTTCATTATCAGCTAGCAGTTTTGAAGATGCACCACCACAGATGAGGAAGGAGAAACATCTTGGGTCTCAATAGTAGGGTTTTGGTGGTTTTGTCTTTTCAAGTATTAAAACAACTCTTCTGCTCTGGCAAGATCTCATAATGGGCTCTGTCTAAGATGCAGAATGGAATATTTCAAGTGGAAACAGTTTCAATTATGTATTTTAAGGTAGCTCTCAAGTGAAACATAGAATGACAGCTTGCCCTTTGCTTGAAATGTAAATAGATAATGACTGGAGGTAATTGTATAGTCAGCCATTAGGATAATCAGTTTATCATACATTTACTGACTGCTACAGAATTTTTGAGGAGGAGCTCATATATATTAAGAAACAAACAAACAAAAGAACCACCCAAGAACAAAGATTGAAAATTAAACAAATAGCTTAAGAAAAGCAAGCAAACAAAACACCATGGCAGAGAGCATTTGTCTAAATTAGTTATCTCTGATAGTAAAACTTGTGATTTATATGATCAATGGGGTTTTGCATTTGTGTGGACTGTGTGTGTGTCCAGATGCTTGATTATTTGACATGTAGAATCTCGTAATCTGCAGTAACTTGATCTGATGTTTAGTTTCTTTCATGCAACCTCTTGTGATAGTGAAACTGTCAGAGTGAAAGGCATTTTAGGCCAACCTCGCCTTGCATGTAGTGCTATCTATCAGGACAGAAAAATCCTTTCAGGGGAGAAGATGGTGTGATAGTCGTTGGCTTGGTGTGTGTGAATGTTTTAATTTGCACATGGGAAATGCTGAGGCAGAGAGATTTCTAAATGGAGTTGTTGGTCTCTTCTTGTTCTTGTTCTCAGCTGCTTATGCAGATCCCACTTACCCACTTCTTGGTTGCAAAGGAACTTGTGGACTCACATACTTTAGTTGCAGCTAATAGAAATGTGTACTCTTTGGAAGTTGGAGAGAAATAATAGGTCGCTCCTGTTAGTGTCAGAAATGTGTTGAAGGATTGGGAAATCATGTGGGTGGATAATCAAAAGGGCCCAGATGAACAAAATGAAAATGGAAGCAGTTTAGAGGGGGTGGGGTTGCTGCTGATAACTTTTTCCTCTGTGTTCCTTAAGCCTTCGTCCAGCCATGGGCTGGACAGCTGTAAACTTGTCACAATTAAAACATATCAAGCAAAGCTGCTCTTTGTCAGTGTGTAAATGGTTGAGTAGGTTGCTGTGTCACATGTCAGAGAGAACAGGGAACTGAGGTAATGAATGGAAGGTGATGTGGCTGTGAAACTCTGCCAAAATCTGGGACCAGGATTTAGGATTGGGAGCTAATAAACTCCAAGGTCCTGATAGTGTGTCCTCTTGCCAAAAGATTTCCATTTCAAAATGGTTTTGGTGTCTCTCAAGGAGCCTGTGAGACTTAGTTTATTAAAGATTGGGAAGTGTATAAGTTGAATATGGTTGAAGTATGCTGTCGTGTTATGAAATATCTTGTTTCAATAGGAACAAAAGTACAATTTTTCAGGTTTTAGTTCTGTTTTTGTTCTTTAGTAGGGATTCTGATTAGGTTCCTCCTTTTAAATTAAAGGAAAAATCCCTAAGTGCCACACCTTGCTATAGGTCTTGGATGTCATGTTGTTATCTTTCATCTGCTTAGACAGATTCCAGATGGCTCCTAGGGAATGTGATGGGGGAGATTCCTGGTTCAGGGTTCTCTTATTGAAAATTTTAGATGGAAACCGGTTATGTCACATGAGGTAGCCTATGTTGGTCTATTTTGAAACTGTTGGGTTTGTTGGATGAAAAGTTCGATTTTAGGTAACATTTTCCTGTGAGGATTTATCTCCGTTTTGATAAAATATGTTACTGCAGCAAGTAGGTTGTGGTTCCATTAAAAATTAAGATGTGAATTCTGGCTACTAAGTATCACTTTGTGCTCAGATTCCTTCATTCCTCAGAGTAATTTCTCTTGCTTTATGTATTTTGGATGAATTTATCACTTCAATTGTTAATGAGTCAGATGATGCTTATAGTTCCAGACAGAACACCGTTGCCAGCCATATGTATCTGTGTCAGCTGAAAACTTGTATTCTTCTGGGCAAAGCTGTTCAGGGTCTTAGTGCTGCAGGATCTACTCCAGGTTGTGTTACTGAACAGCAGCATGACTTTGGGCAAGATTGAATTCTTTCCTTACTGTACTCCCCCACTTTTTCCTGTTTCAATATTTTGAGGTATTTTGGACACCAAGCTCTTTCCCCGTCTTTCTCTGATGCTGTTAGTGCTGTCCTAGTTTTAGTCAAGAGCTATATGCCACAAATATCAGGCATATGTTTTTATAGTTAAAAATAGTGAGTTTTGCCTTTAAGAGATGTTCTGCCTTGCCTGGTATGGATTTGATGTGAGGTAAGTAGATTTTTCTTGATATAATTTTTAGTTAAGTATTCCTGGTTTTTTTTTTTCTTTCTTTTTTTTGCTGTTAGCATAAAGGCATTAAGATTCCTCAAATACAGGAGTGTTAGGTGTACAAAGATGTGAAGCATGATAGAGGCACACATATTGATATACTTGTGAAAATGCATGTATTTGTCAAGTTGCATTTTCCCTTCCTTTTGTAAGGCAGAGCAAGGGTTGGCAACTTGAAGTACTGTTGCTTGTCCAGGGTGCTGTGCACAGGTAATCCATGGTTCAGGCCTGTGTTGAACCTGCCAAATAGTGGCTGCTTGACAGGGAATGCAGTCATGGCTCACACATGGCTACAGAAGGTAATACTTGAACTTGCGCTTTTCAGTTTTGAGGCTGCTGATTCAGTCTCAGGGCTGGAATTCTGCTGCTGTCTCCTGATGCAAGAAGTTATGTTAAGAGTTACTAAATGTTTCTGCTACTCTTTGTATAAGCTTAGCTAAAGATAGCCATTATTTCTCAGATTGTGAATCCCTTGTCAGATTCAAACTCCTTTCTTTTTCTTTCTTTGCCTGCATGCTTGTTCTCTTGTTGTGAAGCTGCATGCTGATGACTTAGTCTTTGCATGCTTCTTTTCATAGATGATTTGCGTCACTTCTTTCCTTCTCCTTTTCTCTTTTTTCCGTTTGTGCCTCATGACCTCACCAAATTATACCCATTGATGCATAGAGCTAGCGATGGATTTCCTCATCATGCCTCTGTACTTAAAAAGAAAGATGCTGTTATGTATACTTATTATATCTATGCCAAACCTGCAGTTGAGGAATTGTCATATTTCCCTTGCCTCTGCTACCTATTGCAAGTGGTCCACTTCACTCTGCCACGGGTGCTGTGCTTGCTTTTCTTCTCCCTGCCCGCCCTATCCATCGCTTAGCTACGCTGTGCGCTGAGGCTCAGCTTTAGGGTACGTGGGACTGCATGGCTGCTGAGTTTGGAAGGTGGGGTTTGGTAAGAGCAGACTACTTGGGACTTGGTCTTACTCAGTTTCTGGTACAATTTATAAGTGAATTGTGCATCTTAAGCAAATGAGCTGTTTCTCAGGATCATTTATGAAGGACAGGTAATATTTACTTGACACAATGCAAGGTGTGATTTATAAATGGCTAAATCATTAGTGAATGCATTGTTAAATATGTGCAGTCATAGACTAGTTAGAGAGTTAAATATGTAGAATTGCTTTGCCAAAGCACATCAGTTCTTCATAAACATATCAATTGGTGGAGTCAGCATGCGTGACCTTCAGAGTAAACACACTGCAATCAATGAGTTTCAAGGGCCAAATAAGTCCTAACTTTTTATCCAGCCTCCTGCCAATGGCATGAGTTGCTCTTGTGGCTGGGCCCAAATCTGTCAAGTCTTACAAGCTGGGTGGAACTGCACACTCCTAAACTGAAAATATGGTTATCTGGAACCTGAAGTGCAATGGATTTTGTCTTGAGGAGAATGGCTGTCCACCAGAAGAGTTTGGGGCTCTGATGCTGATCTTGGATGGGTGATCTTGAAGATGCCAAACTCGATCTTCCGTGATCTGATCAACAGTAAGAAACGTGTCTTCTTAAGGCCTTGGCATCATGTAAAATCTGAACATCTTTGCCTGTTTGAGTAACTAGAAAGGCACAGTACAGATGCTGAGATTAAGATCTGCTCAGTCTGGCAGGAAACAGACTGCAGTTGTGAAATCCTTGAGTCTGGAAGAACTTACTGCTCAATCACTTTTAAAAGACCAAGTCGTTAAACTAAGTAGGCATAATTCAGAATTGACTAGGGAAGAGCGACAGTGTTTGTGGTGATTGCTGTCTTTCAAACTCAAAGAAGGCTTCTTTTTCCTTTCAGCAAGTTTTTGAAAGGTAAAAAAGAACGTGGAGAGGGAGGAAAACAATCCAAGTGGCTGAATTTCAGAACCTAATTGTGGGTGAAATGGATGAATGAGTGGAGCATGAATGGAGTTGTAGGTAGAATTGTGAAAAAAAACCAGCACAAAACATTGTGAACTTTCACATGAACAGATCGTTCATTTTACTCTGTAACCAGGGTTCTAGATGTTAAACTTGCCCTTTATTGAATCAAATTGTGTTGGAATTCTGATTTACATTCTCTAAGAACTGTTTGTCACCTTTCTTAGGTGAGATCTACCTACTCATTTCAGGCATTTTCAGTCTTATGAATATACTCTTTGAGTATTAGCAAGCGTGAAGATAAGAGAAAAGTGAATCCCTGTGATATTTCAGCTTGCACATTCTTAATCAAACCACATGCAGTTGTCCTTTTGCAGTCAGATGGAGGACTTCCCTCTCTTATCGGCAAGCAGTATTTAAATTTCAGGAACTTATTCTTTTTATCTCCTCTGAAAATGGAGCTACCATGTGCAGTATACAGATCAGGAATGTACTTCTGTCCAAAGATCAAAGTGGTCTGTCTAGAACATTAACAGAGTACCTGGAAGATAAAAAGGACACTGATAATAGAGTCCCTAAGAATATTTATAAACAGTACCAATTGGCAGTACCAGTTGTACCCTGAAAATCTTCCATGAGGAATGTGAGCTTCTAAATTGCAAGTTTGGAAGAGAGTGTTTCAAATTTTTTTCCCTGTAGGGATTACTGACAGCATCCTATTTTTTGTAATGTTTTTCATTGCAGCCTTTCTTTTCAAAAAGAGTCCAGAATAGTTTCAGTGACCTTATTTTGTACTGGAATTATATCTCCATTAAGGTTAAGAGCACAATAGCCATTTTTCTTCAAGTTTTGATAAAATGAGAGATGAAATGTTTTGCAGTGTAATTTCCTATTTGCACTGCAATTTCAAGTGATTGAAATGCCTGCCCTTTTCAGCAACTGAAGTATTAGACATTTCATGGAATACTCCTGATTCAGAGGTCCTGGATGCAGGCTCTTTTGAGGTAGCATGTAAGAACGTGTGTCTCTTAGTTACATCAACGGAGTCCACCCAAAAGTACTCAATGATGTTGGTTTGCACAGCTGCACCTTTTCATCAGTCTCATGTTTTTCAATATAATATAGAACGGGTTTGCCATTCTTGTGCAAAATTGTGCATGTTAGTTACAGAGGAAAGGCCCAGTGTCTCTTCCTGCTGAGGCTTTGATAATGTTCAGGCCTTCAAAGTTAAAGGCTCTTTACTTATTAATGACTTCTACATGAGATAGATTTCAATGTCTAATCAGATTGAAATCCTTAAAATATCTAATGGGATTCTTGAAAATCTGCCAATGGACTATATAGGTTTTCTGATGAATTGTTTTAATTGAGCTCTGCCTTGCTGTTTGGTTAACAGTCTTCAGGGTAGCCTCAGGCTGCTTACTTTCCAATTTCCTTGTGTTATCTGTAGATAAATGTCCACCTCATTGGAGCTTAATGGCCAATTAGCTGAGTCAAATAAAATCTGGAAACACAAGAAACAGTGCTAATCACTGGCAGGATATTTGTGTCCTAATTGAGGTTGAATCCAGAGTTGCTGACCTGCTGACTGCCACTGCTCCTTGTGAGTGGTCTCATGGGAAAACTGTTCGGCTTGTAAAGCATGGTTTAGCTAATTTTTCCCTGCAGTGTTGGTATTTTCTTTTCTCATCAGTAGTTGCAAAATTAGGCAGATCTCTATTGTGAGCCAACTTTCTACTTGAAGAAGCAATCAGTGTAACTTCCTTTGGGCCTGCATTGAAGACACCTCTGTAAGGCCTGTTAGATCCTGTTAAAATTAAGCCCACTTACAATCATACACTCATCAAGGTTGGGAAAGCCTTCCAAGATCAAGTCCAGCCTTTGACCAAACACCACCATGTCAGCTAAACTGCAGCATTAAGTGTCATGTCCAGTCACTTCTTGAATACTTCCAGGGATGGTGAATCCACCATTCCAGTGCTCACCCTTTCAGTGAAGAAATTCTTCCTAATGTCCAACCTGAACCTCTCCTTATGCAGCTCAAGGCTGTGTCCTCTTGTCCTGTCACTGCTTGCCTGGGAGAAGAGGCCAAACCCCACCAGGCTACCACCTCCTTTCAGGCATTTGTAGAGAGTGGTAAGGTCCCCCTTAAGGAGCCTCCTTTTCTCCAGGCTAAACAACCCCAACTCCCTCAGGACCCATCACTTCACCTTGTTGAGCCTCACACAGCTGGCTTTGGCACATTGATCCAGCCTGTCCAGCAGATCAACACTCCTGCCCACCTTTTAGCACTGTCTGCAAACTGGCTGACAGGACACTTGGTCCCCTCATTCAGGTCATTGATAGAGATATTAAACAGGACTGTCCCCAACACTGAGCTCTGGGGAACATCACTTGTGACTGGCCACCAGCTGGGTGTATGTCTGTTCACCACTGGGCCTGACTATCCAGCCAGTTTTAAC
Source organism: Pycnonotus jocosus (assembly GCA_013400435.1). Classification (NCBI taxonomy): domain Eukaryota; kingdom Metazoa; phylum Chordata; class Aves; order Passeriformes; family Pycnonotidae; genus Pycnonotus; species Pycnonotus jocosus. Next base: position 513,755 of record VWYP01027304.1, on the reverse strand, counting down.
TCAGTAAAGAGTGCATGATTTAGACTGCTAAAATACCAGGTGGTTATCTCCATTTTGGAAAGGAAGCATGTCTGATATGGGATGTCTCAAAGGAGCAGTGACATTAAAGAAATAGAATAGTCTTTGCACCTTTGCCAGTCTGGCCCTTGAAGATGGAGTAAATTGGTTTTTGGCAAACACAAACCTTCCAAGCTATTTTGCACATTCCTGTAAGAAAACTAATTTGGCACAGATTTAGTTACTGTTCTAGTGTTGTTTGCTTTGGTTTAGAAGGACATTGTTGGCCTGTTGTGTTGGAAAAAATGTGTTACTGAAATGCTGTAGTAAATGTTTTGGTTAGAGAACAGTTTGAGTGAGCTCAACTGTCAAAATTAAACCATAGGTGTAAGCAGCTGTACCAAGAGCTAGTAATTGAATGTTTCCAGGGCAGAGTGATTTTTGGGTACTTTGAAACATACAGATTCGTAATCTGTTTTCAAACAAGCTTCCCAAGTTGTTCCCTTGTCCCACTCATCATATCCCAGCATTAAATGAAGTAAAGGGTAGGTGCAAAAGGAAAACAGAACTTGAACCATATGAGATGTTCTTGTTGGACTTGTAAGTGTAAATAAGAGAGCAGTTAGTAATTTCTGTATCTAAAATGATTTGAGTTTCTGAGGTCTATGGGATCACTTATCTCTAGAGAATTACTATGTGAACCGAGTCTAGTTGGTAGTTGAAGCTGCAATTTCCCAAACTCCTTCCTGCTTATCTGTTACAGGATGGTCCTACCTATTTTAATCAGAATCCTGAAACTGAGTATTAGCTGCATACCTGCATACCTCAAAGATTTTTGGTTGTAAAAATATAAAAATGCCTGTTTACTGTTGAGGAATAAATGGAGTTTGCAGGCAACACCAGGCTGGGTGGGAGTGTTGATCTGCTGGAGGCTGGGAAGGCTCTGCAGAGGGATCTGGGCAGGCTGGATTGATGGGACAAAGCCAGTTGTGTGGAGTTCAGCAAGGCAGAGTGCTGAGTCCTGAGGCTCTTGGGTTGCAACAACCCCATGCAATACTGTGGGCTTAGAAGAAAGTCACTGGAAAGATACCCTATGGAAAAGGACCTGGGGGTGCTGGTTGACAGCAGCTGAACAAAGAGGCAGCAGTGCCCAAATGGCCAAGAAGGCCAATGGCATCCTGGCCTGAATCAGCAAGTGTGGCCTGCAGAACCAGAGGAATGATTGTCCCATGTACTCTGTACAGATCAGGCCACGCCTTGAACCCTGTGTTCAGTTTTGGGCCCTTTGCTGCAAGACATTGAGGTTGTGGAGTGCATCCAGACTAGGGCAACAGAGCTGGTGAAGGGTCTGGAGCACAAGTCTTGTGAGGAACAGCTGAAGGAGCTGGGCTTGTTCAACCTGCAGAAAAGGAGGCTCGTGGGGGAGTCTTACTGCTTTCTATAACACCCTGAAAGAACATTGTAGTGAGGTGAGGTAGACAGGGTAACAGGCAAATAGGACAAGAGGAAACAGCCTGAAGTTGTGCCAGGTCAGGTTTATATTGGGAATAAGGAAACATTTTTTTGCTGAAAGGGTGATCAAGCATTGGAACAGATTGCCCAGCAAAGTGGAGAAATCACAATCCCTGGAAGTGTTAAAAAAACATGTAGATGTGATCCTTAGAGATATGGTGTAGTAATGAACTTGTCAGTGCTGGGTTAATGTTTGGACTCAGTGATCATTAAGGCCTTTTCCCTCCTTAATTATTCTGTGATACACAGATGGACTTTAATATTAATAGTTTGCATTTTTAATGATATTTCTTTAAAAACAGTTTATATATTTGGCAAACAACTGATCAGTATGTATCTTCAGGTACCCATCTTCTCAGCATCCAAGCAGAGTGGAAACCTAAATTATGGATGCTGGCAGTATTCCCACAGGATAGGAGAGCATTAGTAGTCATTAACGGATAAGGAAAACTGAAGCCAGGGAAAGTGGAATAATGTGATCATGTAAGACATCTGTGGCAGGCTGAACCCTATCTCCGGTCATCTCAAATTCCACACAGAAAGCTGCCCTTCTCTGAAAGGCATCCCGTCTGCAAGGCTGCACTATGCTGCAGGTACTGACATTCATCTTCCTCCTCCTGGGGCTTATGCTACCAGCATTCCTGTCAGGGAGCTGACTACGAGGCAGCAGCCTCACACGTGTGTAACCATTGTGCTGTTTGAAGGGGCATTGTGGTGTTTCACACCAGTTGGATGACATATGGCTGCTAATTTGTAAAGCTGCATCTGTGTCTGCATCAGCTCTGGCAGCTGCTGTTGAGGGTGAAAGCTGTGGAAGTGTGAGAGTCTTACCTTTAAGTGCATGGAGACAATAGCCTGTCTGCTTGCTAAGTCTGATGAAAAAATGTGAAGGGTCATGATACTGTGCAGTGAATGCTCACATCCTCCTTTGTCTGTTTGGTTTTTAATGGTATAAATAGATAATGGCATCAGTTGGAAAGCTCAGGTGTGAAGTATGGTAGGAGCAGAGTGAGTTCTCTTTCCTAGATCAGTTTTGTGTTAGTGATAGGAAATGTTCCTGTGTGGCATTAGTGACAGTCTTGAGTGGCTGGCAAGAGTGTTTAAAATCCAAGACTGAATTCTTGGCTTTCTTCTGAGTTTCTAGTTGAATATATTTGCATTGGCAAAAAAAGTTGGCTGACTTAAAGACATGTTAAGCACAGACTTAAAGTGTCTTGAAATAGTCGGGCTTGAATACCTTCTTTGCTTTCTCAAGGGCAAATTCTGCCACTGAACATATGTTGTCGATCACTTTTTAAAGTGGTTTTTCCCTGGTTCCAGTATTGCTGCTCTTTACTTTGAGCAGCCTTTTCCTCCCCACCTCTGAAAAGGTAGTAGGATGTGGTTACTGAAGTTATTGGATTCTGTACCTGGAGTGTTCACTGTGCCTCTGAAGCAGGAATATGTTACAAATCAAGGTGACGTGTGACCATGTACAAACAGAACTGAGATAATGTGCTAGAGATAAGTGATCCTCAGCAAGGTGCAATGTCGTGGAATTGTTTGCTGTCTGACTGGCTTTGTGCTGTCTGCAAAATGGGGATAGCACTTATCCACCTCAGTTTCTTTAGTTTCATAAATACTGGTAAGTGCTCAGTTCCCCATAGTGAGTGTCATCAATAATTCATTATCACTTAATTGCTGGAGCTGATTTCCGATTGATTTGGTAAGTAAGACGCTAGGAAGTGGTAGTTGCCACTGTCAGTTCCACTTCTCTGCTTTTGCCAATGTTTTATGAGGTTGCTGTGCACATGCCTTTTCTCTTCTCCATGAATGCTTTGCCCTCGAGCCACAACAAAATTGGAGTAGCTTACAAAAAGAAGGGGGCAAACAGCATCAGATGAGGTGGTGGATTTCTTTTTGCATCAGCAGAGCACCGAGTCTAGGAAGGGCTGAAACTCAGACTGAACTTGGAGGACTCAGCCCTGCATGTGTGACACGTTGTCATTGTTTGTCACTTTTACTTTTCTTTGTTCTTTTCCTCTTGCTGGTGCTCAAAGTGCTTACAGGTTTGCTGCTTTTGTCTAGTGCTCTTGTCTCCAAGCTTGTCTTTAAGCTTTTGTGAGAAGGCTGTTTTAGTTGTCCCTTTTATATCCCTACTTTGAATCACATGTGAGTTATTTCTGATCGTTTTTCATTATAATGGGAGTATGTAAGTTGAGACTGGATAACAGCTGTGTATATTTTACTTTTTTATGTGAGGAGTCATAGGTGAGGACTTGGAATTGTGCAGGTTCTCCTTCCAGTGTTTCCTGACAGCAAGAAGTTAGTGCCTCCAGTCTCCTAGGGTGGAGTAATGGCAGATTTCTTTTCTGGATGCTAGAGAGGGGAACTTTAAAATAGATGTCCTGGAAAATATGTGGTGCTTATTTTTATTAGCTTAGGGTAGTCTCTGTTCTGTGTAAGATGTGAGCTGAAATACAAATGAGGAAGCAAGGTAGTATCACACTCATATGTAGAAATGAGAGATGGGGAAGAAGTATTCATTTATCTATAAAGCTTATTTCTAGGACACTGCAAGCATCTTTCATCTGCTTTCCTAGGTGAAGGTCCAAAGATAAATAGCTACAACTGGACTTTATTCATTTGTTTTCTGGTCACTTTCTTAAAATTTGGGACATTGCCTTACCTTGCAGAATCTGAACTGTTTAACACTTGTGCAGGGATTGACAGTGCCAAATGTTTTCACACACTGTGCTACACCCTAGAAACCAGTGCACAGTTTGTTGGAGCGTGTCTTTCATCTGAGTCTGGTTTGACAAGGAGGCATTAAAGGGAAATATATAGTTTGTTTTTCGGGGTGGGTTTTTGGGTTTTTTGTGTAAACATACATAGCTTCCAAATTGATTCAGTTCTATCTTAAACACACATCAATAATGATTTTATTACTATTTTTATACATTCTTGAGAATTTGCATCATGATTCTTTAAAAGAACCTATGTGAGTTTCTTTCAGTACATTAATTTTTTGCCTTCAGCTGTTATGGGTATAAAAATGAATTGACAACTCAGTTCTCAGAGATCACAGAATGTTCTGATTTGGAAAAAAACCCACAAGGATCATCAAGTCCAAATCTTGGCCCTGCACAGGACACCCCCAAGAATCACACCGTGTGCCTGAGAGCGTTGTCCAAATGCTTCTTGAACTCTGTCAGCCTTGGGACTGTGACCGCTTCCCTAGGGAGCCTGTTCCAGTGCCCAAACACCCTTTGTTGGTTTTGTTTTAATGTGTTCTGATGCCTTTAAACTTCATTAAAGGGACTGGCCTGGCAAGAATATCAATGTCAATCAGCTGCTTTGTGGGATTCCTTAAAGACCTACTGCATTCTTGCTTCAGTTTCCATTTACCAAGCTTCATTTAAAAAGTGTTGGTTTCAAAATGAAGTTTAAAATTATGATCACAGAATCACAGAATGTGTAGGTTGGAAGAGACCTTCAAGATCATCGAGTCCAACCCAGCCCTAACACCTCAACTAGGTCATGGTATCGAGTACCACATCCAGTTTCATTTTAAACACATCCAGGGATGGTGACTCCACCACCTCCCCGGGCAGACTATTCCAGTATTTAATCACTCTTTCAGTGAAAAACTTCTTCCTAATATCCAACCTCTATTTCCCTTGATGCAGCTTGAGACTGTGTCCTCTCGTTCTGTCAGTTGCTGCCTGGAGAAAGAGACCAACCCCCAGCTGTCTACAGCCACCCTTCAGGAAGTTGTAGAGAGTGATAAGGTCACCTCTGAGTCTCCTTTTCTCCAGGCTAAACAATCCCAGCTCCCTCAGTCGTTCTTCATATGGCTTGTTTTCCAAACCCTTCACCAGCTTTGTTCCCCTTCTCTGGACACGTTCAAGCATCTCAACATCCTTCCTAAACTGAGGGGCCCAGAACTGGACACAGCACTCAAGGTGTGGCCTGACCAGTGCCAAGTACAGGGGAAGAATGACCTCCCTGCTCCTGCTGTTCACACCATTCCTGATCCAGGCCAGGACGCCCTTGGCCCTCTTGGCCGCCTGGGCACACTGCTGGCTCCTGTTCAGCTGCTGTCACCAGAACCCCCAGGTCCCTTTCCTCCTGGGCACTGTCCAGCCACTCTGTGCCCAGCCTATAACGCTGCAGGGGGTTATTGTGGCCAAAGTGCAGGACTCGACACTTGGACTCATTAAACTTCATTTTGTTGGACTCTGCCCATTGGCCCAACCATTCCAGATCTCTCTGCAGAGCCATCCTATCTTCCAAGCGGTCGACACACGCTCCCAACTTAGTGTCATCCGCAAATTTACTAATGAAGGATTCAATACCCTCATCCATGTCATCCATGAAAATATTGAACAGAGCTGGTCCCAGCACAGACCCCTGAGGAACACCACTGGTGACTGGCCGCCAGCTGGATACAGCACCATTCACCACCACCAAAAAAAAAAAAAAGTATAATATTTACATAAATAAGTGAAGGCAGCAAACAGAGCGCTGCCTTCCCCTTTCCAATTGGCCAACTCTTGCCTTGTTCTCTGTTTTTTTTGGCAATAGCAGGTTAACATCCTGGTGAAAACCGTTGTCATAATATTTCATTAAAATTGAAAAGTTAATCTCTTCAGCCTGCTGCACTTTGTTCTGTCTGTGGTCACTCCTGCCTCTCTTCAGGGAAAAAGGAGAACACAAAAGATGCTGCTACTTCGAGTAAATAATTTTCCATAGAGTTGTCAAATTGAGAGTTTTGACTTGAATGTGTTGCAGCTAGGATGTTTTGCACAGCAATGTACCTGCATTTTGCAGAGTAATGTACCTGCCTTATGTTCCTAAATCTGTTCTAAATCTGTTTATTGTTCACCTTTCTAGGCAGCAAATCGAGAAAGGGAAAAGAATATTTTTTAAGTCTGAGTGCAATGGCTTAAAACTTTACTTTCCACAAACAAAAGTAACCCTTGAATCTGTGCTTTTCTCAGATGAGATTTTTAACAGCTTCAGTGATATAAAGGTGCAGCAGAAGGAGGAATTATAGACTTGGGGAAGGAGTAATTTACTAATGGTTTCCAGTTTCCAGCGGCACAATGAATTTTGTGCTTTTTGTTTGGGAATATCTCAGGGAAAGAAACTTTTTCTGTCTTAAATTGAGCATTTTACTGTGGTTTTGATCTTGCCATGCAAATTTTCTCAGTGCTAAGTAAGTGTTTGATCACAAAGCATCTCTGTCAGCCGGTGTTTCTTGTTGCCAAGATGCTTCTGAAACACAGAAGGTATGTGGACATACTGGCAAAGTTGTGTCCCCACCCTTCTCTGGCAGTCACTGTGATTGATGGTCTGTTGTGTCCGAGTGTGATGAAGAATGTCAGCCAGGTACAGGGTTATCTGCAATACACTGAAAAATTCATAATGGCCACTCAGATTATGACAGTGATGAAGCTACAAAGTTACCTTGTGGTAGCAGTCTCTGTGAGAACATCTTCCTGCTTTTTGGATGGAGCTTCCAGACTGCTGAATGCTGAATATGAATGAACTCGGTGATCAGATCAGGCAAAAGGAAGCAAGAACTTCTGTCCTCAGCTTAAGGATGTCTGCGTTTGGGGTGTTGTATCATAGACATTTTCACATGACCCTCTTTTGAGTTCATACATGGAATGAACGGATGTTGGTTGGTGGAGGTAACAGTTCAGTTAAGTTTGTGTGTACAGTCATCAGCTGTAATGCAGTCAATACTTAGCATATTACTTTTAAATTTATTTCGTGAAAAATCTGGAGAAAACACAGCTATAGTTCAAAGAGCTAACAGATAACATTAAGTGCTTCTGGTTGAGCCATATCACCTACTTTGTGTATGAAACAACAATATGATCTTACAGCTTAAACAAAGTTTCTTGGTCCTGGGTGAATTTTTGCACTCCATTATATTTTCTGTGTTAGTTTTCCCTTTAGACTTGCAGATTGTTCACAGAATATGGGTCAGTGTACATGGTCAAAAGCAATGCTGTTTTTGTGTTAACCCCCTGAATCCGAAATATCCATACACAAAACTTGTAGCAAAGGAACAAGTGCATAAATATTTCCTTTTTATGTTATAGGCTATATTGTGATTGAATATGTGAAAATCAATTGCATAGGAGATGAGGAAAATGGAAAAGACTATAGTAATCATATTCAGCCTTTCTTGAGTGATTAAAAATGAAGTTAAATTAGTTCTGTTTATTAGTTGAATTTTATCCTTTTTTTTTCCAAAGGGACCAAGCCTTGAAATCAAGAAAAGCCCTGTTGCTTAAGTAGAAAGCAAACGCAATTGAAGTGCTTTCAATGTAATAGACAGCTGTACAGTTAATTTTTCCTGCAGCCACTCCACTTACATGGCTGTTAACAGTTAAATTATGAATGAGGTATTCTGAAGGAAGCCTCTCCTGGCTCTCAGCTATCCTCTTTTGTTTGGGCTGGTCACCAGGGTCACAGGAGTCTCATTCCACATGAAGCAGTGTGAGAGGCAGACAGGCTTTCTTCCAGACTTGAAGAGGCTGTGGCTGAGTTGTCGGTGTCATTCACAAAACTCAGTTCTTCTAGGTTTTGAATGCAAGGAGTTTACATTCTGTTACAATGAACACTGAGCATCCTAGTACATACTGATGAACAAAGGTGTGTCTGGAATGACTCGGGCTGCGAGGTGCTTGCTTGGGGGTCTCTGAAAACAGAACAGCCTGATGTCTTGTATAATATATGAGGTCACAGGTTAGTCAGTGACATCACCATTCTCATCATGTTGCTTATCCTGTCTCCTAGACAGTGTGGCTTATTGTCTTTTTGTGTTGTGTAATGTCTCCTGCTAAAAGGATGGCACAGCTGTCCTGTTAAATTGAGCGTTAGTGATGATAACAATGAAAGCATCCTTTTTTTTGGAAGTGTCTTTAATGATAGTGACTTTTTTTGTGTGTAGTAAAAAGAATATTAAAAGTGGTCTTAAGTTCATGGTCTTTATGATATAAGCACAGGATTTGTCTTCTTGGCCAAATATTTTTTGCTTTTGTGAGAGTGATTTTTTTGCTAAAGTGCTGATCTCCACATACTTCAGTAACTTGCCAGTATTGGGAAATAAAACTGAAGGGAAAATTTAGGGAAGATAATGGTGTAAGATGAAAGCGCCCTCCTACTTGACTTGTAGGAGGAAAGTCTTCGCTCTCTTTAATTTTTTTTCCATTTGCTTTACATCTTGTCTGATGCAAAGTATGTAAAATCTTTCTGAAATGTTTAACTAATTTTCCAAAGTCGTAGCAAGGTCTGTTACTTCAGAACTTTGTACCTCACCTAAGGCCTGTTTTTCTGATGCTAATGGAGTAGCTTCAGAGAATAGGCAAAGCCTTAGTGTATGGATGGTTGGAGTTTACTGGCTTTCCAGCAGTGAGGGTGGGAGCTGTGACTGTAACTCTCCAACAGATGATCTGAGCAGAATGTTTCATCTTGACTTTTAAGAAAATTACTGCAGTAACTGGGAATCAAAATTAGAGAAAGGAGTCAGTGAAGAATCTCAAGTGCCTTTTAAAGAACGTTATTGCTCCCAAGTGTCTTCAATTCAGGTTTCCCTAGGAGAGAAGTGACTTTTGAATGTTTGGCAAGATTTCTGTTCTTTTAAATACTGGCTTGTGTTTTTAAAGAGAGGGTACGTGTGACAGAGGCTCTGGTGCTGAAAGACTAAAAATCTCAGTAGGTCTAGGGTAAGTCTGCTTAGGTATTTGCTTAGAAAATCCAACCCCAAATGAGCAGAAGCAAGTAAGGGCTGCGAGTGGGTTGCGACATTGTTCTGCCAAGGAAGAATCAGAGTTGTCATAACAGCAGTGATGCACTGCCACGCTGACTCGTGGAAATGCAAAGGCTGGTGGCTGCTTTGCTTTTATTGCTTCTGTTGCACCCTTCTGTTAAGTAGGCGAAACCTTGGCTAGTGTCTGTATGCATTGTGCTGGTGATGTCTTTTGATGGCTGTCAGTCTGGCACTGTGTATTACTTAACAAAATGTCCTTAAAAATACCTATTATGTACAGTTTCCATTGTCTTTTGAACTTCTTGTAGTGTGTGAGAAGGACAGGAAAATGGAAATGTGCATGTGAGTAGTAGTGGGAGAGACACAATTGGAGCTAGCAAGTTGCTGATTTCTTCTTGATTTCTCTGTGAAAGAAAACTGAACATTATTGTTACAGAGAAAATATGTTCAGGTTGTCCTTGTATTCCAAAGACGTCTCCTGCTGCTTGTTTTGCCTTACCAAGATTTGATAGCTGCTTGGCAGAAGTCTTGGCATTGCTTGGCAGCAGCAATTCTCTGCTCATCAACTTGAAAAAAATGACTGCTGAAACTCAGAAATGCACAGTTTTGAACTGCGCTGTTTTCATCATTATCAAGTCAATACAGTTTGATTTTTCTTATTTCTTTCTCTCCAGAGATTTGGGGAAAAAACAGAAAAGCTTTCATAAGGTGTGGTATCTTTCTTTTAATTCTCATTAAATCAAATACAATCTCCAGCAGTAAAAACATGATGTGAGACCCACTATGCTAAATTTATACCCTGCAATTTTCAAACATTAGTTGCCACTAAATTGGCAGAGTGACTGCAACCAAATATACCTGCTTTGCAATTATATCTGCTGGGTTGATATTTATGGGAATAGCCAACCAGGCCAACAAGAGTCAAAATTAAAATTAACCCTTAATGTCAGCATGCTGAAACTGCTGTTGATTACTGTATTGAGCAAGGTGCTGAAGAACCTCCGTTCTGGCCAGCCTCAGGTGCCACTACAGCGATAATGCTTACTTTCCAAGAAGCTTGAAGAAAAGATTGGCAATTCTGTGAGCTTAGTGCACCCTAAGTTCCAGTTTAGATTTTGTGTGAAAACAAATGTATCCTGCCTTGGAACCAAGTAGTATGCACTTTGAGAATAAAAAACTTATCACTGAATATGTAAAATCCATGCATTTTGAGTTCTCTGGCTTACTGAGATACTAAGATTTTTGTTTTGTTGAAAATTTTCATGAGGTTCCTGAGATCTTGAGTGTTTCTTCTGATCCCAGTCTGTGCAGTAGGTGATTCCCCAGCTCCTGGGTTTGCTCTGCAGCCCTCACAGCATTTGCCAGTTTGGTGTGCTCTGTCTGGACATGTCTTCGCCCCAGCTTCTACAGAATGTACACTTTGTAGCATACATAGATATGATGGATGCCAGAAGGAATGTGGACCTTTCAGTTTGTTTAGCCAGGAAAATGAAGTGTGGGGTTACAGCATGGGGTTTTACAGATCTCCTGAGTTTTGATTTGGCTCAGTGGAGAATACCTGAGGCAAAAAAATGTTGAATGAAGCCTTAAAAGGCCATAATGGTTTTGTAGTTAACCGGAAATGCATTCATTTTTGTTAGCTGAGTTTGTCCTCGGGATTGACTCAACTGAATGGAACACATCCTGGTTTGGAAGCTGCAAGAAGGCTCAAATGAGACACCCAAAATATTTGGATGTACCTCTCTTAACTAGATCATACTGGGAAGCTGTTTTCTGAGACTTTTTGTCTCATGGGCACTTTGACTAGGGTGGATAGGATATTTTTTTCTTTTGAGACCAGGATAGTTATCTAAAAAGCAGGTGCCTCCTTTTTTTTTTAACTTTACAGGAGATTTTAGGAAATAAAGGAAACAGAACTGTCAGGAAGCAAAAAGTGGGAAAAGGAAGAAAGTTAGTACACCACACAGACTGAATCTTGGTCTTTTTGTTTTGTGTCATTTTCCAGAGTCACTTGTCTACAGTTGCATCCACTGCTCCCAGGGAAAAGCTCTCGTGAAAAGCTTTTCTGCTTTTTCCTCTGCCTACCTTCATTCCAATATTCTTCATTCTTTGCTGTGCTGTTAAATACAGCAACTGTTGAAAAAGCCAAACTCCAAGATTACCTATGTTGCAGTCAAGCCCCTGATTTTACTGCTAGCTCAAAAGCAGTTTGGGATATGTGGTGTGTGGAATGGTATCTTGCTGTGGCAGTATTTGCTGTAAAGAATCGGTCACCAGTGCCTTGCAGGAAGATTGCGCAGCCCCACTGTTTTCCCCATGTTAATGTCCTGTTGTGTGGAGGCACTCTATACATTCCTCTACAGGGAAACAACATTATTGCTCTTGGCTATTGCTTCTGGTACAATAAGTGAAAGATACAAGGTGAAACTAAACTCCAGTGAAAAGAATGAGACCCTCACTTCGATATAATCCCTGCCATATATCTGCCTAACAGCATGCTTCCTATTGACAAAATGCAAATGACATTTATTTTTCTGGTATTGATTTACTTACAGAAAGCAGCAATAGTCTAATCCATGCAGAAAACACCAAGTAACTTTATCTTCTGGATAAATTTTTATTATTGCTGTATAAAGCACATCAAAGAGCTCAGTTTGAATGGGAGAAAATCATACTCTAAGTAAGTGGTTATAAAAGCTGTTATTTTTCACTTGAAATGGTTATTTTCTAGGTCTCTGGTAGCGACGATGGGAAATTTCCAACTTCAAATAAATAACCATTACTTGTATACATCTGTCATTCCTGAGCCCCATCTTCTGCCCCCACTTAACTCTATTTGAGGCGTACCTAGTGGAGGACATGTGACCAGAGGTACAGGAAAAGGGCAAATACATAGTCTTCTATAAAAAGAAACCTCTCAACTCTAAAGTAATGGCAAAATCTCTTCAAGTAGACCTGGGGCATGACATTTGAAGAGGCTTGTGTCCTGTGGTTAAATTAGACCAGTGTGTTAGCAGGGGTCTCCAAAACACTATGAGAGTGGTGAGAGCTCCTTGACAATTTCTGAAGGGTGTTGCTGTGGCTGTCCTATGGTTTGTTATGATTTCATATATATAGGGTGGATGAAAATCAGTTGATCATAACCCACCCTGGTGATGCTCTGAAATCAAGGCTCTGTTTTGGCTTGTTTTGTTGAAATTGTTTTTTCTAACAGAGTCCAGTTCTGCATTCTGCAGCTGGTGAGCACTGAGTTGCCTTTCTCCTTAAAGATTCAGAGATGTTCTAGGCTCACTTTGCATCATATTTTGTCACCCAGTACACATGGTCTTAATGTGTGCCCTCTTTTCAGTCTCACTCCTCCTCTTTATTGCATTTGCATGTATTTGAAGAGGTTATCATCTATTTCCAGGTGATGCTTCTGTTTAGGAATACTATTCCATCTTCGCTGTCTGTGTGCTGTCACTACCACCTAGTATAGCCTTTCCCTTTTCTTAAACTATTGCCTTTCCTTGACTCTGATTGTCTTCTGGTAATTCTCCTAATTTTAGCTGTTGATTCAGTGTATTTAGAAAAATATTCTTGTTCCTCTTCCAGGTTTTTTAGGGGCCTCAGGAGAGAGGTTTCTAGTCTCCTTGTTTTCTTTTCTTAGGGCAAGACTTCAAAGTAGGCGCTAAGTTGCCTTCCTAGGGTAGGGAAGTCTGCAGATCTGTCTCTTGTCTAGATGAAAATCGTGGTTATCTGTCATCAATCTCCTCACACTTGGAAATTAGCTCAGTGTTGTTGAGTGAAGGGTTATGAGTTTTTTCTGTATTGTCAAGGACAATTGAGAGTGTTGATGTTTTGTTTTGTTACTTTGTCCTGCATCCTGGCCTTCCTTGGGCTTGGTTCCTCTGCGGAGCCTCACGCATCTGTCTCTTCCAGGCTCTTTTTGAGGTGTGATGTTTTCATGTAGTGTCAGAGCCCAAGATCTCCCCTCATTACCAGTACCACAGCTTATCTTCCCCTCCTGATGTGCTGTCACATCCTAAATGCAAACTCTCCAGATGGGAAGGTCCCTCTGCCATCTCTATCATCAGGAAGAAATCATTACCACAATTTCATCTTGGTTTGCTTTCTCCACCATTTATTACAGAATGAGGTTGCTTTCAGAGCTCTGCACTTTTTTTCTCTAGCACACCTTTGAAGCTGTCAGTGACCAGTGCTGAGGGATACACTTGGAGCAGGTACTGGGTGTGCAGCTGCCGTGGGAGCTGCAGGTTGTGCCCTGCGTGGGAGAAACGTTGGGAGCCCCAGACAAGGAAGGGGCTGTGACCTGGTGCTGATCCTTTGCACAGCAAAGGGCACAGGAACTTGTGGCACAGGCCAAGTGACCAGACACTGGGACACAGCAGGAACCAAGGACTTGGTAGGAAGACCCCAGATTATCAGCAGACTGAGGGTATGAAAACACAGGGATTTCTTTGTTTAGGCTCTCTCTCCAGAGGCATCAGCTCAAGCTGATTTTGTGTTATGCATCACGATTAAATTACTTAAAGGAACTGGACATTTGGGACTAGTGTGGGAAACCAGGGTTAGTGCAGTAAGGAAACCTTGTCTGACAGTGTGAGTGTGGGGTGTGCAGAGAGTCAAGTGCACCCATTGAGTCACTGGAGCCACCCACTGTGTAGGGGTTTCAGTCCCAGCAGTGAAAGTGTTGGTAGTAGAAGTGTGACTACCAGAGTGAGTCCTGGGTAGTTGGACACTGGTGTCCCCTGTGACACCAGTAAGGTGTCAGTGTGAGAAACCAGCCTGCACCATTTACGTGTTTACTAGAACACACCGAGTGGCATGTTTGGTTCTGACAGGCAGCTTTCTTTACTGGAGAAGACTGATAAACAGCTACCAAGAAGAAATTAGTGCTCTTGAAAACTTTTCTGCTTAAAGAAGCAATCGTGGCATAGTTGTTAAAGACAAGCAGCTTTGTGAGACTAAGTGGTGTCTATTGCAGTTGAAAATGGCAGAAGTATTTGCTTTACGTTACCTGACTTAGCCTGAGAAAAGGCTACTGTCCTTGTTGTGTTCTTAATCTGAGGGGGCATGTATGTTCCTTTCTCCCTCTTCTGTGATGGTGTAAGCTCTTGAAACTTTGTGGTGGAGAACTACAGGCTCTAGGTTAACTATTTTTTTTAAAGCTTGCTGCTTACCTGTGATGGAGTTTATGGAACTGGATAGCAAGAGGAAGACAGGAATTTATCGCCAAGGTTAAAGAAAGATGGAGCTGTTTGCTCTGATTATATTAGCTTGAACTGTTGAAGATATGCAACTTTAGCTAATCACGGCTATGTACAGAAATCAGCATAGAAAAGTTTGACATAGTGTTTCTGCCCCGATCAGCAATACCATTCCATACTGTCATCATGGCATGGACTTGGACTCTATGGTCTCTGTAGGTGCAGAGATTGTAATTTTGTATGGTTGGGGTTTTTTGCCTTGCTGGCTGAAACATTCTTTTGCCTAGCAGTTAATGATATCCATTGTTTGTTTGTTTGTTTGTTTTTAATGTAAAACGTAGCTCTTGCTTAAACTTGGTTCACTTGCAAAGATTGATTCAATGTCAGATCTCTGTGGTGAGACATAAGACTACAGAAATATTAAATATCGTTAAAAGTGCTGAGCGACTACTCCTTGAAGAAGAGGCAAGATGATACTTGGTTAGCATCCTGCTGAAGCATGCTTTCTTCCTTTCTGTGTTTTTGTACTGCTGCGTATTTGGGCATTGTTTTTGTATGCTAGGATGTGAAAGAGCATGCAGTGTGTCCAGTATCAGCTACCAGAGGACTACAGTGGTTTTTATGCCTATAAATTACAGTATACTTTAACCACTGCCATAGTGAAATGCTCCTAGAGCAACTGACATTATGGAGTTATTTTTTTCAGAGAATTAACACTTTTACAGCCTCACAGTTAACTTCTGTCAATCCTTGTGATTACTTCTCACTGGAGCAGCACTTTAAGTGATTGTCATGTGGCACAACAGAACAGCTTGAACTGCCACTTGCCTGTGGGGAAATAACCTAATAGTGAATTCAGTTGTTTTCTCCAGACAGAACAACCGTGGGATTTTTCTTACATCATGTGTAAGGCCTAGATGAATTTGCCCAGCTAGTAAAGCTGAACATTCCAGAATTTGCACAGCTAACCATCTTATCGGAAGGCCCCGAAATGCAGGTAATTCAATACATGTTTTCTAGCAAGAAAATGTGGTTAACAGCAGCCTTTTATGATCTCTTGCATCTGCACACCGCAAAAAAAAGTCCTTGCAGAAACAAGTTTCAAAGGGCAATTAAAAGCTTTTGATCTTTGAAAGTGAATATTCTGATTCGGTTTGGGAAACTTAAACTTAATTGTGGTAGGTAGGTTTTTTTATTGGCATAGAATATCACATGAGGAAATTTAAACCTAGTCCCTCCCAATTGTGAGAAGAATAATAAAATAGCCATAGTGCTTCTTGTTAAATGGAAGCGGTTTTTTCATCACGTCTGTTGCTCTTCTGTTACTCCTTTAAATTTGATGCTGAATGAATCAGACTCAGTCTTGCTGCTGTCACATTTCAAGCATGATCTCAGTATTTTCTGGGCAGAATGTCAGCTTAGCCTGTTTTGTGGGAAATTGGAGTAGTGTGATGGATCACATGAGCTGATTATCTCCTTGTTTACCTCTACTCCCCATTTAATTTCTCATAGGTACATCTGTTTGATACAAAAACTGATGCCAAGTAATTACAAGTGTATTGTTAAGTGAAAGACAGGAATAATGAAATCTAAATTCTGTCCGAAGATCTGTTGTAGGTTTTCTGCATTATTGTGCATAAATCCTTTAGTGTTTTGTTTTTGTGAAGACAAAAATAACATTTTCCTCAGGGTGGTGTTACAGCAGCATACCATAGAATCATAGAATATGCTGAGTTGGAAGGGATCCATCAGGATCATCAAGTCGAACTCCTGGCCCTGCACAAGATGCCCCAAGAATCCCACCCTGTGCCTGAGAGCGTTGTCCAAACACTTCTTGAGCTCTGTCAAGTTTGATGCTGTGACCATTTCCCTGGGAAGCCTGTTCCAGTGCCCAGCCGCCCTCTGGGTGAAAGAACTTTTTCCAATATCTGGCTTAAACCTGCTCTCACACAATTTCAGGCCATTCCATTGGGTCCTGCCACTGGCCACCAGCTGCAATGTGATCTCCCCTCAGTCTCGTCTTCTCCAGGCTGAACAGACCAAGTGACCTCAGCTGCTCCTCACACAGCTTCCTCACCATATCTTCATGATCCTCATGTCCCTCCTTTGGACACTCTCTAACAGCTTCATGTCATTTTTATGTTGTGGCACCCCAAACTGCCCCCAGCACTGGAGGTGAGGCTGCCCCAGCTCAGAGCAGAGCGGGACAATCCCCTCCCTTGCCTGGCTGGTGATGCTGGGCCTGATGCCCCCAGGACAGGGTTGGCCCTCCTGGCTGCCAGGGCACTGCTGACTCAGATCCAGCTCTTCCCACAGACCAGGACCCCCAGGGCCCTTTCTGCAGCTCTGCTCTACAGCCTCTCATTTCCTAATCTGTACATACAACCAGGGTTGCCCTGTACCAGGTGCAGAATCTGGCACTTGCCCTTGTTAGTCTTCACATAGTTGGTGTCCTTCAAAGGTATTAAAAATAAAATGTTTTTATATTTGCTGCT
Source organism: Pycnonotus jocosus (assembly GCA_013400435.1). Lineage (NCBI taxonomy): Eukaryota > Metazoa > Chordata > Aves > Passeriformes > Pycnonotidae > Pycnonotus > Pycnonotus jocosus. Next base: position 496,773 of record VWYP01027304.1, on the reverse strand, counting down.
TCTTTAAGGAAGCAGTGTTGGTAGCTCTAGCTTGAATGAGAACAGCATGCAATCTCCATTTGACCTTCTTGCTGGGGAATGCTTGTCTTTCGAAATGCACCCAATGTAGTAATCTAGAGTTTTCCTTCCTCCTTATTTATGTTGGCTTCCTTTTTCTGTTTAAACCTCTAATAGTTTGGAGCTGTGTTCACTCTGCACTGTTAATGACCCATAGCCTGTTTCCCTTCCACCACATGAAGTGTGCCCAGAACCTGCAGGCCTGGGGGATGTATTTTTTGGTGTGTACTCAAGCAGCTGCACTGCTGCTGAGACAAGCAAATGTGGAAGCTTTAGGGAAATGCCCAGTCCCCCAAATATAGAATCCAGCCGTGAAGGGTGTAGGATTAAAGTAAGCCTGTTCACCTCAGCTCACTTCCTGCACATACTGTTGCGAAGAAAAAGCAAATGGTTGTTTATTAGGGAATGGTTTAGAAGATTATAGTTAATTAAGGTGCTTGCATGGCTAAGTGCTGAAATGCAGCCACCTATTATAGGGAATGTGCTAGTTGCTTCAACTAACACTGTAAGATACTTAGAAGAAGATACTCTGTTCTCTGCATATTGTACTATTTATGGTGGGCACCATGATGGATTAATTGATCTCCAGTTCAACAAAGGTAGGTTTTGCAGTGAGGAATTAATGAGTGGATGATGAGCATTGGATAGTAGTCAGTGTTTCTCGCCGCATTAGTTTTTCTGTCTAAATTGAAAGAAGCTGTCCATTTTAGTGCTCTGAGAGTGTTAGTTTTCCCATTGTCTTTGACTTACCTCAGTAATATTTAGCATTTAATTTGAAGTTGCCAGAGGAGTTTCTGATCTTTGGCTAGGACTGGTCCATTTTAAATCTTGAAAATGCCAGATACCAAATAAAGCGCATCTCATGGATCACGGTTGGAAAACTGAAGGAGGAAAGTCGAACCTGATCAATGAGCAGTTCCTTGAGTAATCACTAATTACGTGCTGCTTCAGTGAAGCAACATTTTTGAGCACTTGTATTGCAGTGGGACTGTCAATCTGCCTTTACAAATAATCCTCATACCTTCTAACGTCATAAGCACTGTAATCATCAGGCTGTTTAAATGAGGATAGGGGACGATAGAGGTTAAAACTGTTCAGGGGGATTTAAGTTGTCAAATAATTAGTGGCAAGTGTGTTTACTTGTGGCAGATGGCTTAGGTGTTGTCAGAAGTTTCACTGCAGAGCAAGAGAGCACTTGTCTTATTCTTTGCTTCCCAAAGCCATCCTGAATGTGCACTGGCATGCTTTTCTTCTGTTCTGGCAAGGACCTTTGCAGCAGTGCATAGGAAAGCAGATCAAACTGAAGACTGGCATTTTTTGCTGATTTACATGATAACTTTATGAACATTGAGCTGCAAATAACTTTTTGGGTAATACCAAAGGTGTTTATTTGAGAGATGGAAAGTAAACTTCACCCTCATTGATGTATTTTCCTTACCTTTTTGGTGCTGTTAATGAGCAGTCTTTATACCCTATGTGCTTGAATTCAGTATAGGCACCTTCCTCTTCAAAACTAGCACCTTGTTTTTATTTTAACAAGGGGTGAAGTGTAATAAAGAGATTGAGCAAGTTTGTTTCCATAGTCTCTCTGGGTGACTGCATGAATCCTGACTTTCTCCAATACACTCGAATTGTCTCTGCCTTCTGTTTCAGTGCAGTGAGCATTAGTTCAAGCCTGCCTTAATATGCCACTGGTGTTAGCTTGCTGACAACATACTTGTATTGCCAGTGAAGTTTGTGCATGCACCTGTTAAACTGAAGTTTATAGGCAAAGCACTTTGTTTGTGCTCAGCTTTTGAATTCCTCCTCTCAGTGCATCACCTGAATTAGTAGATCTGTGTAGAGTAGACAAGGAGTGAGTCACATGCTTCATGTCGACATAAAGAAGTATGAAAAGAAACATCTGTCCTGAGGGGCTAAATTCACAGAAGTTCAGGGCCTGAATGTAAGCGCTTGGAAGTAGTTTTGTGTTCTCTGAGGAATCAAACCTTGTAATAGTAGCCTACCAGTCACTTGACAGCGCTTATTTGCAGTCTTTTAAGATGACAGAGGAAGATCAAAAAATGTTTGTTCAAGTCTGCTAATGTTGCTTTTCTTTAGTTATGATGTGTTTTACTGGTGATCAAATATTGGCAGGTATTGAAGGTATGTATTTTGGATGACATCTTGCCGCAAATTCCAGTTACTGACTTCCTATAGTCTCTCTCCATTTGTTTTCATAACATGTTGCAGATTTCAGTAGAGTTAAAACAGATTTCTGATTTGCTGATCCAAACCTGGTGTGGATTTACACCTGGCAAGGGTTTAAGCAGAAATTTAAAATGGATATGGAGTATAATGTGTGCATGGTGTGACAGGAAAGTATCATCAGTAACCCTTCAGCCTCACAGCTACATACCAGCCTGATCAAAATAATTCTCTTCCCATATGAAAACCTTTAAGCAGCAATCCATTGAAAGTATCCTGTGAAGATGCAATGATTCCCAGAAAAGTCATGCCAGAGGTTTGGCAGTGAAGAGCTCATGCTTCATCCTTGGTGACAGATCCTTTTTGCCACGAGGCTGATGTTACTGGGATTGTTCGTAAGGGCAATGAACACATAAGTGTCCTGTATTTCTTCCTCAAAACTTCCTTGGCCAGGCTGATTGCCTGCTCTTGCTGATTATACTTTCTAATACAGAGCTGTGTGATCAGTAATGATCTATTCTGTAATGTGCACAATTCTCTGGAGTGCTTTCAGGTAAAGGTGGTTTTGTGAAGGATATCCTTGACTTACTTTCTTAATACAGTGTGAAGTGCTTGCTCAGTATGACTTGTCCTTTCATTTATTTTTCCCTGATTCTTTTTCGGGGAATATTAAATATTTAGATACCAACATTTTTGGAAGTGGCTGCTAAAACAGATTGATTTTCCTTACTCAGTCCCCTTCAGAGTGAAACATGAGTCCGTTTTTTTATATTCAGCCCAGATGGTGTGCTGCTTAAAGTGAGCAATGTGTTGCAGTGAAAATGGACTACTTTCCTCTTCTTTCCTTCCTCCTTTACTTAACTGAACACATCCATGTAGCTCCTATTTGGGTTGAATTCAAAATTAATCAAAGAGGCTGCAGGGTAAATATGTCAGCTATTGGAATGCCAGCTCTGCCAGATTGAAGGAGTTTCTGCCCTGCCAACAGGCAGTGCAGCAAGTTGGCTACACAAAATCTGACATCTTTATGGACCTTGTTAGAAAAATGGACATGATGATGTGGTTTGGTCCTTTCCATGTCTGTTCTGAGTGTGTCTGTGACACTGCTCCTCCTTGTGTGTGCACAGTCCTGCACTGGGCTGTGTGCTGAGTGGGCAGGAAGATCGTGCTCCTGAGGGCTGGGGAGCTGAGGACCACACTGAGGATTTCTTTGAGGGTTTTTTTAAAATCTGTTAGGGGAGACTTGCAAAGTGTGAGGGAAGAAGGAGTAATACCATTTAAAACAGTTCCACATGTGCCATTGTTTTGACAGTTTTTTATCCACCAGTGGATTTTTTGGGCATGGAGTAATGCACGAAACAAGTTTCTAGATGCATTGGCTGTGACTCTCAAATTGCTCTGTGTAACATGCAACTCTCCTAGGAGCTGATGAAGGTCGTGTTTTCAGAGAAGCATTGCTTGTTTGAAACTGGATTGAGTCAGAGTTCCCATGTTCCCATTCTGTAGCAAAGCTTGGGTAGGGCTGTTTGCAAGTACCTTGATCTGCTACTATCTTCTGTTTGTTTGGGGAAAGGGTTAGTAATACATCCTTGCTTTGAAGTTAAACTGAGGATAAAGTTATTATATGAAAAAGGAAAACCTGTAAACAATTTAGTGGGTCACAAAATTTGATACCTGTTCCTGGAATGTTGCTTCAGTCTAATAGAGTAGAAGTACGGTATTTATTTATAGGAGTTATTAAAAGGAACAGGGACTTGATAATGCTTTTTTAGGGAAGTTGTTTTTTGTTTGTGCTATTTGAAACTCCAAAAATTTCTAAAATTAGTTAGCTTGGTCTAAATTTTTTCATTAAAGGAGTGTGGTGATCATGGCTGAAACTTTTCAGCAGGATAACAGCAGTAGATCTGACAGGAGCTGACCTTTGGTTATTCTGCACAGGAGGTATTACAGTGCTTGAGATGCATCCAGTTATATTTTCTCTCAGGGGCACCAGGATGCTTCATGGGGCAAAGGCAGTTCTGTAGCTGGGGCAGGTGGCTGTGAGACCTGCTGTTGATTCTTAGCTAGCAACTTGACCAAGTCAAGAAATAGTCTCACTTAAATATTCACAGAAGGACTTTTTATTTTAAATAGCTGTTGCTTCCATGTGGAAGAGGGGGAGCAGGTTGGATGAGAGATATATGAGGTTAGATAAGAAGGTGATGCAGAGCAATGGAGAGAGATGCTATGAGATTGGCACCTTTTTGATGTTGCTGCCTAAAGGTACTGCCTTAGTTGCTTAGGTTCTGAGAGAGCAAAAGCCTTGGTAATTTCCAGTTCTCTTGTCAAGCTTCAATAAGCTCTGTTTTATATCAGAGATTTATTCTTAGACAGGACATTTCAGTTTTCTCATATCTGAGAACTTGTAAATTCTAATGAAAGCTATGACAATTACCAGGAGAGTCTCCCAGTAGCACCATACTGACCTGAAACTGCTTCTGGAGAGGACTGTGGAGAAGGGAGTTAGATTCTACAGTTGAAGCTCTTGCATACCTTATAACTAGCTTGAGTGCATTGACTGAACTTCTACATTGCAAAGAATACTGAGGTATCCCCTTCCTATCTCGATCTGACAATGGCATCCTGTAATTTTGTATTACTGTGGTAGATTTTCTGCAGTTGCAGGCAGAGGTGATGTTCATGCCCTGGGAGTGGTTTGCTAATAGGAGGTTGTGTAAGTGGTGACGGCTTCACCCTGCAGCTATTTGAGTGTGGCGATTTTCATTTGGTCATTACTTAGCAGGTACGTGTCAGTGATACAGAGACTGAGCTGAATGTGTTTGGTTTCTGTCCTAAAGGGAAAAAACCGCCATGAACAACAACAAAGCCCTCGCTGGTTGAACACAGAGGTGCAGAGCTCAGTTAGCAGTGGTGCTGTAAGGTTGCACTGGCCTGGGGGTGTTGATTGACAGCACGATATCTGTTCAGTGTTTCATGGCGGGAGTAGCCAAGGATGAACTGTTGCCATTGCTGATTTAAAGTCAGGGACTCAGGCATGAGGCAAAGTTGGGTGTAGCATTTCCCCAGGAGCTGCTGGGAGCAATGAGGGCCCTGCCTGACTGGGCTGGAGCTGAGCCTGTTCCAGTGTGCTGGCCCTGTACCAGGTGCAGAGAGCTGTAACAGTGTAGAGAGCAAACCTGCTGTTTCTCCATGGTAAGAACAGTGATCCAGGGAAGGAAACTGAGGTTTGAATGACACTGCTAAAAGATGTCTGATTGCCAGCTGCATTCCTGGGCATGCTTTTGATAGCTGTCACTCTCTTTCTTTAAGGTGCTACATACAGCAGAAGAGTTACAGGAGCCTCTGGAGACCTTATTTGCACCTTTTTTTTCTGAACTACATTGTCTTTTAACAGCTCAGGGCAAATTTCCATTAAGGCATCTGTTCTGTGCTGGCAGATTCTTGAAACATCCCCAGGAAAGTCAGCCATTTTCAAGAAATAACATTTGAAAGGAAATACATTGTTTGAAACAGACATAGGCTTAAAGAGACTACCTCCCTGAAGCAGTCCTCTCGTGTCATTTGAAATAGTGATGTGAAACTTAGCAGTTTTGCCTGTGTCATGGATGGATTTTGATACCTTGTGAGAGAGGAAGGAAGCAAGCTACATTTGGCTGATTCCGAAGTTTCTGAAAAGCCTCATGCACTAATCATGCTATAAAACTTATTCTTTTGGTAGATGTGTTCTCCAAAGATGCCTGTACAAAGCAGATTCCTCCCTGAGACTTCAGGAATGAGCTAGGAAAAAGGTCTTACCTGAAACTTCTTATACTGCAATTGTCATCTGCTCTGTGCCCTGTGCAGCACTGAAGAATGAAGCACTCACCGTGTTGTGTTCATAATTTTCCTTTTCCTTGGTGTTCAGGCCTTCCTGAGAGAGGAAGGAGTTGGACTCCAACAGCAATAGGAAGCAAGATGGCACAGGGATGGGCAGTGGAGGGAACCAACTACCGCTCTGCCATTCCCCCAGACTTCCAAAAATAATGTGCTTATCCTCAAAATAGATAAATGATAGGTAAATGGTTAAGCTTTGTGTCAGCTTAGTTTGTTCTTCCTGGTTCTGAACCATGAAGGTGTGCAGGTTGGCAGGGGGGACATGTTTTTGTGACATCTCCATCCTTACCTGGGAAGGTTTTTGCCTAATCAAGTGCATATTGCCTGGGACTAGTCTGGAATATGACAGGAAGAAAAGGAGAAGGGTATTATTTTTCTCACTCTCTGCCTTGTCTTGCAGCTTCCCCCCAGCTCTGTGACAGGTCATGCCATTTTGATGCTTATTAAAGCCATTGAGTGTCATTATCCTTCCTTCACTGAAGTTCATACTTCTGTGATATCTGTGTTCCCAAACACAATGCACAAAGTGAGAAAAAGATTAAAATGGCTGACTAGCACCATCTCTAACCTTGAAAGCAAAGCTCGATGTTTCCTTCTGTCACTGTTCTCTTGATCTCCAGTATCCTGCTACTGTGCCCCCTCCACCTGGCAGACTCGGTGTGCCAGCTGCCTTACTAGCCTGTGGACAGATGTGTGCCAGGGGACTGTAGTGACGCCAAGAAGCTCAATTCTAACTTCGATCAGCAGCACTATGTTTAAAACTTAATTGAAAACCTAGTATGAATTAGTCAGTGTGTCACCTTGTGCATAGCCCCTGGCTAACAACAGCAACAAAGTACTCTGCAAGCTAAGTACTGACAAGCATGGGAAGATAGAGCTGAGTTCATGTAGCCTCATCTATTTTACTTCTGTATAGACTGACTGTGTGAAGAAGAGATATTTTTTTTTAAACAAACATTGGTTTGACCTGAGTATACATAGAGGCTGCATGTGTGTTCTAGAAAGAAAATAGCAATAGGAGATCTGCAAAATAGTGTGTGAGAATGGAGAACAGATAAAATGAGAATTTAAGAAAAAGAAAGTGCTACCAAGTACGATGCTGAGGATACTGATAGGATAAGGACAAAATAACCAGGGATAGGGTCTCTTTGTTTCATCTTCATTCAGCCACTGCTAAACAGCTTTCTTAGTGACAGCTTTTGCTGCCTTTGTTAAATCCTCAATGAACTTACCTCTCTTTCATTTGCCGCAGACAGCCAACTGTTGCCTGGGAATAACTTCACGAATGAATGCAACATTCCTGGAAACTTCATGTGCAGTAATGGGCGCTGTATCCCAGGGGCCTGGCAGTGTGATGGGCTGCCCGACTGCTTTGATGACAGTGATGAGAAGGAATGCCGTAAGTGACCATTGCTGTGACCTTATCGTGCTTTTTATCACAGGGCTTCGCTAACTATGTTACTGCTGGGTTCAGTGTTAGAGAAGGAACAAAGCTGCTGCCACTTGCCTCATTTAGATCTTGTTGGACAAAACATGCAGGCTTTAATGTTTCAGGTCTTTAATGTTCTTCAGTGTCCAGTTTCAATACAGCACGTGGGGAGGTACCTGAAAAGATGGATAAATTGAGATGGACTTCACTTATGATTCTCCCATGATGCTCTGTGATTTTCAGGGATCCTGCATGTACTGCTTCAGCACACCAGTGTAGTTCTGTAAATTGACCTTCACTACCATCAAACCTAGTTCCTTCCATTTCAGAATTGTTGACTGTATCCCATGATTTTTGTTCTCTCCAATCAAAACACAATTCTTAGCTCTATGAACTTTAACAATAACTTTCTAAAAAATAGGCTAAATTAATTTTCTAATGGTGTTTTTAAGTTTAAGTTTTAATCTTTCCTAAAGAACTTCTAGTTCTAGAGAGCTAAAATAGTCTGATCTGGTTCTCATCTGTGATTTCATCTTTTTCTTAGTATTAAGTAAGATTTAATGTTACTCAGCCATAACATGAAACTTTCTACGTGTGTCATGTGTCAACCAGACAGCCTACATGTGTCAACGAGACAGCAAAATTATTCTGTAGCAAAATGCTGTGATTTGAAATCTAGTTGAGAGTGAAAAAAAAATCAAATTTGATGTGGCTCTAGAGCAAGTAAGAAATTTCTGAGACATTATTGGTTTTCATGTAGCAAATGTGTTTTCTCTATATGTGTACTTTACAGAGGTTTTCATTACACTTAAACTGAATTTATAAGAAGCTTACCTTTCCCAGGACATTTCCAAGACAGCATTAGCTTTGCTGATGGAGCAGAAGTAAAAAAGAATAGCTTGTTTCAAATTACCTGACTAGAAATACATGTGTTATTAAATGCTCTTGCTTTTTTAAACTTGATTCCTCTTCTTTAACCTCAGTAATCCATCCCTTTTAAATAATGGGGCTTTAATAACTGTGCTGTGTAAATCTCCATATATAGTTTTGCTTTAAGCCAATGAGCTTTGCTCACTTTCTAGAGAATTAAACCTACCTGTATGAAGTATCTAGTGCTTTGCAGTCTTTATACGGCATCAGGCTTGTGTTGCAACATTGAAGACCGGTTAATTTAATTTTTTTCCCGCTTAAATGTTAATATTAAAAGATAGGCCTGCTACAAGGATTGATCAGTGTCATGCATATCTGTTTAAACCCTAGCAGAAATTATATCAGTGGGAGCTTTGGCAAGAATAAAAATATCTAAAGTTCAACGTGTACCTTTCAGTGAGGTGCTCCTGATAACAACAGCTGTGTGACTCAGGTTCCTCATTAGTTGGCTCCTGAATAGACTGCTGGCATGACTTTTGGTATGCTGCTGCTTCTTTTTAAAACAAGCTGAATGACAGTACTTCTTTGTATTTGTAGCATACACACCAGGAGTTTCTGTGTCTCTAAGAATGTTGTCATTGTCTGCCTTGCATAAATTTTGTTTCATTTGATGATGTTTATGAAGATTTTCTTAATGAAGGCTGGACTGGGTATTTACTCAGAAATCAGAAGAAAATACGCTTTGTGACTCTGTTCAAAAATTTCCTTACCAAAATCAGTTGGGTCTGGTGAATTACAGACAGTAATAAACATAGTAACTGACAATAAAATATAAATAGCTGTAAAATGGCAGTTCATAAAAGCTGTTCTTGTCACCACAGACTCGAGTACACCTCAGTGATGTAGGCTATGCTGCAACTATGAATTTTAAGTTGCTGCAGAACTGTCCTTCATGGTTTTTTTCCAAATACTTTTATCCGGCTTGATTGGCTGACAGTTTCCTGTATGAGCATCCTTTTGATCCCACACAAATTGATGGAGATAATTAGACTGTTCTTTCCTTTTGCCATACATCTATCTGCTATTGGATCACCCTCACAAATGTAAAATTAGCATATAAAGACTTGCTGGGAGAGTAATCGATGTGAATCCTATGCTGGCCTGCTGATAACAGGTCAGATAAGCCAAAACAGAATGGAGATAGTGCTCATTTGAATCTTCACATTTGTACTTTTTCCACCCAGTCTTACACATTGTAAAGTAATCAGAAGTTGGATGGGCTTACACAGGCCAAATCTGGTGTTAGATTTGTTCCTAGCTCAGCAATAAGGCATTGAAAAGCAGCCCTGTAGGTGTAAAATTTTATTTTTTTAGTCATTTTAGTCTGTGCTTTATTATTTTCCTTCCATCGGAGCAGGGCTCTACTTCCTAAAACTTAGGTTGTGGTAAAATTAGAGTTCTTTGGTTTCTGCTGCGATTTTGCTTTTTGGTAGCTGAGCTGTTGTTAGTGGTGAACACAAAGCCATAAGAGTTGCATTAACAGCATGAGATGGCTGAGTTACCAAAGAGTTACTACTCACAGCAGTACTTTAAGCTGCTTTGTCTGTGATTCCTCCACAAGTAACTATTTCACATTGAAAAGTGTTAACCTTGCTTAAAAATGTGTGTGAGTAGGACCCTTGGTTACAGGGTTGATTTGTTGTGAAGATGAGTATGCTGTGTTGTGGCATGACCATGAGGAAGCAGTCATGCACATGTGTGTGGTTATGTGGAAAGTCTTTCTCTTCTGATTTGTCTCACAGTTGAACATGGATATTCAACAATATTTTATCAATTTTGTTGCTGTAGCATCTCATTCTGTCTGTCCCTCTTTAAACAGGAAAACTTTGAACTCTGGGTCTGGTTCTCATTTTTTTGTGGCCAGTAAGGGGAACAGTGATGGTCTGGGTGTGAGGAAATAAGATGCAAAGCAGAATTACTTGCACATTGTCCATCCATATCTTATCTCTTCCCTCTCTTCCTTTTGTCCCTTTTCTGTCTGCTCTTCTGCAGCACCATCTCTGTTTACCATGTCACTTTGCTTATGGCCTTTCCTTCATCTCCCACACTTGCCAGAACCCACATACCCACATACCATCTGTCATCTTCCATGCTTCCTCTGTGCCCTTACCTGTCATCTTAACACATCCCATGCCAGCTTTCTTGGTGCTGTTTAGTGCACAGAACACTTCTCATACTTCTTAGCCTTCTCTAATGGTGATGTGATGACTGAAAAATGTTACCTGGTTTTATCTGGGGAGGAGGGGTGAGGAAAGGCATGGAAGAGGGGGAATAAGCTGAGACAGTGACTTCTCATTGTTGTACATAAGAACTACTTCTTAAGAACAACCTTGCTTTGTTTTTTCCTCCAAGAAACTAACTGATCTTGAAAAATATTAATTTACCATATCAATATTGTAAGTGCTTCCAGTTCTCTGTAGTTTGAGTAAACTGCTATCATCAGTGTATCTCCTAGTGGAGAACTGTTCTGTAGTTTACTCCCATCTTCTGGTTATTGTTGGTTGTATTGCTCCTCAGCCTATGTGGTCCAGTATCTCTCCCACACATTTCTCTGAAGTGTTGCTATTACTGCTACTTTTCACCTGTGTAGATGATCTATAAAGGAAGCTGAGGCTTAACAAATGCGGAATCTTTACCAACAGGACTTTCCTGTGAAGCTTGGAAGGATTGATTGCATAGATCCTAAATCCTCTTCTGGTTGCATACCAGACATTACAGATATCTGGGGTTAGTGCTTGCCCTGGTCATGTTGGGAGCTGCATGCTGTCAGCACTCAGTTCTTTCTGTTATCAGATATGGAACATACAAAATTTTCCAAAATAGAGAGCCTGAATGGAAGGAGCCTGGAAATGTGTGCTTGCATGTTTCAAAATATTTTGAGGTAAATGGATTATCTCTAGTGCTGACTTTTACACCTACCTGCTGACCTGTTCCTTTGGAGGCAAGACCTCTGTCTCACTCTTGGAAGGATTCTCATCTTGAGATTTAAGAGCGCACTAATATTCTTAGTTAAGCTCATAATTTACTCTGTCATCTCTGTTTCCTCTTTCCTTTGCTCTTTGTACATCTTTGTATTAGATTATTACAGGGAGAACATTGTGAACACAGAATGGCTTTCGTCACTAATGAGCAGCAGCTAGTGGGGAGATGGCATGTGCTGCCTTTGTCAGCTAACGAGGAGCAGATGGTGGGGATTCAGAGCATGGCACATCATCCACGCTAAGTGCCTGGCATGACAGCAGCCAGAATTAGAGACATACCAAATTCCCAGGAGTCTAGATTTTCCTTTGTCAGTCTTCTGAGGGATGCCGAATTTGTATGTTCAGCTATGAGCAAATAGTGGCACACAGTGAATCGGTGACTATCTGTGTTAATCTAAGGGCTAAAGGGTGTAGGCTGTGGGCTAGAAAAAACTGTGTGCAAGGATAGCCTTGGGGCAGCGTGTTCTCATATTCTAAACCTTCGTCTCACTTGTTTCTGTATCTGGTTGGCACTGTTGCTCATTCAACACAAACATAAAGGTAAAGCAGGTTTCTGAGCCAATGTTTAAAGCTGGGACTGGGTCATGTAGATGTCTGAACAATGGGGCATCATCCATGCTTGTAAGGATGTGCTGCCAACACACTCCTGGGCTGGCCAGCAAGAGCTGGTCTGTAGGAACATCCGGAACTGTGGGTAATAAAAAGCTCATTTCATCACCAGCAATCCATCGTCATCAAACCTTGCTCTGATCGTCCTTCAGACAGACCAAGTCTCCTCCATGGGGAAGAATGTCTTTATTAAATGAAGTGCTGCATGAAAATGGTCCATTATAATTAGGATTCCCCAGACAGGTATTGAAGCTACCTGCCAAGCAGGCTTCCACTAAAGGTCAGTTTTGTCTCTTTGCCTGAGACACATGTGCTTGCAGGGAACCCAGTGCCATCAGAACTGAAGGTTTTGTAATACTTGCAGTCCTGGGTTGCACTCAGCACGGTGTGGTGAGCCAAGTTTTTCTGCAGCAGGCTAACTCATGCAGCAGGCTAGCTTTTCACAGCAGCAGGCTAACTCTCATGGTCTTGAACACTGTGACTTGTATGTGGGGAATCTGATAAATCAGTTTAATCCAAGTGTCCAGTAGATCCAGTAAGAAAATTTCTCTATCTGTGTCAGGGAGTTGAAGCCCTTGGCACCCCTGCTGAAGCCAGGGTCCTGGTGACAAACACCATAGGGACTCCTACACCTGGAAGGCTGCATGCCATAGTGCAAGGATGAAGGTGTGAGGTGGCAATGTGTTCTGATTACCTGTGCTTCTGTTGCTGGTTTTGCAAGCATTTTAACTGTCTTTGTCAGGTAAGTAGAATAACATTTGAGATAGTCCTGTAATTGCTTGTTCATTGCTGATGTGTTTGCATATTAATCTTTGATTTCATCTTCTCGTGTGTATCTCTTATCGTATGTTCTTGCTTTTACCCTGTAGAGTTGGAATTTGGCATTTATGTAAAATAAACATGACCTATTTTGTCACATTCCATTCTGTGTCTGTCTTTCCTTTGTTGGGTATGTTTGCATGTCCATTTAATCTATCTAGATGCAGACAGGGTTTTGTATAAATGCTTTATAGTCTCAGAAGATTTTATAGATCTGGTGTTGTCGGGGTGTGGAGTGCTGGGGTGGGACATGGCACAGGTAAGCCTGCATCATTCAAAGTGTTTGTATCTGCAGACTTGCTGTAAATCTTCGTTGTCTCTGCACTGATGGGGGCTTAAACTGGATTAACAGTATATTGTAGTTTGAAAGTGCTACCCACAGTAACCATTTTTAAGTTTCTCCGAGGTATGCTGTACCTTATTTTCTTTAATTTTTTCCATCTCCACTATGAAGCTTTCTTAGCAGACAAGTGTTTGCTGCTCCCTCTGGTGTTCACTTGCAACAGGTGTTGGAGCTCCCTGCGCTGAGGAGCAGCGAGGCTGCGGGTTCCTAAGTTACGCACGGCAGTGGAGGAGAGAGAAAGTCTTTTCACAGGAATGCCAAATGAAACCCACGCTCTGCAATTAATAGCCCAGGTTTCCTAGATCATGTGAGGAATATTTGCCTCTGCTCTAAACCCTTTCATTTGGGAAACTGAAACTCTTGGAGAACAAAGGCAGATTAGCTAGGTTTTCTTCAGGTGAATTTTGACTGACTTAATTGCATTCAGTTTCTATGAAAGAGGTAGTTCTTTTAACAACTGCATCTAAGGGCTGGAAAGTATTGAAAAAATAAAAAATCCCACTGAAACCAAAGTCATTCCTGAGGAAGTTGGTCTGTCATTGGAGAAGCTCTTGAGTGCAAGAACTCCTACACTTGCTGGCACAGGCTGCAGTAGGAAGGAGGTGGATTGAGTGGGGACTGCAACAGCTTCAAAGCCATGTCATATGCCTGGAAGCCTCAGATGAAGACTGACAGACTGCCTTGTCCTGCCCTCTTTGATGTAGGGTATATTTCAGGAGGCAGCCTTTAGATTTGTTGTGTTCATTGCTTTAAAAAAAAAATAAAAATAAAAAAAAAAAAGATAAGTCATAGAGTTTGCCATCAATCGAGCACACTTTGAGTCTGCTCTACAGGAAGCTCACAAGTTGATATACTAAGGCACATTATGTGTGCATGCTTTTCCCTTTGTAAGTCCCAAAATTATAATAGAGGCAAAGGCAAAATTTAGTACTAAATGGTCATTACTAACAACTCAAATCATTACAGTGACAGTCTGAATTTAGATGTGTGTCCTCACCTTTTGTTAAGGTTTGCTGTGAGAGCAGTCAAAAGCATGACTTCCACACTGCTAAGAATAAGTAATCAGCTTTAGTAGCCACTTTAAAAGACAGAGAAAAAAAGTCTTGTAGAGAGAGTGACTTCTGCAATCTTTATAATGTATTTAATAAGTGCTTATTATGATAGTACAGTTATTAGAGCTGAAGACATTTTGCTTGGATTTAACCACTCGGCAGGGTCAGTCTAATGAATGGCTTTCATGTACAGGAACAAAGGGCACAAAGTAACTCTGGCTCCTATCCTTTTAAATACTAGGCTTTCAGATCAACAAGCAGAGCTCAGTGTATTGAAGAATGAGATGTGGTGTTTTGTTGAAAAGAAATATCTGCCCCATTCAGACTGGATTGTCTAAACCAGTTGAGATCTAGAAATACAGCAGTGGGCCAGGCCTTGGGCAAGATTAATCCTACCCATCAGTAAAGATTACTGGCTCTGAATTAATATTCAGTAGCCCCCGAAAATTATCCATAAAGCATCAGTTAAAGCCAGGAAGCCAGGTGTAGACTAAGAGTAATTCTACAGAAGATGAGGGGCAGCATGATATTTTGAAGAGATGCGTTCAAATTCCTGGGATTCAGATCCAGCATCCACCTGCAACAAGTTTTTTGACTGCTCCATCATGTATAGAGGTGAAAGCATCTCAGCTGTTGCAGTCAGTTGCCAGCCAGGTGCAGTTTTTAGCTCTGAGAAGTTACCATTGCTGATAAGTTGTATTTTGTCTTGCTAGTGAACAGCTTATAGGCAGTGTGAGCTAAATAGCTGTGAAGTGGTCTTGTCTCAAAACTCATTACATTTGGAGTAGATAAGTATTCATTAGTTGCTTATTTGTGAGTAAGTGATTTAGTGACCTGGCACTTAAAAAACTGAAGTAAACCCAAAAAATCCTAAAAGGGGAACTCCAGCATCGAAATCACTTTTTCACATCTGAGGATTTTGTTACAACCTTATGATTGTTACACAATTCGAAAGTATTAGAGCTGAGCTTGTAGTCTTTAGTTCATAAATCTCCATCTGCTGCTTTGGGAAGTGTGGAGTGGCTGTGATAAGATTCAAAATCCTTACCAGAGGGTTAGGTAGCTATGAACTTTGGTCATTGTCTGTGTGTAGTTGTGGAGGCGATGACAAGCCTCTGCTGCAAGTAGATGTGTCCCAAGACAGATGCATGGTTGATACAAACAGTGGAGCTAGCTGTCAAATACTGACAGATTTGAAGTGCTCTGTGATCCCCTATGAACATGAAGGAAGGTGATACAGGCACAACGAAAAAGGTAAATAATAACTATATTAATATGAAAACAGTATGTTAAAGTAACTAGTATAATTACAGCAGATTGAATACTCCATGGCTCTGAGTAGTGCTAACAGCTTTGTGAAAGGTGGAAGTGTGAGGCTTGTGGCACTTTTTTGAGAGTGTGTTCTGGGAGTTTGACTCTTCTTGTAAACAGACTAACAGTCTACCTTTGTGGTGCCCTGCTTTACACTACATCTCCATCTAGTGCATTTTAAATGCTTACAAAGGAAACAAGAGTCACAGATTCTCAGTATCACAGAATGATTGGAATTTGAAGGGGTTTCTGAAGGTCATAGTCAAACCTCCCTGCTAAAGCAAGTTCACCTGGAGCCAACTGCATAGGATCATGTTCAGGTGGGTTTTTAATATCTCCAGAGGAGGAGACTCTCAAACTTCTGAGCAGCACTAGCTGCTCCATCAGGATGGAGTACTGCCGATACAGCCTCACTAGGGCAAGGTAGAGGGGCGCTGGCTTTCATCCAATCCTCAGGTACCTCTCCTGTTCTCCGTGATCTTTCAGAGACAATAGAGAATGGCTTAGCAAGGGCATCTCTCAACACATGTCGGTGCCTCCCATTGGGGCCCATGGATTTGTGGGTGTCAAGTTTGCCTCATCTCTAACCTCTTCCTCAGCCAAAGGAAAGTCAACTTTTATCCAGGCTTTCTCTCTTGCCTCTATGGTTTAGGATTGCCAAGGGCTGGCCGTAGTAAAGACTGAAGCAAAGAAGGCATTCAGTATCTCAGCCCTCTCTATATTTGCCACTAGGGCACCCACTGCATTCCCAAGTGGGTGGACCCAAATTTTCCATGGTCTTCCCTTTGCTACTGATGTACTTGAAGAAGCCCTTCTTGGTGTCCTTGACATCCATTGCTAGTTAATTCTAAATGGACCTTAGCTTTTCTTATCACTTTCCCTGTCTACTCTGACAGTGTTCCTGTGTTCCTCCTGAGTGCCTTGTCCCTTTTTCCACATTCCATAATATTTCTTTTGTTTGAAATTTGCCAGAAGCTGCTTGCTTGTTCATGCTAGTCTTCTGCCCCCTTTGCTTGGTTTCTTACTCATAGGGATGCACCTTCCCCCTTTGGTGCATTCCTATGAATAAGAAATCAAGCAATCTAGCGGTTAGAGGAAGTGCTACTTCAGTATTAACCAGCTCTCTTGGACCCTCCTGCCTTCTAGTGCCATTACTCATAGGATTCTCCTCCAGATTCCTTTGGCCTTCAGGATGCTGTAATTCCAGGTAGGGCCCAGCTTCCTCCACTTCAGTTTAAAGCCTGCTCACTGAGTTTGCAAGTCTTTGCCAAAGATTCACTTGCCACTTCTAGACAGGTGGATCCCTTACAGGACTAGAAATAGGGGTTATTTTTTATTTTAACAACTTTTGGTGTGGAGTGTGCTGATATATGGAAGGAGAAAACCTAACAGCAGGGCCTGAACTTAGGAAGATAGAAGCATTCTACCAGAATTAGATCCTGGAAGGGTCATGGCAATGAAAACTGCCGTCAAAGTAGATTTTGTTTATTAGTGTTAATGGAACAAGCATTGTCATGTGCTAGGATTCCAGGCTGTCAGGTAGTCATGGAAACAGCAAACAACAGTCATAGAAAACTTTAAAAACCAATCTTTAGTTGTCTCATTCTTACTTATAACCCAGTAATAATTTGTGTAAAAATCTAATGAAATTTAACACCTCTTTTTCTAGATAATTGAAGAAGCTAGCAGAAAGCTAGGAATTTCTCAATAAAGGTAGTTGTATGTATTTTAGTAGTTGCACATGAACACGTGGAAGACCTTTGGACTTCTAGTCGCATTCTCAAAATCATTGGGTGCTTTTAAGTCTCCTTCTGTGTTTCTTGCTGCTTCCTGTCATCTCCTGGTTGACCTGGAATATTTCTTGCAGGTAGGTAAAAAAATCAGAATTCTTACGCAGAGCTGGATATTAACGCATGAAATGAGCATCAGCATTAATTGGAAAGATGCTGTAAGGCAGCTGCTGATCTTTTTGCCACTTACTCAGATGGCTCTCAAACTTGGAATATCGAACTGGAATTAGCTCTTGTTTTTACTCATGATTAAGCAATCAAATACTTAGTAGTTATAATAAGATTTGTAATTAAGTGACCATGGTGACTGTTTAGTTTGAAGCTCAATTACACGAGTGAGGGCAAGTGCAATAGCTGCTTATGTTTGATAACTTTTTATGAAGGGAGATCAAGAGGGTTTGTGGTGCTAATTATTTAATCCTCTTGATGAGGGTCAGTAAATAGCCCAGTTGGAGAGCTTGGAATTGGACAGGTTTAACAGTTGGATGGAATCAGTGGCACAACTGAAAGAAAAAGAACAGGTACATAGTGTCCCAGAATGGAGTGAGGGATTGTAGCCCTTCAGACACACAGATGTTCCTGAGGAACACTGCTACTGAAGTGCCTTAAGGGTGGTGTTCTGTCCTGCCTGTTTGCATCCTGAGTAACTTAACAACTCTGAAATTGTGCTTACTTCATCCTTTAGTATGATGTTACTGTTCGGGTTGTTTTGTGAGTAGTAACTTCTAAAATCTTCTCTTAGTGGGAAACTGCTTTACTGAATGTCTGAAAACCAAGGTTTTTGTCTATGCTCTCCTCTGACATCTCTGCTTTTTGATGATTTTGAAGGACTAAAACATAGACTCCTAGACCATGAAAGATTACTTTAGGGCCTTGCTGTCTGGCAAGAATTAAAGGCCACTGACTCATAGTAATTCAGCTGTAAAGTGCTTTCTTTTTCACCCTTTTAGGAGGAAGACATTTACTCTTCATGGTGGCAGACTCCATGAAGAGTAAATCGCTTCCTTCTAAAAGGGCTTTTTTTGCTTTAGCATTGTCCTTTCTCCCTTACTGCTAACTATAGTGTAAATGTTACTCATATAAGTGGTTGATAGTTTTCTATATTGGAGGCAACCTCTGATGCTTCCTACTGGGCTAATTTCACTACTTAAAACCCCATAAAATTGCTTCCTTTAAAATAAAGCACATTTTAGGCTCTTTTTCTCTGTGTTTGCATTAACAGTTTAAGAATAGCAACTCTTTCGCCTGTCTTGTTAAACAGGGAGTATTCACCAAAAGAATCTGGTTTTACAGTGCTGTCTGATGTGGCTGTGGCATCCCTTACCTAAATTACCAACAACAGAGGAGTTTAAGGTAGTTCGTTGTCAAAGTCAGGAAAATACTGATGGCTTTGCAGTAATGCAGCATCTGCACGCAGTGGTTTGTCTGGAGAGTTGCTCTTGTCGCATGCAAGTAATCAAGTTTTGATTAGCTGAATAAATCATTAGCTGTTGTTGAGTTGTGTATCTGTGAAGCAGCATTAAGTTATCTTGCTTGATTGCTGCTTGAAGAGGTTCTAAGGCAACAATTTAGTTCAAAGATGCTCAAGTTGTGTGCAGTTTACTTCTATCTGTACGTTGTCACAAAATATCAGCTCTTGTATCTGCTGCATCCTGTTTCCTCACTTCAGATTGCAAAATAATTGAGAAACATTTTAAAACTGAAATGTTTGAAAAGTTAAAATAAGGAAATAGGCTTGTCTACTGGCCACATCATGAGGGGTGCCTGCTCTGTGCTCTCTTTGCCTGTTGTGTGCAGTAATTAATGCCCAGTTCACTATAACTAGCTGTGAAATGCTTGAGGTGTGGATAAGCTGGCTCAACAGTAAGAGTCATAGAATCATAGAATGGTTTGGGTTGGAAAGGATCTTAAAGATCATCTAGTTCCAGTCCTCCTGCCATGTGCAGGGATACCTTTCACTAGACCAGATTGCTCAGATGCCCATCTAACATGGCCTTGAACACTTCCAGGGATGAGGCATCTGCAACTTCTCTGAGCAGCCTGTTCCAGTGCATCACCTCCCTCACAGTAGAGAATTTATCCCTTGTATCCAGTCCAAACTACTACTCCCTTTCAGCTCAAGTCCTGTCACCACATGCCATTGTAAATAGTCCCTCTCAGCTTTCTTGTAGATCCCCTTCAGCTGCAGAAGGGTCACAGTAAGGTCACTCCAGAACCTTCTCTTGTCAGGCCGAAAAACTCCCACTCTCAGCCTGGTCTCATAAGGAGAGGTGCCTTCAGCACTGTGATCCATTCTCTGGACTCCTCTAACAGGTCAATGTCCCTCCTGTGCTGAGAATCCCAGAGCTGGATGGAGCACTCCAGTGGTCTCACAAGGACAGAGTAAAGAGGCAGAATGCCCTTCATCACCCTGCTGGCCACACTGCTTTGGATGCAGCCCAGGATGCATTTGACTTTATGGGCCACAGGTGCACATTGCTGGGTCTTGTCCAGTCTCATCCACCAGGATCCCCAAGTCCTTCTTGGCAACGCTCCTCTCAGTCCATTCACCCTCCAGCCTGTCTTGACACCAGGGTTTTCCTCGACCCAAGTGCAGCACGTTGCACTTGGTCTTGTTAAACTTATAGTTAATACTCTTAATTATAAAATACATTTGATGTATTGCTGCTCCACCTATGAAAAGAAAAATTACCTGCCTGTTGCAGATCAGTTGTAACCTTCTAATCAGGTTCCAATCATTGTAGCCATGAGAATGAAAATTGCTTTTATTTAAGAGCATTATCTATATACAGCATAAGGGTTTACACAGTATATGCCAAATCTGATTTCTTTTTCTCTGCTATTGTGCATCTCTGCTGTGAAATAACAAAACAGATTACACTTTTTAAAAAATAGTACAGTTTCACACTTGGGATCCTAAAGATAGCAAAATGTTTTTCTGTTACTGCTGTAGAGCTGTGCCTGCAAACTGTCACATCCTCAGTGGAGTGTACTACTGGCCCTGATGGGAAGTTAGTATTTTTTTTAGAGCTTTGAAAGAAGAGAGTGGGAGGATTGGGTTCTGTGTAGCATAAGGAGCGACTTCACGCACTTGCACGTACAGCTGCCAAAATAGTTTTTTTGAACTTAAGCAAAGCAACCTGGAGGAAACATTTGGCAAACTTGTACTGTGGCCAGCAGCTCTCAGCCACCATCTTCACCATTTGTTTCATGTTTGAACTTTAAGAGATGAAAAGAATATTTTAGTGAAGAGCAATTTCTTCTCGTGGGTAGTGGAGTCGCAGGAGGCTCCTCAAGTTCATGGTAGTTCACTGACACCTCTTTTTAAATACTATGGCAATTCCCTTTTGTGTAGTGTAAATACAGATTCACATTAATCTTCCAGTCCTGGGTTGCTTCTGCCATGAGTAGGTAACAAATGAAGGGTGGAACTGGAGTAAATTGATCCTTTCTACCATAGGCTCACAAAGTGGTTGAATGGCAGTTTTTTGGGATGTTTTTTGTACTTGCTATGTTGAATCCAGACAGGATCTGTATTTGAGTAGCCTTTCTTTATTTTGTAAGTTGCTCTGTGGTTTCTCGATGTATTTCACCCCTTCCTGTCCAATGTGTGGTCTCTCCATTTCTTCCTTTCTGGTAAGATGGGTTCATGGAGAGTTGTCTGTTCCTTTAAAAACAACCCACTTCCTCCCTTCCCCTTCCTTTACCTGGTTGTAATACCTTGGCTAAATAAGGTCAAACAATCCCCATGTGTCTGTGTCCTTTTTCACTTCTCTTCTGTCATTTCTTGATACCTCTGTTTATTTCCTTGATTATCCTGAGCCTGTTTCAACCAAGCGTAGCAGAGAAGAATATAGATTGCAAAGACAATGCTGTCCTTGAAAGCTCATTGAGGCTGAAACCACCAAAATAGGCAGATAGCTGCTGATAGATAAACATAAAGCTTCTCGCATACAGATCTGCCTGAAAACTTGAAAGCTGTGCAGTAGAAGACACAATGATGAGCAAAGGAGAAACACTGTCCTTTTGTAACAGTCATGTAATGACTATCATGATGCTGGTATTTGTAGCCGTTACCTGTTAGGGTGTCAAAGACCTGAAGAAAATGATAGCTCTTCATGTTTAGGGTGTTTCCAGAGATCCTGCAAAATAGGAAGGTAGGTTTCTGCTCTGGAAGAAACTACTGTCCTTTCCATAGGAACTTTATGAGCAGTGACCAAAAAAACACTCACTTGAAAACCTTGGGAAAATGATGCCAGGGGACAAGAAAGATGCCAAATTGAAAATAAAGCTGAAATTCCTCAGTGGAGTTCTCCAGAGTCAGGGGACGTGACTTGGACTAAGCCTTTACTGGTTTCTCTTTTTTTCCTGCATTTGTGTACAGCATATGAAAAATGCATTTTGTGTCTGGAATTGGAACGTGGAAAAATAAGTTCTGTTTGGGAGCAAGACTTGCGTCTAGTAAGCGATTGAGTGACTAGTGAATCACCTTGGTGGTTGAAATGCTCTTTTATATTCCTAGGGTTTCTAATGTAAGTGTAAGTTTGAATTTGGATTGGTTTATATATCATGTCTGTTGCAAATATAGAGAATGGCATTTGGGATTTGTTTGTTATTTTTTCCTTCCCTCCAGTTAAAAAAAATAGAATCAGTGGACTATAGAAAAGGGAAACTTAGAGATAATTTGAAGGTGTTTAGTTCCTTGTTTGTTTTTGGTCTGTGGTTACAGTTTGTGTTTTTTTATGAACAATTATTCTAAACCAGAATTTTCTTGTTCTCTGGCTTCTGTCTCCAGGGGAGGAGGAGAAGACAGAAAAATGTCTGGGGCTAAAATGTTTCACTAAACACTATATAACTATTTAAGTAATACTTACATTAGATAATTGTCCTGAATGGTTTCCTCCCTCTTTTTTGGTGGGGTATCTATGCTTTATACAGAAGAAAGAGTTCATTTTCCAGAAACTCGACTTCATTCCTAATCATTCCAGCATGGTTTTCTTCCAGATATGGCCAAACATTAAATATTACTTACGGCTTTACTGTGGTAGCTTGAGGGAATGTCCCAGATGTGCTTTGTACCCTTTGGGGCCAGAGCAGCTGAGGGTGTTGTGACCAGTGCCTGTCATACCTGAAATGGGGCTCTTGCAGTTCTCACCGCCGCTTCTGGCTGCACGTTCACTCTGCTTAGGAACTTGCAGCCATGTGACCTCTCCTCTTCAGAGGGCCAGAAGCTCTGGTTTTGATGACTCACGGTCTAAAATCTGTCAGGAGGAAGAGGCTACCAGAGTAAGAGAATGGTCCATGCTAGAAATGTTAGAAGTAAGTAATTTTGAAGCCTTAATTTGTCAAGATTTTCAGAGAGGACAAAGAGTATCACTGAGTATGATTTGCTGGACAGTTGATAGCCTCTGCATTCAGATCCCAGGTGACTGAAATAAACCTGCTTGGAGAAATGGGATCCAGTAACTAGTTAACAGAGGCAAAAGCACAGTTGCTTCCCCCTGTTCTTATTTCTTCTCCTTCTTGAAACTCTTGGAACTTCTTCCTTTTGTCCCCTCTGGAACTGTGCTGGCTTAAAATAAATCTCAAAAATAAGTTGTCTGGAAGCACTTGGGGAATGTTCATGGTATGGTTTCAGAAAGATGTTAGCTTTTATAGACAGGAAAACAACAAAAGCATGACATTGGGCACCTCTTCACATACGTGTGCTATTATCACTCTTCCAGCACCCTCTTGGCTGGCTTGTTAGTGCATTAATACAGACTGCTTGCTTTGATGACACTGAATCTGTTGCTGGCGTTGTTTTGCTGCCTTTGTTTAAAGAGTGGGAGTATGATGGTGCCTCACACCTTGTGGTTACTGAATTATTTAGCTGAGATCAGTCTGTCGCAGAACTCTAACACAGAAGCCGCTCTTTGAAGTTGAAGAATTGCAGGGGCTCAAATGTCTCTGCCAATGGTTTTCTATTGCCAGAGGTGTGAAGCACAGTGGCTACTTCATGATAATTTATCATCTTTTTCTGCAAAGTGATGGCCCACTTTCTTTTCCCCAAGTGGACCTTGGATACTCTTCAGAAAAAGTGGTAGTTGAATATATGAAATTTAGTGATACATCTTATTTTATACTTCATAATTCTAATTGAAAATTGCTATTAAAATGAAGAAAAACATGTAAGAGAAGAACTGCAGTTTGATTTTGGACGACAGTAAAGCAAATGAGAATTACTGTAGTTGTGGTTTAAAACAATTTATATGCACTCAGTTGAGTGATGGAAGAAGGCTTTGTTACAGCTGTACTTAGTAGGTGATCCTGGAAGAGAGGATTCCTTCCAAATGAATGCTATTTTTTCCTATTAGATACTTTTTTTTTTTTTTTTTNTTTTTTTCTCATTAAATTCTTTTTTTTTTTTTTTTTGGTCTGTACGCTGATAGTCCCCGACCTTGTCCTGGCCTTGTAAAACTGTGCAGGTTGGTGTATTGATGTGCCATAGGGCCACATAAAAAAACTTGCCTCTTGCTGTGATACCCAGTCTGTCATATTTCAAAACCTGTGAGTTGTAGGCACATCTTAGATTTGGTAGGTTTGATGTAGGAGTCAGAAACATTTGCTTGAAAGGCCAGCAAGATGTGAATCTGACTTCTTTCCTGGAGTTCTCCCATCAGTGGTGTTTCCACATTGCATCATACACACCTTTCTGCAGTTACCAGCATACTTCTCCTGCAGAGACTGCCTTTGCTTTAGAGTGGACTGTCTGAAGACTTCAGTGTCCTGTGGTGTGGTCCATCAAGTCATGAGATAATTAGAAAAAGCAAAAATGTAACCATTTGTATTGTAATTTTTTTATTATTATTTGGGGAGTTTTTTTGTTTCTAGGCTGGTGATACCACAGGACTTAACTGGTGCTTGCCTTGAGCATCATGGTGGAACCATCTTCCACATGCATTACTGTGGCTGAGGGCAGTGTTCTCTTGCTATGAAAAGTTGCTGTGCAGTAAAGTAAAAAATGTGTAGTACTTGAGTTCATAATGAAATTCTGTAATCATGTGTTAAACACATTTTGATGCTATTGTTAGTATTAAATGTTTTATGAGTAGCTGTGCTGTGCAGCAGGAAATACAGTGGTCCTTTTGCACCCAGTTTTATATAAATCATGTTGAATAAAGGCAGTGCTATTTGAGTTTGCAGCCTGAAATATATTTTAATGAGAGTCTCTTGTGTTTCTTAGTCTCACAAAGACACTAATTTGCTTGGAAGGCACCTAACATCAGTGCCAACAGCAGTGCATAGAGCACCCTTAGCTGTACTGCTACAACAGGATCGCTAACCATTGTTAAGTATTTCCCTCACCTCTGCCCACTTCTGTCTCTTCTCACAGCAAAAGCCAAATCCAAATGTGGTGCCACGTTCTTCCCCTGTGCCAGTGGGATCCACTGCATCATTGGCCGCTTCCGGTGCAACGGCTTCGAGGACTGTCCCGATGGCAGCGATGAGGAGAACTGCAGTAAGTGGGAGCCTGCTTGCAAGTGAGGGCACTGCTGCTTATTTCAACTAATTGATGCTGCTTAGAGAGGAAACATTTGCTAGCCTCCATTTTCTGAGTCAAATACTCTCCCTGTCATTTATGACCCAGATGATCCTTGGCTTTTCACTTCATGAAAATGAGTCTGTCTTTTTAATTTTTTTTAAAGTCCATCTCAGTCTTGCTTTGTATATAATGCCTGTATGATACTTAAAGCCCCTGAAATGAGTTTTAAGCTGCATGTTTGCTTTGAATGTGTTCTCTGTACTCAAGTGTAACTCAAATTTGACAAATACTAAATATAATTTGAATAGTTGCATTTTTATTTGCCTATTTCTTGTCACTGAAGAATATGATGTATTTGGTCATCAGCACATCTGATTTCTCTGCTTCTACATGTTCTTAAACAACAAAAAAGCAAATAATGGCATATTTAGTGAAACAGGTTCTTGGAAGGAGAGGCAGGTTCTTGAAGCCAGACATGCCTGCCAATGCACAGCAGCAGGGAAATTGTAGCAGAGATGATCTGAAGTACTGCTTGTTTCGGGCTAAACCCTCTGCGTGTGGCTGCACAGATCCATTTGTATCTGTAAGTCTAGCAGGGATATGTCATAGCAGTAGGGAAAAGTTATGTTGAATCCAGCAGCTCTGTTGTTACTATCCAGTTGGTAAAAGCATGGGTCTCTAGGTGAAAGCTTGCAGCAAAATACTTGCTCATTCTCCTGTCAGAGACCTGCTGAGGTTTTGTTTTCAATGACTTGTAAAGGTCAGGAAGAGGACAACAGACAGCAGCTTTCAAAGATAACAAAAGGGGCAATCTTTAGAGTGATCTGTCACTGCTTCATGGAGGGCTTGCCTTTCTTGTTGGTGTTTGGTGTGCTTTCCCCCACAACATGAACCTCTCTTAAGGTGGCATCTGTTGTTGTCCTGGAGAGGACATCTGTCCATTGAAGGCTAAGGAAATTACTCTGGGTTACGCTTGAACAAGTGGACTAAAAATAAATTTTGACAAAAGAGCTTTGAATATCCTTAAGGTGATGGACTGACAAATGGCAGGTCTCAGTTGAAGGTGCACCAGCTTATGGAGTTCATTAGGAATGACACAATTTCCAGTGAGCTTGTAGTGTGTAGCTCCAATGGGACCTTACAGCTGATGATAACATGCTAGTGATCTCCCCATTATTCCATGCCAGTGAGGCACTGGTGTTTTTTAGCATGTCTAAATGTCTAGTTACTGCTTGTGGAGAGGAACAACCATGTAGATTCTAAGGTGACCTCAAAATCAATGTGATGTGCAAGTGTGCAGCAGTTTCAAACCAAAGGAGTTTTAGCACGTTTTTGCTAAAAAAGCTCTTGGGGACCTGGAGAAATTGGGAGTGGTTGCTATTTGTCCTGCAGGTTATATGCAGGGCAGACTTTAAAATTTTATTTACTTATTTATTTTAAAAAACCTCTTTAAATGTAGCTCTTACTTTAAAGAATAAAAAAATGGAAGCCCGTTAGTATTTGGAAATAGTAATTTGTTCTTGTGGCAGAGAAGCAGTTTGAAGTACACAGGGCATCTAAGCAGCCTTTTTAAGATTTTCAATTGGAAAGTTGCATTCTGTTTCAGTCACCCCATTACCAAAACCAGTTTGGAGTTCAGAGAAGAGAGCCAAAAAGTATTAAAGGACATAAATTGATTTATGAGTAGATTAAAACCAGCTAAATTATGCAAAGCTCAGCTAAGTGATGGCTATGTTGAAGGATATGGTTCTATAAGATATATATGAAGGGTGCAAAAATTGTTCCTTAAAAGGGAGTTGAAATTCAAGCAGTGAGAGGCTGAGAGATTTCAACATTGCAGTTGTATCAATTCACAATAGTGAGAGAATGGGGGAAGAGATACAGAGATAAATGAACCACTGCCTGGCAGTTCTCAGTCAGAATTGTTGTCTTATAATATGAAACTTCAGCTAAACTGAGTCTTCTGTAATGGGAATCAGCAGGCATTGTTTATGGCAGGCAGCTCTAGCTTCCATATGTCTTCAGTGTGAGCAAATGTGGAACAGTGATCATGACTGGGCTCTCATGAAAATGAACAGAAGGCTTATCACAACTGTGGGTGGGCTAAATCTCTGCTAATTGTGATGAATCTTGCATAAATTAGAAGTTTCAGCTCTCCCTAGTTAGAGAGCCAGGACTGGTTTGATTACCACGTTACTCCCACATACCCAGCGAATTGACCAGCTGTTGAGTTGTGACCTGTGGTTGATGCTTATCAGCTATTTAAATGCCTGGGCAAGAGAATCTTTCATGAAAGGTCTCACTTTCTCTTTTTACAGCAGCAAATCCCTTGCTTTGCTCTACTGCCCGATTCCACTGTAAAAATGGTCTTTGCATTGATAAAAGCTTTGTGTGCGACAGTCAGAATAACTGCCAGGACAACAGCGATGAAGAAAGCTGCGAAAGCCCTCAAGGTAGGCATGGGGTTTTATTCTCTTCTGCAATATTACACCAACTCAACACAGAACAGACTCAGCAGAAAATGTGCTTCTATTGGCTTGCTTTGTGTTGGCTAGCACTGCAGATAGTGAGAGTGAAATGTGTAGAGAGTGTGCACATGCATGCATTGCATTCTCAGTGCTCAGAAGAGTGGTATCTTTTTCAGGTTAGCACTTTTGCAGGAAGTACTTGTAATCTGTGATCCAGTGCTCACTGCAGTTGCTGGGAATCCATTTAGTGCTTCTGTAAGATGGATTGGACCTGAGGAGATTGATAGTAAAACCTGAGTTGGAACTGAACTGAGTAAAACCTGAGTTGGAACTGTCTGTTTACCAGATAAGTAAATCTTGTATATGCTTAAAGCTATAGATCTTCGTTGCCCAGTTACCTTCTGAAAAACATGTTTAACTGCAGAAGAGGTCTACAGTGAAAGCATTTATTCCTACCCTTCCCCTGAAGACAGGGAAGAAAATTTTTATTTGAAAATTGTTGTGTATTGAGTCTTGGGAGAATCTCAAAACACAGTGACATTTTTGTTCTTTTTAACTTATCATATAAGTCTACAAGTAATGCTTCTCAGTTGTGTTTTCTGTAACTTAATACAACAGTGCTTTATAAAACATGAAGTATATATGAATGACTTGAAGTTAGCAAACAGTATGTATTGGACATCTGCTGCTAAACATATAATGTCTGAATTACTACCAAGAAACCAGAGTTGAAAAAATACAGGAGACAGTGGATGTTTTCAGGGGAGATGTGGTGTGCTTCAGTCTGTAGAAAGCAGGACAGATGAAGAGAGATAAAGTAGCGTATGAAGGAAGATGTAATTAGTGAAATTGAAGGAGAATTACTTTACTATCTACCTGCACTGATGAATTAATCCTTTGTGGAAAATAAAGTAATCCTGAGCTTAAGATGCTGGTAAATATCCTTGACAGCCCACAGAGGAAAAGGGAAAACACAAAACAGCACTGCCAACCAAACAGGGTTTATAGCAGTGGTGTGTGACAGTCTCTTCTGTGTCAGACCTCTGCCTAACCTAGAGCTCTTTCCCTGGCTCTACATATAAAGGTTGGAGGGGTCATCTTGGTAACTCTTCTGCGTGCTGGGCTACATCACAGCCTGGGAAGGTAGCTGTGCTTGGATCAGAGCCTTGGAGAGGGTCTGGCCTGCCCCCGCTCTCTGTCGGGAGCGGGACCAAAGGGCTGCCGAGGGCCTAGCACGTGCCCAGGGCTGGGCTGTTCTTCGCTACAGCTCTAAGGCAGCCTGATCAGATTAATGTGGGTGGTAAGGTTTCTTTGGCTTTCTCTCTTCTTTTTAGCTTCTGAAGCTTAAAGCAGCAGAGCTATTCTCCTAGGCTGGGATGACTGCTTCCTCTGCAGATTAGTTGGCTGGATTGCCTCCAGGTTGTTTGTTGTCATGACAATCTGCTTTTGGAACTGTCAGGCTCAAGAGAAGAAAAGAGCTGTATTTCATGAAGCTGTTACTTTTGTCTTCATAGTTGGTCCTTCTGGAAACGTTAGATTAGTAAGAGGGTAAGCAAAGTAATTCTTTCTGATTATATGTGTGAAAGAGACCCAAATAAAGAAGAAGCAACTCTCTCCATAAGGACAAGAACAGCCATAGTTGTGGGCTAATTTAAAAAACAAAAATGGTCCAAGTATGGGGTTGGGAATGAGGAGTTCCTAAAGTAAAATGCTGGTTGTGGGGAGCCTGTGTAATTGGCTTTTCCCTTTGGCAGCTCAGAGCCGCCCTGAATGGCTGTTTCACCATCTGTAAATGGACATTGCATGGGTACCTGTCTTTCAAAGCTAGGAGTAAAACAATGTAATGTGTTCAACTTCCCATCTGAATATAAATGATGATTCTCCCTGGAGTTTGCAGCTGTGGATATGTCTGTCCTGGCTTGCAAACACCCCCACTACTTTATGTTAATTGGGAATTAGGTGGTACTGTGGACAGTCTTTAATTTCTCACAATTCTTTCTACAGCAAATCTAATTACTGTAATTACAGTGTATTCATGTTAACACA
Source organism: Pycnonotus jocosus (assembly GCA_013400435.1). Classification (NCBI taxonomy): domain Eukaryota; kingdom Metazoa; phylum Chordata; class Aves; order Passeriformes; family Pycnonotidae; genus Pycnonotus; species Pycnonotus jocosus. The sequence continues at coordinate 467,353 of VWYP01027304.1, read as the reverse complement.
GTACCCAAGAATCCTGGTCACTCACGGAGCTCAAGTGCTCTGGGTACTCAGGGACAGAGCAAGGCAAATCTGTAGGGTGTTAGAAAATGAAGATAGACGGGTTTCTTTCCACTGGCTGTGTTATGTCAAATGTGGTAGCTTTAGTTCAGTGTAATTAAGTGTAGTCTGACATATGAGATTGTGCTGTTTTTCTATCTGTAAATGTGTTGATTTAGAAGTCACTAAGCTTCCAAACCACTGCATGATAGTGTTGTTATCACCATTTAACAGATGGGAAGGAGAGGGCATAGATCAGCTGAAGGAAATGCTCCCAGAGTGCCATCCTGGCTGGTAGGAATAGAGCTTCAGCCGTGCTTGTTCGCTTCAGGGGCATGTCATTAGGCTTAATCAATGTTTGCAAACTGTTTTGAGATACTATGATAACAGGGAAATAGAAGTGTGAATTATTAATTGATATTTTGCTCTCCTTCTGCTCTTGGGTATACTGACAAGCTTTTTAAATTATCACCTCTTCCTGCTCTTCCATGAACTTCAAAGGTCTCCTTTATCCTGCTGTCATTAGTGCAAAGCTCCAGTAGCTTATCAGTTTGGTTTGTGTCAGATACTCCTCCATGCATAAGGATCTTTTTGGTCAAGAAGGGTCACTCTGCAGACTAGGAAAACAGGAATGTAGCCTCCTACTGAAAAACATGTTGACCCAGCTTTGACATGGAACGCTTCAAAATGTGCCATCCTTGATGAATAACAGCTTTGCTAGCATGCTGCAATTTGAGGTGAACCTGAAGATGTGCATTTATAAAGATTAATTTTAGTCACAAATAAGAGCAGATTCATTTGAGAGGAGGGAGGGCCCCATGATTTAGTTGTGAAAATGAGAGGAAGATCAAATTTCAGAGGACGTTCCTGCCCTCCCTTCTCCTTACCACTTGTAGCTGAGTGTTGTGTATTTTAGAAAGGTTTGTATGTCATGAGGAAAGAGTCAGATTAAAAAGTGCCAGTTTAGCAGCAAGTCAAAGAATTCTTCTCTAATTCCTCACAGAAGTTATCTGTAGCTCTTGTCACTGCCATGATAAACTTCAGAGCAATTATTTTAATCCCACCCCAGCTATACTTTGGTCATTTCAGTTTTCCAGCAGTGAAGTAGCATGGCAAAATATTTCCCTTAATCTGGAACATGATGTATTCATCAAGGTATGTGCTTGAGTCTCCGGATTGGATGGAGGATATAATTGCTTGGATTATCCACACCAGTCAAATATATGAATAACTTCAGAATTGTTGTTTCTAGGGTGTTACTCCAGGTTTAACAACACCAGCAGCGATTAGAAATTTCTGCTCCTGTTCTGTATTTAATTGATCTCAATTGAGAGGAAAGTTCCTCTCCCCCACACACTTTTCTCCTATGCCTCTATTTAGCTGACAGTGTGAATCATAATCATTCATAGCATCTACTCTGGGTGTACTCCTCAGGCCTGTCTGTTGCTGGGGGGATTTCCTGTTCTGTGACAGGCATCCACTCAACTGGAAACGAATTACTCCTCAGTATCTTCCAACAACCATGTAAATTTGTTCAGCTCTAGGACTGTGTTTAATTTATTCTCTTAATTGGTTTGGGGATTTTTCAGTCTAAATGTGTCCTCACTGTGCTTCTTTTCTGCCATTTTATACTTTCAGCTTAAGACTTCAATGTAACAAAAGCATACTGGGTAGTTTAATTCAAGCCTGTTTTTCTTTCATGGCCCTTCTTTTCTTTCCATCTAAGTTGCTAAATACCTTTACTAGTTTTAACCCCGTTGCCTAGGAAAGGGAATTTTATTGCTTCTAGTCTGTATTCACTCTGCTGCTGTAAAGAGAGGCCCTTGACTTCAGTAATATTCCTGAAATTCTGGCTCTGCAGTTGTTTGTAAACAGTACCAGTACAGTCAAGTTATAAACCAAATGTTTTGCAAGTGTTCAGAAGTTAATTCTTGTCCTGTGTATTTGGTAATGTCCACTGCTGTCCACGTGGATACCTCCTCCTTTTATTTTTTGCATATCTTTTCAATGAATTTGCATTGGGATTTTTATATACCCCAGTATTCTCAAACAGATTTAGAAGCATACAGAGTTTTAGAAGTTTCTGTTCTTTTCTCTGGGGCATTTATAAATTGCTTATACAAAACTTGTCAGCATAGTAAAAAATAAAAAAGCTGACCCTGTGTCAAATAAGAGGGAAATCATTCAACATGTTGACTTCCTAAAATGAGTTTTTATGTGATAATATGAATTGTGTGATGATAATTTCTGTGGATTAAGTTATAGGCAAAGTTGGAAGTTGGCTGCCTGTAGAGGTAAGCACCAAGGCCATTGCTAATGTTTGGATGATAAAGTTGCAGTGTGAAGTGGGTTTTAGAACTGACAGCTAAGTGGAACAGACATACTCTAAATTTCAATGAAATACCACAAAACCTAATTTATGAAACACAAATAGCTCCCAGAACGTCCCACTCCGTATGGAGCTTGTAACCACCCTTTGCACATGGTAGATTGAAATTCTGAAATTCCCAAATGCTGTGGTATCACTTAAACATCCCAAGGCTTTGTATTCTGATCTGTCTGTATACAGGATTTTATTGAGTCTCTCTGACTCATTATTGTCTCAGTATGTAAACTGAAGCTCAACTTGCAATTATTGTGCATAATCTTAGCCTGGATTCAGCCTGCAGCAGGAATTTAATACTCAGAGGCAGACTGAATAGAAGCAGAAACATAAGGAAGGATACAAATAAAATGTCACTGAATGTTTTATTAAATGAAGGCTTTGCCTGACCATATTTAGCTCTCTAATATCCTTCTTTTGTAATACTTGCTAAATGGAAATGGTTTTGTTAGCTGTGAATTTTTTCTTTCTTGTGTCCCTCTATTCCCTGAATTTAGGCTTCCTCTTGTTCCTTTTTTTTTCTCCTTAAAAGATTATTTATTTGAGAGGGTTCTTGTCAAGAAAAAATGGATCCATCTGCATGGGGACTAACAGGTAAGGTGAGCTACAGGAGGCAGGTGTTCATATAGTTGGTACTGACCTTTCAGGTGACTGGTGAACTCATCTCTGTGTTAGCTGGAGTCTGTGGTCTGTGCTGCCTCCTAGGGCAGGCCATCATTTGTTACGTGGATTGTTGATCACTTGATAAGAACAGCTGATAGTAACGCAGGCATTACTGTAGATGGGCCCAGACTCATTCAGAAACATGATATCTGCTGAATGGGATTGAGAGAGGAGCTCTTACTTCACTGTGCATGGAGGCTTTGGAATTAAAGCAGTTTAAAATAGATGTAGGGATCTCAGGGAGAGGTCCAGATAGCTGGTACAAGTGGATTTGAGTTGCTATGTCTCTCAGCTCCCTGAGCTTGTGAGTATGACAAGTTTTTGTTGCAGAACAGGCAAATGTAGCTGAAGAATAGTCTCTTCTTGTAGACCAGCATGTTGCTTTTACAGGTCTGTCTTTTTGGCAGAATAATAAAAGACATGCTGCCAAAATGTTATGCTACCCCTGTTTGAAGAGCAGATGCTCTATTAAACTGTAACATGGCAATAGACAAGCAATGACGTCAAGTCTTCAAGTGGACAACAAATTTACTTTAAAAGGTGGTTCTGCATCTGGGAGGTGTCCAGACTCTTCGCCTAATCACTTGCTCATTTCACCTTTGATGACTTGAAGCTCAAAGTTACCAGGAGATGGTGACTTGACTACTGTAAAAATCAGATTTATGATCTAGGTCAAATCTTGGATGGGGTGTTGTGTCACTGGGAGTCACCATGTTTACCAACAGCTTTATCAGGGATAATAGGGAAGAAAAATAGGATCTGGCAACAATCATCTTGATCTGAAAGCAATTCCTTAAAGGTAGTAAGGATGGAGAACTACCATTGTGCCTCCAGCTGTGTTAAGTATGTTCTGTAGACAGATACACTTCCCTCAAGGTACAGCTCACTCCCATCATGGAAGTGCCAGTCTCACTGGAGTGCCTCATTGGACTTTTATTGTAATACCATGATTTTCAATTTTGGTTGGTTGGTTGTTGTTGCTGGAACTGAAATTGCAGTTCTCAGGCTACTTACAGAAACAGGAGGTGGAGGGATACTTTTCTTTCATCAAGTGGCTGATGAGAAGAGCTGGGAACTGAGCCTGCAAAGGCGTGGGGTCTTCTCACCTGTGCAGAGATGAAATGTCAGCTCTGAATGCTTGTGTCCAGACATTCTTACCTTCACTTTGTGGCAATTATGTCTAATTAAAAGTTCTGGAAAGAGGCGATGACATGGATATCCAGTTTCATTGCCTGTGTTTCAAAACTTCAAAAACAGGTTATAAAATGTTACACTTGAGGAAGACAAGTGTGAAATAAAGGATATTCTTTTTCCCCATTGATCTTGAGGCTCATTAAATTATCTCTTGAGCTCTCATTAGTAAAAATAAATAAATTCCTGTGAAATACATTTTCCACAAGTTTATAACATCGTGTTGGTATTTGAAATACATTGTATGTATTGGCATGTCAGGCCATGCCCTGGCTGCTGAATTATATTAACTTTACACTTGTGTGAACATGATTTAATTGTGCAAAAGGCCCCTGTTGCTGGACTCTAGGTGCCAAGACCCAAGTCTTTTTGCATCACTGGAGGGAATCCAAATAAAAGGCACACATGTTAATCTTTGACTTGCTGTGAAACAAAACCAGTTCCAGGTAAGGTAACCAAGTGCATTTTCTACAGTTACTGTACAAAATAGCATTTATATAGCATTTATATTTAAAATTAAGTCTTCTGTTAGTGCAGTTTCAGTACAGGGACAATCTGTTTATTGTTGGGAAAGGGGAGTTGTCATAGCAAACACATGTCATGAAAGAGGCTCAACAAAGGTTTCCTTGGTTAAGTACTGAAGAGACACTCACTAGCAGAGTGGGAGTTAACTTGGCTGTGTCTTCTGTTTGAGTTCTGACCCTCATTCATCAGACTGGCCTGCCCCAACCTGTGATTCTACTTTCAAGCCCATCTGGGAGCTGGTCTGTATGGCTCTCCCACCAGGTCTGGCCCCGTCAACCCTGCAGTTCTAGTTAAACCTTGCTGTTTAGCCTGATTATCGACATTAATCTCAGGTAAGTGGTAATGCTTTAGCCTAAATCTAGCTTTGAGACCTGTGTATATTAACCAGGTCAGCAAAAAGCGTAAGGTTAATTTATGCTTCAGTGCCTTTGTTAATCTTCGTCTGGCATTGTCATGTCTGTTACCACTGGTTAGACATGATTTCCCAAGATGAATTATTGAGGAAGGTGGCTGCATTTGCTCTGGGACTTGGGCAGAGAGCACCACTGTCCCTTTCTTTCTTTTTAGGAGTTGGACTGTTTTTTTTGTGCAGCAGTGGAATTGGGAAGAAGACCAGTTTTGTTGTGTATACCTCTGTGTGTGGGGAAAACCAGATCTCAGCTACTTGAGTGTCAGACTCTGGGGTAGGTTTTTTATTTTGGTTTGATTTTTTCCACTTGCAGCTGCCAACAGTAAAATTGGAAGATGTGGCTCCTGAAATGTCCAGCTGCAGCTCTATCCCCAGCTGTAACTAGTTTTGCATGTGGTTAAAATCCCTATCTTTTCACTACTTCAGTTATATCTGGGAATTAGTGTCATGTGAGCTCTGTCAAAATTTGTATATGTGTTCTTACACAAAGCTAGAGCCACAAGCAAAGCCAACATGGCCAGGTGTAAAAGGGTCTCCATTCAAATTCTGTAGCAGTTCAGTACGTAGCCAGTTATGTGATTGACCTAAAGCAGTATGTTTTCATTGTAGACAGTCCCCTAGAGCAGAGTTACCAAGCTCTGCTGAGAAGTTTTATGGACATTTGCCCAACAAGAGTATGTGCAGTGACTCCAGGTCAGCCAGATGTCCCTTTAGCTAGAATCTATGCTGCTGCAATACACTTGGTTTGTAGGAAGGAGAGCAGGTAGACAAGCAGAATTGTCCCCAGAAATGTAGGTGATCCTATGAGTGCAGGACCTCAACAGGCCTTGGCAGTTTGTGTCTTTTACTTTGAGAAACCCTTGTTTAGGGTAATTCTTGTTTTTCTCTAAGTGGTTTCACTTCACTGTGCTAGAATAGCTGCAATTTTATTCTGCCTCACAGAAAATATGATTTTATATCATCCTATAGTACAAATGAAGGTATGGAAAATGGAATTGTTTGGGATACCAAATCACTGGGGTGGTATTAATGTCAAAGTGTGATCTACCAGACCTTACTGATTTTCATGCCCACTTCTTCCACATGCTGGTCCCAGCCAGGTCAATGGAAGCATTAACATTCTGCAGCTGAAGCTAAAGGCATTTATTTCTTTATTGTAGATAGCACTTAAGTTGCTATGCCAGTGTGCTATATTCACTGTGGAGCACAAATTGCTTGAGGGTGACTTTAAAGCCCAAGCAAGTTGCCAGCCGGGTTTCCAGGGAAAGTTATTTCATACTGCTTGGTCTAAAACTAGCAAATGAAACTTAATAAGTAAATGGATTATCATGAAAAAGGAAGTTTCTTGCCAGGCTTTAGATTCAGCTGAGATTCATCCTCAGCCAAGCATTTCAGTACCTGTAAAGTATGAAGGATGAGGCTGTTGAATTCTAGATTTTCCTTCTTTGCTGCTCTTGCATTAAAATTTGTGTCCCAGACTCTGATCAGGCTTCCTAGCAGAGCTGTGAACTGCAGTGGATTTTCATCTACATGCTGAAAATTGTGTAGTGATGAGAGACATCACACCAGTATTTAGTCTTCATGCTGTTCCCTGAGCTTGCTAAAGTAACTCGTGCTCCCATCACACATTACCAGATTTTTGGTGCTAATTTGCTGTAAAGCATTGTATTAAAAAAATCCATATTTATGAGAGATGTTAAAACATAAAGTAATTATATGGTTTTCAATTACATAAACATCAACATGCAATGCAAATTAGAAGCTGAATAATTAATTTTCTGTTTATTTGTAATATAGAGTCTATGTAAACAGTAAAACCCGGAGAATGAGCAGGGGAAGGAGAGTGAAGGATATGGTGCCATAAAGTGCTTTTAGCATCTCTGTTCGAGTTCAGATGTCAAACAGGTGTGGGCTATTAAGGGAGGTCACAGCCTGGTGAGTGGGAGGCATTGGGTTCAGAACTCCTGTTGATCCCTATGCCCTATGATTGAATAGTGTTTCCATTAACATGGGTGAAGGCAGGGACACTTGGAAGTGCCTGCTCACATGTCCTGAGCACAGAGCTGGCAGCAGCTGGAGCTGCCTTATGCTCACTGCTACTGGTGTCATACATAAACTTGGGCAGTTTGGGTTGTGTGCCTCATCTCTATTTTCCATGGGAAAAATACCAAACTTTTAACTTTGGAAAGGTGTGTAAAAGATTGTTAAGTCATTTGAAGAAAATAAATATGATTAATTATTTCTGAATATTGTCAGTCACCTGCAGTGCACCAGCCAGTCACTGTGGGGTCTGGTCATTGTTGCTGAAGTACATCCTCTGAGGCTTCAAAGCAGAAGCTTTCAAAGCTTCATTTATTCTCACAGCATTATTGCACTACAGTAAATGCAATGATTACCAAGTTCTTCAGTGGAAATAATTTTGAGGTCTGGTGTTTTTGTTAAGAGGTTAAGAAATGTGTTACACTGCACCAAAGCTTGTGGGAATTAAAAATTACCTTGTTCCATTTGTTCAAGTGGTTTTTTTTGTAGATTGTCATTTCCCTCTGCCTCCTTCATGCTGAATAGCAAGCAAACACCAACCTTGATTTAGTGATGGCTGTCAGGAGAACACTTTTAGACTTTTTGAGGTGTTTTTTCCCTGGTAAATAGTGCTTATGGTTCTCTACAGAAGACTAAGGACTGTGCTGCAGCACAAGTTCTAGACCTCAGAGGTTTTCTGAACTAAAACTTGAACTGTTCTGTTAGTCAACTGTGAAGTCCATGGTGGCTGGAACCTGGCTGACAGGTTTGTGAGAATGTGGTTTGGAGTTAGTTTGAGGGAAAGGGAACACTATGTGCAATTAAAATGGAAGCTCTGCAAGGTATCGTGTGCTGATACTTGTAAGAAACCATAGTTATAGGAATACTGTATGGGAATATTGTATGGGTCCTTACAGTAAGTGACCATCACATTTAATTTTCTTTTTCCATACTCCAGAATTAGAAAACAGTAAGCATGTGACTTCAGCAATGCAATGCTGTGAGGGAAGCTGTATCCTTGCTTAGAAACTGGTCAACTGTGATCAACCACAGAAAGGGGGATGAGAAGACCATATGTTCCAATCAAAACTGAGCAAATGCCAGATTTATTTTCTTTGTTGTTTTTACTTGCTTTTAAAGCTGAATTTGTCTGACCAGATTGGAACAGGTGTGTTGGGAATAGGTTCTATAGAGAGGTTCTTCAGAGATGGGCTCAGACAGCCGGGTGGCTACAGCAGGAATGAGAGGATGGAAGCAGCTCTTGTGACAAAAGATGAGGCCTGGTAGCAGTGAGCAGAGCTTACTGTGCACATAGTGGCTGCACATCACAGGTAGAGACTTAAGCTATGCTCCTACTACTTTTTTTTTTAATTTTATTTTAGGAAACGGTCAATTTGCTATGGTCTTGTCAATTGCTATTGTGTGGGAGACATCTCATATAATTAAGACTGAGGTGGTAGCAACCTGCTGTTCTTATGCACACATGATCAATTTTGTGATGAATTAGCTGCCAAGGTTTACAATTCTCGGCCCAAATTCTTGGTTTTTTTCATTGAGTTCACAGTACAAGTGTGATTGAATCACTTAGCATTTGTAGAAGGCACTGCTGGCCTCTCCCTTGTTTTTCAGGCTACCTTTTGCACCTCTTGATATGTAAATCCCAGTTGATGGTTAGTTGGCAGCCATATGAGGTCAGGTTCTAGCCATGACTGATAATTGCGAGAAAATATTCAGGGAGTGCCTTCCTGGCCGAGGTGCATGTAATTCAAGACTCTGTATGTGAAGGAGTGCTGGCTGGAAGTGCCTGAGGAAACGTGCAGATCTGGCGTTGTGAGCCCACATTTTGGAGACAGATCCCAGCAGATGCCTCTGCAAGCTGTATGACCTGTCTGAGGTGGAAACCAAGCACATGGAAAAACACTGTGCAATGAATTAACCTTTGAATAATGAATTTCCCAGCAAGGTACTGGAATGCTTTTGGTTTGTGTCTTTCTTACCTGTACATCAGCAATATGGTCAATCTTTCCAGAAAGTCTGGTGTAAATACAGAGTAGAGGAAACACACTGAATCTGTTCCTCCTGTTTCTATGCTCTTTCATTCATCATTTCACCCTCACCATATTCTCTACTTTCTTTTGTTGGAAAAGCTCTTCAAGTAAAGAAATTAAAGAAATTAAGTCCAATTTGTGCTGCTTCTTCCTTTTCTTTTCTCTTCCCTTTTTCTTTTTTTTTTTTTTTTATTTTATTGCCTTCTTTCCTGTAAGACATCAGGGGCTTTCCTGTCTTGTTTCTGTTTGTTAGCTTTGGGGTTTTTTTCCTTCAGGTTTTGCAACTTGCTCTTTTGTTACATTTGTTTTTGGCTTTTCTGGATGTGTCAGAAATGGGGAACTCTGCACTAAGCTGTATCCAGGCTTCACTCTACTACCTCTAGTTAAAACATCACGAAGTTTTGTTGCCCTGTTCGGGTAAATCTCTTCTATACAATCATTGTTCTCCTATTTTAGTGTCACCTTGGAGGGGCAGGAGATCATCTAGGCTTAAAACATAAACAAACATAAGAAAACCCTCAAAACCCACAGGCAAGAGGAATCATACATCTCCCTGAGAAGACTGGGTATATGTTCCTTTCTGTTCCGTCTCTGGACCATATCTCTTCTCTCCAATGCAATTGCCAGACAGTGGCCCTCTACAAGAACATTGCCAGCTGGCAGTATTCATAGCAGTCGTGTGTTTCTTTCAGCAGAGATTTAATGTAAATTTAGTGGTGTCTGCAGTTCACAATCAGGTGAGAAAAGGAGTCAGTTTCTGCTCTGGTTGTGCTATAGCTGTTAGAGCAGGAATTTCCTTTCTGCCTTTTTTACCATATTATTTGTACTGCTTATATTTTATGGCCATGATTTATAGCATATGTCATGAGTTTCTGTGATGCTGCTAGCAGTTCCCTGCTTGTGGTTTGCTAGGTGGGGGCAGTGTCCTGATGCTTTTGACATGAGGTGTGTTTGTTGGCTGCAGTACCTTCCCACTGGACACCGGAACCAGGCTCTTGCAGGGGAAGGACGTGGTGGGGGGAGTGTCTTGAAAGAAGTTACTGCATTAAGCATCTGCTAGAGGAGGAAGTTTCCACAAGAACTGGGTTAATAGTCTGCTTCTGGAGTGTGAGCTGGGGGCAAGCCTTCGGCCAACTCCAGCCCATGTGCAGCACACAGCAGCAAGCGTGGCTTTGCAGAAGTTGGGGTGCAGAGCAGGAGCTGTTGCCTGCTCATACATTAAAAGGGAGGAGGGGGAGGAAGCCTTTGCAGCTGCGTTGGGTGTGGGCTGCTGCCAGCAGTTGTCTAGAGGCATTCCTCACTGCTGTGAGTTCTGTGTGTGATGCTTCAGAGAAAAATCTCCCCTGGCTTTTTTCAACCACAAGTCTTTGTCATGGGTAACAGGGTGGAGTTCTCTGCTGTCCTCTTCCCCGAGTTTTTCATTTGTGGGAGATATGGGAGGGAAAAAAAACTAATCAGACTTCTTCAGTTTGTTCCTTTCCAGGGGCTGCAGGACTGCCTCTCCAAAGCCATTACTTTACTCTTATGGCAGTTGCCTCTGGAATTGCAATCACATCATATTCTGTCTCTTCTTCTGATAATTAAGACAAGCTTCTTTAGCTTTTTCTTTTTTCTTTCTTTTCTTTTTCGTACCCTTTTCCATTCTACTTTTACTATGCAATGAGAAAGCCAAGGAAGAGAAGAGGGTGCTGCACACCTCTGCCCTTTTCACACTAAGAAAGGAATGTGTCTCTTTTATGTGTGCTATGGCTCTGTCCCAACAAGAAAGCCAAAAATTATGAAGTGGATTTTTTTCCAAAACATATGTTTAGATGCCTGAGTAAGGTCAACTTCTAGTAGGTTCTGTACTCTTAGGCAAATTTGAAAAGATCACCCTTTTATATAATGTCAATGTGGGTTTTCTTTAAAGGAGGTAAATAATGAAGCACCAAAGATAACTTAATACAAGCAAGGCTTCTCCCTGCTTGAGAGAATGCTGACTGGAGCGAGTATCACAGAGCCCTTATTTCTACTTATTTCCTTGTTAGAGGCTTCAAAAAGGATCACCATATCTAGACAATTCACTTTGCCCTGTCCTGTACCACTCTGCTGTGCTTTGCTCAGTCTAAGTTTCCAGGCCTCAGGCTATGAGGATTTAATTACTGTTTCTGGGGGATTGTTGTAACTGCAGCTCTCACAGGTTTTCCTGTTCTTACTTCACCTCTGCTCTAAAGCCAAGGAAAATTCCAGTGTTACATAGCCTGTGTGGTTTCAGGGCCTCTACAGACCTGTAGTGCAGAATGACTCTTAACTTTTACCTTTCCTTTGGCTTTTGCATCCAGAACAAACTCTCTAAATAATCTTTGATTTCCTGGATAGGGTAGTGAATTTATCTCAGTTGTTTTGGGTGAAAACCAATGCTGAGATAAGTGAGGTTTTTCCCTACACTGGGCTGCTTCCACTCTTTCTGTGAACACTAAATACATTAAATGTGCTTCCTGGTTTTAATGAACACTCCATCCCAGCTGCACTTTTTTATTAAGGTCTTGTGAAGCAGTTCTTGCTGAGTCTTGCTAAATAACTCTTGAAAGAAGATTCTCATTGTCCAGAGGTAGGATCATGTAGCACTGAGCTTGTCTTTTAGCTTGTTACTTTTCCAGTGGTTTAGATCAGCTGCGTTTGGGCCCATTTTGTCGTTAGGAAGTTATTAAATTGCTGCCCTGTGGCTTCATCTTCAAGCATCAACTTTTTTGTTGACGTTTTGTGCATGGTTCAACCTGGCCTGGTCTCATTCTGTCCTCTGCATTCTATCTATTAGGAGGTTTGTTTTTTTCCTGCAAGTTTTAAGTGTTTGCATAGGTGCTTCATTTCAGAGGAGTATGGGAGAGATACAGATGTTATTACTTCATTTTTTATTTATTATACTGTTTGGGCTTTTTTGATCTCTGGAACTCAAAACAATGATCAAACAAGGATTCTCTTTCATTTTTCTTGGCACTAGTTTCTCTTTCCATGGATGGAAGAGACTGAGATTGATGTTCAGAGTCAGTGACTGGTATATCACGTGAATCCATCCTCAGTCCAGCTGAATTTATTACCTATTTATGTTTTTGCTGGATCTCAATTTCTAAACCTTACTTCTGCCCTACATAGCTTGCATTTAGTGTTCCAGACTGAAAGGATATCTTGTGAGCCTGGAGGTAAATGCTTGGGTGTTTCCTCCTCCCTATTTAGCTTGTTCCTTGGGCAAGATCCGGTTCCAGGCCCTTGTCCCCTGCCTGGCTCAGGGAATGGCCAGGGCTTGTTGCAGGGAGGGAGCTCTGCCTGGTGTCCAGCTGCTGTGGCTGAAGGTAGCTCTGCTGCAGCCTCAGCAAGTGCTCCACAGCATCTGTTTTCTTAGGCACTTTCAAACAGCATGAAAATGATTTCAGGCAGGAGAAAAGTGTTTGTAGTAGCCAAGTATTGCATGGAATGTCCAGAAAACAGATCTGGTTAGGAGACCTTCCATGGGAGGGTAGAAGGAGAAGAGGAAGAAAATAATAGAAACTATCAGAGGGAATTCAGTGAGGTAGAAAGGGAGATCTTTTTGGCCATAATAATGAGTCCTACCTTTCCTTTCTTCCACCCCATCAATATCTCTTAAAATTTCCAATTGTTGCTGCTGCTTGTTAAAAGGTGTTTTCCTTCTGTCATTCTTTCCTCCATCTCACATTCATTCACTGGCAGTGCTGGTGAAAATCCTTTCCTTTGCCCTTCAGGCAGAGTGTCTGGAAGGGCAGGTGGATGTTCAGTGGTCTTCATTTGCTGAGACAGGGGTGCTCATTTCTGCTGGAATGAGGGAGTACATTACCCAGTGCGAAAGCTTTTTCTGAGCGGTTATCGCTTGTGATGGTTATTCTGAGGGCACTCTCTTCTCTCTCTAACTAGGGAAAATTCTCTGGTGGTAGTGCAAAAGGTGCAAAAGTAGATGTTAAGTGGGAGGTGAGGTCCTTTACCAGTATGCAGTCTAAGAAAGGAGAGAGAGGGGTCTGTTCTCTGGCAGTAAAGTGTGAGTGGGGGCATTTTCAGAAGAGATTATCAATCTGTCTTTTCCCTCTTGATTTCATGGTGCACCTTAGCCATCTGTTCTGTCAGCCCTGGAGAAAGCTGCTGCTTTCTCTAGTTTCACTTGCTTAACCAAGGTTGTGAAGGTTCATTCTTTGCAAGGACAAAACTCCTGTCTGTTGTCATTTAAAAGCATTTACTATTATGAATTATGATGCCACCTATGTTCTGCCCAGGTAGGCTTTTAATGAAGCACAAGTTTGGTTCATTGAGGTACAGCTGTCACTGCAGTAGAAGTCAGTGTTGGTGTAGTTCTCATACCTAGAGGAGAGAGGGAACTTCCCACTCTATAGGCTCACCATCATTTCTTACAACTTACCACTGCATCTTTAAAATGCTTCCAAAATGGGCTTCCAAAACTCAGGCTTTTCAGTCTCTTTTGTTAGGTACATCCTACTGTCAGTTTTTCCTTGCAAACTACCAGTAGCTAAATTCATTACAAGAGCTTGCTCAGAAGAGACATGTTCAGAGAAGTTCAGAACGCGAAGTGGGAGTCCTTAGAGCTCGCACAGGAGAAATGCTTTGCCCTTTGTGAACACTTGGTGTTGTGGTAGTCGCAGTTCTGGTTTTTTGGGTTTTTTTTCACTTTCCAGAGGAATTGCATTGAGGGTGATGGGGCACAGACTAAGGGAAGTTGTAGTCTGGGTCCTGTGAAAAACACCAATGAACTGCAAATCAGCTATTGACACTTTAAATACAGAACTGTATTTCAGTGAGGATCTTGTGCTGTCATCTGAAACAAAGCCTTGAATATTGTGAATCTTTTAGCATGGTGGTGTGGCAATGTTCCTGATAAAAGTGAGCATTTAACTTGCCAAATTCCTATTTCTACTGTTGGCAGCAGCTTTTTGATTCCCTTTCTTCCTGTCTTGAACTGTCACAGGCATCTCAGGAAACTCATTTAGCCTAATCCTGTGTTTGACTCATGAGACCCAATGAGCTAATAGCTTGAGAATAAATTGCTGTAGCAATTGCATTCATAAATACCATGAACAGCCTTCTTAAAGTGGTGTTTGATTACTTGAGACAAAGCTTTCAAAACATTAAAACAGTTTAAAATAATCACTTGGCTAAAGCAATAACATTCTGTAGATGCATTTCATTTTTCACAACGCTTATTTATTTCCCTTTTCAGAAGATGGACAAGGAGCCTGTATTAAAAAGTAATTAAATCTGCAACCCAAGCAAGACACAGAAAATTCAAAATTTAATGCTAATGCAGTTTTTTCATTTTGCAGATGATTGTTGCCCACTCACATGCACACAAGTATGCACATCATTAACAATGACAAAGAGCTGACTGTTAACTTTGAGATTCTTGGTTTCCAGGAGTTTATTTCACAATCTTATTATGTAAATGTGGTTTTGTTAACTTGTGCAGTTGCCAGGAGAATTAGTGTCTGTCTATAAAGCTGCATGAGATGCATCCACAAAAGCTGGGTAGGACTGTCTTTTCTGTTGAAAAAGAGTCATGTTGCTTTGATTTATGCCTAATCTAAAAGTTTTAAACATTCTGACTATATAAACCAAACAAATCTCAGTGTGATGGCAGTGTTTGCCAAATGAGACAGTGTCCTGCATGGCATTCTGTGCATCCCACTTGGGGGGTTACTTCTGCTGGTTTTCTTTAAGAAAAAGGGGTGTGTTGTGAGGCTGTGTGGAAATACATAGAACAAAAACTTCTGGCTATTTGGGTTAAAAAAAAATGGTGTCAGGTCCCTAATTTTTTCTACTACAATACAGGAAGTGTTTGTCAAGAGCATGATGTTTCACAAAGCCTTATTCCTGTTACATCTGGAGACCTGATGGATTTGTTCTTGATTTTATGTCTTATCCAGCATGAGGGGAGTGAGAACATCCCATGAAACATCCTACTGCTTGGAACTTTCCTGGCTGGAGGGCAGCTCTGGGAGTTCCCATATCAGGTAGTTCACCTACCAAAAAGTAGAATTAGAAGGCTCATTAGAGCCTAGTTGTGGGTGGTAGTTATGTACAGGCAGGAGCTGGTAGGGACAGGTGATGTGCATGGGAGGATTTGTTTACACTGGGAGAATAGTGTTCTTCTGTGAAGCCATGGTGCCAAAATTACTTTTTGTGAGTGCTGTCAAATGCTGTTGGAAATAGCATTCACAACTTGTCCCATCATTCTGTGAAAACAAATTCCTTCTAGCTTTTCACGGTGGGGAAGAAGATTCAGTAGGCAGATGGTTCAAGATCATACTTTAAGGCACATTAGTTTACACATCTTTAACCCTAGAAAGGTTGTTAGTCCCTGAATTCTGACTTTAAAGTCTGCAATGGATAAAGTTGGGGTTGCTGTTCAGGATGGAAGTGAATTTCACATGTTAAATAGAGAGTTTTATGTTTGGCAAAGAACTTTCCTCTGCAGGTCTCTGTTATACTGAGAACATGGAGAATGCAGCTTCTTAGCACTAGTAGACTTGTAGTTTGATTGTTGCACAATATTTAATAAATTATAAATGTAGCTAGAGGTGAGGGTCAGTTTTTTAAAGTATGAAATCGGATCACTTCCATGTGGTTTTAATCTTAAAGTGAAAAGCAGTAACTTGATAATTACTCAATATAACATCTGCAATGTCTTTACAGCACAGTCTGGTTTGACCACTGCTCTTCATCCTCACACCAGCAAGGTAAATCAGTTGCATTTTTTGTTGTCCTGGCATTTGCAGCCACATAGCAAGATGAAGATAAGGCTTAATTCTAAAGCAGTGAACCATCGCAGGTTTGTCACACCCCAAGTGCTGTCTCACTGTCAGGGGAGACTTGTGAGCTGCAGTATGTGTTCAGTGGTAAAACCTGCCACCCTCTGCAATGAGCATGATCTTGGCTTCCAGAGAGCAGCACATCCAGAGCATCTTTGCTACTGGTGGGCTCATTTTCCGTGATCTGGTTCATGTATATTCAACTCACCAGTGTGAGCTTTAACAGTCAAAGCTTTTGTTTTGCTCCTTGTCCAATACAGAGATTGATTTGAAAGCTGAAATAATGTTGGAGTACTTCCCATATTTTGCCCCAGATATTTTGCTCTGGATATTCCTGTTTCATCACATTTTTATGACTTGAAAATAGGCCACTTCAGACACTTTCCTGTGTAAAAATGGAGCTAGACCTTTCTCAAGATGAACCTTTAAAATTAGAAACTTCACACTTGAATGTCAGAGTTGTGTATAACTTCGTCTGTTGACAACTATATGGCCTCTGTCATGGATGAGTGAAGTGTCTTGAGCTGTTGCTAACTAAGCTTGTGCTTGTTTCAAGAGCTGCTGTGCTTCTGTGGCACAGATAGAGAAGTCAGCTCTAGGTTGTGTTGTGGCTGAGTTTTTCTGGTATGTTGCAGTCACTCTGCAGGGATTATCAGCCTTTCATATAATTGTGCCATGCCAGGGTTATGGTAGTTATATTTTAGTTTCTGTTTTGCTGTTAATTCTATCATGTAAATGCTGAGTTTGTTACATGTTTAAAATTGTTAGATCAAAGGGAGGATCGTTTTTCTCTGGGCTACACATAGAAAGCTCTGGAATAATATGTTTCATTTTCTATCAGAATAACTTGCTATAGCCTCTGTCACTCCAGTGGGTAATGTTTTCCCTTCTGGTTCCCATTACTGTAATTAAATGCATTCAGAGCATTCTGTTTCTGTCTATTAACATGTAATCATGTGATTGATTCTTGTATGCCAAGTAGTTATTTTTTCCAAAGGAAATATTTATTTACATGAGTTTTCAGATCAGCTATGTAGATCAAGTGCTTGTAAGTGGATTTTGACATGCAGCTTGAACACTGGCATTTCCAGTTTCTGTCCTCTGTGCTTCTCCCTCATGTACATCCATGACTTTTTGCTACTTTAATTGTTAGTTCCCTCACTACCATGCCTATTAGTCAGGTGTTCAAAGCACTAGTTACTTAACTTCCCAAGAGAAGATGTTACTGTATCTGTGGATTTTTTTATTGATCAGGATTTAGTAGAAGGCTGACTTGCCTTTCTGAACAGATCGCTTGTGTCAAGGAAAGCTGCTGACCAAGGGTATTTTTAGACATTGTTAATGATCCAGAGAATGTACTGTCAAATATTTTCTTTTCAGTCTGTTTTATTTCTTTGGCATCACATCAGGTTAACATTAAGCTTTTTATGTTTGCATCCTTTTGTACTATAAATTCTTTGCCTTTGTTACAACTGTCTATGCAAACCTTGTGACTCTGATTGTTTCTCTGCCCTCTACTTCTTTTGTTCCCTGATCCATGGGAGTAATGTTGCCCCTGAAGTATAGCAGAATTTCTAAAAGTAGCCAGTAACTGTGAAAACGAACAAACCTAAAGCCCTTGTACAAACAAACACACTTTTTTCCAAGTCCAAAGAATTAAAATGTATGCCCATGGATAAGGCATTGATAATCAATACTGTCTTCCTTCAAACTGTCTTGTACCAGAGGATAGGATCGGTACGAGACTGTGATTCCAGAATTGTTAATCCTGGGAATGTGTGCTGTTCTGTCCGTCAGAGGTACAGATTTGACCAATATTTTTGTTGTTAACCACAGCATTGAGTTTAGATCAGCTGAAGAAAGACTGATGATGCCTATCCAGCACAATGTTTTCAGACACAGGCACTTGTTTATAAGAAATTTCTTAACCCAAAGTAGCACTTTGCATTATGGCCCAGGTATTTCTGATTTCAGACTGCAGACTTGTGCGGGGGATGCAGTGGCTCAGCAGAATGTCACTAATCTAGGAAAGGTATTGAAGCCCATCTGTGAGCAGATATTCACTGCATGCTTCATTTACTGCCATCCTGTGCTTTTCACCTAAAAGCAGGAGCTGTCTTAATCTTCAGAGCTGTAAGGAAGATGTTTTAATGTAATTTCTTTATCCTGAATCTTTCAGTCCATTATAGCTTCAGAATTTATTGTTGTTTGTACTCAGACGAAATTGCAGAGTAAATGAGAACATCCCAGGTGCTTGTGCTGGTGTAGCCATAGCTGCATTGACAGACTCAGGAGCAGGGTATTGCTAATAAGTCTTGTGATCTTAATCTGCTGTGTTATTGATATTAAAATGAATTCTAATGATCTCTCCATAACAGAGCATCTTCCTAGGGAAGAAGGATTTTCTAGGTGTATTTGTGGAGCTTAGCTCTTTGAATGCAAGCTCCAGAGAAGGAAGAGAGCTGCTGGAGGGAGTCTGACATTTAGTCACACATTTGAAAGTGCAATTCAGAGTGCTTACTTGCTGAATATATGAAGGTATTCCTTGCTCCTGATCCTTCTCAGTGTTACTAAGAGTTGCATTCCTGGCAACTGGTTTTGAAAATCAAGGAAGATACGATTTTTATTTTTAAAAATACTTTGCTTCTATTTCTACTCTGCTTTTAGCTAGAGGAGAAATATAGGAATGATCTGTCTAAAGGCTTTTGGACACACTGTAATCATCACCAGAGATCATAA
This sequence comes from Pycnonotus jocosus, assembly GCA_013400435.1. Taxonomy (NCBI): domain Eukaryota; kingdom Metazoa; phylum Chordata; class Aves; order Passeriformes; family Pycnonotidae; genus Pycnonotus; species Pycnonotus jocosus. The sequence continues at coordinate 448,534 of VWYP01027304.1, read as the reverse complement.
AGATCAAACAAGGCATCCTTGACACTTGGGCCATCTAATCAAAGAATTGAGAGAATGAATTTAGTACCATGATCATCTGTGATCCTATGTGATTTACAGTAAGTTTCTGTTGCAATAACTTTTTTCCAGATTTTTAAGATAGCATTAGCACTTCCTTTATCTTCAGAGAGTATAGTTAGATATTTTCATAAACTATTTGTTGATTGCTTGTTTAATCATAGACTCCTACATCAGTTTGAGTTGGGACTTTAAAGATCAACTGATTCCAAGGTCTCTGCAGGGGCAGGGATGCTTTCCACTAGATCAATTTGCTCAGAGCCTCATCCAGCCTGGCCTTGGACATGATGGGGCACCCATGACTTCTCTGGACAACCTTTTCCAGTGCCTCACCTCCCTCACCTCACTGTAGAGAATTTCTTCCTAATATATAATCTGAATCTGCTCTCAGTTTAGAGCCACTCCCTTTGTCCTGTCACTATGTACCCTTGTAAAAAGACATTAAAAAAACAGTAACCATTAGTGTCTTGTCTTTTATATCCAGCAGGACAGAAACATACTGTCACAAGTTCACTTGAAAACATTGTTCAGAAAGAAGTTGGGAATCCATTTCTCCTTTGGACATATGCTTGGAAAGATTAGGAGCTAATCTGTGCAGTTCCCCAAGGCACCTACAACAAGGTGTTTTGGAATAGGGTGATCTTGATTGGATCCTGCTGTATGTTTGCAGTTCAAATCATGTTTCTCCTAGTAGATTATTTCACTTCTAGCAGTGTAGAGCTCCTGTATGTGGAGTTTCCAAAAAAGCTTTTGCTACTTCGTTATACTGATTGCCAACAGAACTGGTGTGTGACCTCTGCGTGGGTGAAATGGGCATTTTTCAATTTGTGGAAAATGATTATATCAATCAGCAATTTGAAGTGCAAGAGAAATAATGTAGTTTTCCTTCTGGTCAATACAGTCTGATTGTAGACATTAGTCTTTGTTTTTTAGCATGACTCTTTTATGCCTTGTTAATCCTCTTGGACAGAAAGAAGAGTTTAATACTGAAGATCCATTTCAGCTAGGAATTCCTATAAGATAACAGTTTACAGTTGTATAAAAAAGTGATGTGGTGACAAGAGGATATTTGTAAAATAAGCATTTGCATTGTAATCTCAAAATACTTACTCTGGCCTCTAAATCTCTCTATCAAATGTTTTTATCTCTTTTCATATTTGTACGTTTTCATTTGAAATTAATCTGGTAGTTCAATAGAAGTATCAGAACATCAGAATATGATTAAATCACTCTTTTGATTTGTCTGTGCAAGTAAATAATGATGAATCAGAGTTTATAATTTGTCTCTTATTCTGTGTTTTGTTTTGGAGTTTTTTATTGGATTTTTTTTGCTTACACAGATAATTTTTTTCTCTTGGGAAGATAAAGGGCTTGTATAGCCTTTTTGTACTCTTGACATATAATTTTAATGACTTCTAGGTATGTTATCCCTGCTTCTGATTTTATGTAAGGTTTTGGGTTTTTTTTTCATTAAGCTTGGTGTGCATTAGAAAGTCAGATTTCAGTTCTTTGAAAGACTGTCCTTATTAATTAAATCCAGTAATTACCAGGAAGAGAATAATCTCTTCTCATTAAAACAATGCAATTGAAAGTGTTTCCAGAATGTGCTTCTTCAAAAGATAAGTTTATGCTCATTCAGATCTGCTCTTCTTGGAAATAGAGGAATTTTTGTTGCAAATCAGTGATGAAGGCCAAAACAAGAGGTAAACATGAGAACAGAGAAGGCACTGAGACTCATTTGGTAGAATGACTTTTGTTCTGTTACAGAGGTGGGGGAGATTTTTTTGCTGTTACTAATTAACCACAGGAAGAAGCATCTGGTTTTCTATTGAGGCTTTTTACTTGGAAAGTAATTGCTTTGTTGGCATCTTCATAATGATCATGTTCACACAGTCTGTTGTGTATGGTAGCCTCTGTTCCCCTAAGTTACAACACACAAGCCCCATGGAGCTTGGGGGATGACACAAGTGCTGTGGAGGGAGATTCATTACTTCTTGATTTATGGACAATCCAAAGCTGGCACACTCCTGTGCCCCCTCAACTCAGCAAAGAACAACTCTTGTTTGTTAATTGCTTATAATCGATATGTGAGAAGACACTGTTTTGTTTTGGCATCTTCAGAAGTTGAGTCTGAAAGGATACTTCTAAGCCATTAAAATTTAAACCTACTTACCATTCTGAAGACAATTCTGATTTTTATATGATTCTGTACATATTGAAAAGAATTAATTTAAACCCCACATCACATAAAATATTATGTAGGTTATGCAGTTCATTGGTGTGAATTCTGTGTTCAATGCTGCTCATTCAACTGATTCTGTTCAGTTTCTATGCATAGCTGAGTGAAACAGTCCTCAGGCTATCGAAATTTAAAAGGTATCATTAATTCTTTCACAAATGAATGTGGTAGAAATATAGTGTCTACCACTTTAAATCATCAGTTCAAAGAAAAGACCAGTCAAGCTGAAAATCCAGCAAATGGGGTCAGTATGTTGTATGAGGCAAAAATAAAGTTCCCTTGAAGAGTATGAAGACAGTGAGAAGAATAGAGGCTGGCACAGTTATTAATATTTATAGTAGTCAATGAGCAATAAAACAGTTATTTATTATTGCATTTCTTCATGGTGGTCACACTTCTGAACAAGTATGATGTAAATATCGTATGCATAGCTCTGTAATACTGAGCTAAGCAAAAATTAGAGGAATGCAATAATCAACTCTGAGGAGGAGATCTGATCCTGGTGGTGACAGTGGTTTTTCACTTACCTAGTTGGGTGCCGAGGGATCCATCCTGAGTTACTCTGGGTTGTGTGGTCTCAGAATTGCTCTTTTGCTTGAAAAAGAGTATATTACTACAAGTTTTGTACCAAAATAAATGTTGGGACTTGTTTAAATTAGATGTAGATTTATTTTTTTTTCACATCTGTAGAGGTGTGGGGGAAGGGAAGGAGAAAAAACAGTGCAAGAAAAGGTTAATTTAATTAAAGCTTCATGAATGCCAAATTTTGAGTAATTTTCTTTCTAAGTAGATCTACACTTACCCACCCATTTCCTTTTAAACGCAATTAAAACAAATGCATTCCAAGGTTCTTGGTGTTATCCCTCTTGCAGTCACTCCTCTCATGGGCCAGGTGAATTTTATAAATAGTGTAGAGAAGACCTGGTTGACTATTTTCCTTATCTTTCAAAATGAAGTATTAATCATTTAAAGATAGAAACAGCTGGTGGCCATAATTGAAGCCCAGTGATGAAGAAAAATGAAGCTGTGCAGGTTTATGAAGATGTGCCCAACAATACATTGCTACTGACCTGGTAATTTAAACTCAGCCATACTTTTATGTACACCTCAACTTAAATATTCAGCTGATAGCTCTTGGGTCACTTGGGCTCAGCAGGAGGGGAGGAGGCTGTGTCCCTGCCTTTGTCTAGGTAGGTTTCTACCAAGGATACCTGTTCTCATCCACATGTCCTGCCTGGAAGCTGTTGGCTAACCTGTAGTCCACAGGACTGGTTTCTCACTCAGATGAGGGCTGCCTTCCTTCAGCAGCACAGCACATTAAAAAATTCACATTTGCGTCAGTGCGAAAAATGAAATGTCTCTGTTGTTTCAAGCCTCAGCAAGTGCTTGGAAGTACCAGACTAATATTGGAGCATGAAACCATTACCAAGTACTGATTGAATTTTTTGTAAGTGCTTGACAGCCAGTCTGGAAATTTTGTTGGTGGTGTTGTTTTTAGAAAAAAAAAAAAAAAAAATTAAAAGAATGGTTTTGTAGATGTCACTGAGAGGAATTCTGCAAGGCTAGATGCCGTGGGGGAATCAATATTAAGATTCTCAAGATGTTAAGGACCTGATCTGACTATAACATACTCCATTTTAAATGAGTAGTAAGTCATCTGGTATTGTAGTAATTGATCTGGTGTAAATGAGATTAATATCAATATCAGATTAGTGGCTAATGGGATGCTACTGATTGGTATGGGTGTAATTTCAGGGACTGGGGAGAAATTCCCATGGCCTATTCTGCTGTGCAAACTTCTCTTTGTTCTTTCCCCTGTTTTCTACTGTATTTTTTCTCTGTGCTTGAATTTGCAAGCTCTCATAATTTATAAGTACAATTAAAGAGGTCTCCTTAGGAGAGAGTGTTTCAAAATTGCCTTGTAATCTCTGCTAGGAAAGATAAACCTGAAACCAGAACAGATGGAGAAAATTTATATTTATTAAATAGATGTTACAAACTCAAATGTTCCTGCCTGATATTGAAGCAGTTGGCTTATATTCTTACTGTTCTTTATTGAGCCCCAATTCTGTCTGATTTTCTCACAGGCTTGCTTTATTGTTCCATGTTCCTTGCGTTCAGGTTGCAGTGCAGCTGGCTGACAGATGAGGGGGAATTGCATTTGTTTTTCTTTGAACAAACTGTATTAATTATAATGCCTCCCACTGGGCTTGCAGTTTGCTTTAAGTAGCACATATCATTAGCTTCTAAAAACCGACAGGATCATAAACTTCATATTATTTTATCTTAAATGGTGTATGATTTAAATGCACGGTATAACCACGAGGCAGAACAGCAGACCTGCACTCACAACTCTGGGTACTACAGAAAAATGTGGTTTTCTTCCTGAGGGAAAAGCATCTGTATTAACTAAAAGGGGTAGGAAGTTACTTCTTTTTTAGTCAGCAATGCAGGTTGTTAACTGTTTGTCCAGAGCAATCAAAAGTGCACATTAATGTAGTCTTTAACAGATTCTTTTTTTTCATATACGTCTACATATATATTACTGGAGAACATGTTCCTGGCACGTTTTCTTCCTGCCAAAAAGCTTTCAGTAATGAACAGCAGACTTCATCCACGGACGTGTTGTGTCTTGAATAGTGGAGGTCCGTATCTTCTGTTTCTTGCTTTTCAGCCTAGTTCAGAATATTCTTCTAGACAGATGAAAGCACTTGCTTGTGTATTTTTATGATATTTTAATGATCAAGAGTTTGTCAGAGTGAAGGGGTGAAAGGAAAATTCCAGGATAACTGGAAGATATCATATAGTTAACTATAAGATATCAAGAAAAATCGTAAAGAGCATGTACTATGTGCTTTATAAGGGTGTCCTTAGTTACAGGAGAAAGTCAGAGCCTTGGGCTATTTCTAGACAATTCAATTGAGTTAGGGTTTATTTAACCCCTTGAAGTGTTAAAAATTCAGTGTATAGGATGGATAGGAGCTTTCCTGTGCTGGAAAAGAAGGAATTTGCATAAGGTATTTAAGATGTTTATCACACACCATGTATTGCCACGCAAATGCTTGTGCTTTGTGGCATGCATTCACCAAGTATAAGTAAATAGAACCGATGAAGTTGGTCTGTAGGCTTCAGAGGAAAGGAGATTTTCCATATTTAAGAAAGTGTTTGCCTTATATGATATAATGCAGTAGATTTTTTCATTCGATCCCTTATTTAAAAGCAGTATAGTATAAAGGATTATTAAATAAGGATTTACAGTTCGTTAAGTGAAATGCTGTATATCCTGTTAGCAGTGAAACAACAAGCAACTAGTAAGCAAATTAATATTATATTTAGAGTTTCAATAAATAAACTATGCCAAAGACATAGAAAGAAAGTTTGTTGCTAATCTATCCCCCATAGGCTGATGGTAATGGTGGAAACAGCAGAATCAGAAGGATGTGGTTTTGAAAGATCTGTGCCACTGCATAGCAAGCAGTTAGTCCAAAAAGGGACCTAGATTAATGCAGCTGAAGTGTTCTGTATCTGCTTCCATTTGGGTGGAGCAAAGCAGTTTGGCTTTGGTTTCACATATGTATCTGACTGAGATGCTCTCAGCTGGAGTTCATTTACCAAAGACTCCCAAGGTGGAGGGCTCACATGCACAAACAGGATTAATTTCCACCACAAATATAACATTTGCATTCACTGACCTCAGAAAGACTCCAGATAAGCTGATTTTCCCTTTCATCCTCTATCATGATTAGTTAAATCTGTGTGGAAGAATGGAACACGTTGGAAAGCCTTGCTGCCCTCATCCTAAAATGATGATGAGCAAAACACCTTAAGAAACAACCTTGAACTCTACAGCTTTGGGGTATATGGGTGGAAACACTCCTTTTATTACACTTTATTGCTTTGTAGGAGAGAATTGGAGAGTCCTTGGGAGGGTAAGGGAGAGAAAGAGGAAGGATGATGCAAAAGAGGCTTGGGAGGAGGCAGCTCTGTATTCCATTTTCCATAAGTAGGGTTCATGTATTTATATGTTGGACTGTATAGAAAAGTGGAAGCAGTCCTTGCAGAAGAGGTGGCACATGGCATCTCCTGTTTCCTGGGTAAGCTCTGTAATTGTTAGGCCACAACCTAAAGGTTAGGTAGGTTCAGTAACTTGGGGGAGATGAATCACACAGCCCCAGTTGCCTTTGTTATCAGATGCCAGTGAAGAAGGAGAATAGAAGAATACTGATTTTGTGTTAAATGTCATAATGCTGTGGTTCTTTTACAGAATTAGCATGCGATGAAGAACATGCATAATATTTGTTCTGTACAATGAGTGTCAAGTTTGGAGTGTTTGTGTAAGATGCAGCATTAAAAAGAGGGTGTGCAGCATAGAATATGTCATTGTTTTCTCCTTGATCTCTACAGATCCTATTATTTCAAAACTGGTTCAATTTATTTTCCTGGATATGATCTCTTAGTACTCATCCTTAAAGCATCATGGGTTTATTCTCAAGGGCAGAAAACCTTTCCTTTACTGAAATTTGGCAAGTCACTTTCAAAAGAATGCAATTTTTCTGAGTCTGAAAACCTGATTTATTGCTTAATCCCCACAGAGGATGTAGAAAGTGTCATATGTTATACATTCTATGGTGTTTTTGTCTAGACAGAGTATTAGAGTAGGGTTGCAAAGATACTCAGGAACATCTGCAATTTTTAAATGCAAGAGGACTGTGTTACTAAGTACCTTCTCAGCTGCCAGTTGCTTTTCACTGCATACTTATGTTTTTTTAATAAATACAAACGTCTGTAGTTGCTTCCTACTAAACAGCTTTGCCCAGATCTATCACTAAGCAGGTAATTGCTTTCATTGCTTGTGTTTTGCCCAGAACCAGAATCACTGTCTGCATCTGACATACAGCCTTAGAGATTCTTGGTCAAAAATCTTAGTGCAGAAAAAGGATGAAGACATACACAGATTTTCCTTCACAAAGGTCTGGAAATCAGTGGTTGGGTTTCAGATTGCTGACAGCTATCCCAGAAGTTCTTGTAGGACATAACTCAGGAGAGAACAGAACTTCTTACCATCATTATGGTGAGTGTGTTCTTGGTCTCTTCCAAACCCCTGGTGTGAACAGGAAGAGACTCTGCTCAAGGTGACAATCCTCACTCTCTTGTCTGATGGGAAATGCTTTGAACTGATACCAGGTGGTGTGAAAGACTCCTCTTTTCTTTCCCCTTTCCTGCCCCACCAACATCCCCTATGAGAGCTCTGACCATTTCACTTCAAGTGACCTGACCCTGACTCCTGTACCGAGGTGGCTGAGTGAAATGGTCACAACCACGAGCCAGAGGAGAAAAGTATCAATCAAACATGAAGATGTTTGGGGACTTCTGCCTTGGGTCCACTCTTATTGAGCTGACAAAGTTAATGCTGGATAGGCTGTTTCCCTAAAACAGGTTGATTTGTTTCCATCAAATATTCAGTTGCCATAGACCTCAGGTATGTTTGGATTAAACTTATTAAACCGGTACTTCTTTGTGAGCATTATATTACTGAGAATGATATTTAAACTGTGCCATAAGGGACAAATTCGTGTCCAGCATCCTGCCAGACTGAGGATTTTCCATTATACTGAGGTCATCCTGCTAACCTTCACTGGCTTCAAGGGAAAATAAGCTCATTTTAAACCACAGCAGTAATTAAATCTGCATGCCTACTTGACTGATTTAATGTTTAATTAAAGCAGAAGTATTGTGGTGGGGTGGTTGAAATATATGACTGTCAACATTTGTAAGGCTGACAGAATCTCATTTTTCTTCTTTTTTTCTTGTTCTTTTTAGGTTTTAAAAATGCTTCTTAGTATAGTATGTAGGTATGCAGTGAGAAATCCTTAGAACATCTGAACTAGCATGAAATTTTTGATGTGTGTTGTCTGAGGTTTGAATAAGCATAGAAGACTTCCATCAGATAAAGGTGCAGAGTACAAAAAAAGAATGAATTTCATACCAAATAATTCACTGTATTTTTGTGTATACCTCTGTATAGCACTTGCTGTAGCCGTTAGCAGAATGAAGTTTCTTTGGTTAAGAAAATTTGAGACTGGTTTACACACTGCTTTGCAATTTTATGTGGGTAGAAATATTTAACTATAGTCAGTCTATGAAAATGCACAGTGAATTTATGTTTTGCTTCACTTTTAAACTGGACATAGTAAACAAGTAGGGATTTTTCCTCATTGAATTGCAAATTACCTGTAAAACAGAAATCATTGCTTTCTGACAGTGTACCAGTTTAGTTTGTTCAGAACCTCCTAGCTAATAATACACATGTGGCTCACAGGTTCACAGCTACTCACAGGCAGCTCTTAGTCTACTGAGACAGAACAAACACTGTATTCATTTGCTTTACTGGTGAGGGATCGCTTGTCATAGGTCTTTAAGATGCTTGCTGAAAAAGCTTTCTTGGCGTTCTTGGGCTCTTGACTTTCCATGTTTTTTCTTATTAATTACCTTTATAATTACTCCCCAACCACCCTGATTTTTGTTGCAACAAGATATTGAACTAATCTACAGAAATTGAAATATTTCTACAGAATTGAAAGATTCTACAGAAATTGAAAACAAAAGATTGTAAGAGAAAAATTACCCATTGAGTCATTATAGAGACTGTGGAGGAGTAAGGAACGAATTCTCTCCTAGCAAAGTTCTCTTGTGCTTTTGAAAATCTATCTGATTAGAAATTTGCAAGGTTTCTTGACAGATGGAAAAAAATAAACACGGTAAGATGGAAGCTTTGAAGTTAAGATTGGAAAGGTGTTTGAAATACAGACTTTGTTTCATTTAAAACAATAATGAATTATTTTAGTGGTCAAAACACCCTAATATTGACACTGTTTTAAGATCATAAGGACATAGGTTTAAATGAAAACAATAGTGAAATACTAGAAATAGTGGATTGAGTTAAATGGGGCTATATGGTGTGGACCCCTGACATGTCCTCTGGTTTGCTGAGATGTGTCACTGGTCCTCTTTGAGTACCAGTGGTGTTTTGGAAATTGCTGGGTTCCCCATCCATCTTCTGTCTGTTGTCACAGCATGGGATTTAGATACTTCTTTAGTTGACAGGAAGATTTTGTATTGTACAGTGTCCTTCATTAAAGGCCTTTCCAAATCAATAAATCACAATTGATTACAAGACTGCCCTAGAAAATGAGGACACTTTGTGCTTCCTGGGTTAAGTCAAAATTTTTCAGGCAATTATTTTTCTAGACCAAGTCAAATTTTGGCTCTTCTCCTCTTCCTCTACCTCTTAAGGGAGGAAATGTTCACTACTTTTTCAAAATCAATTGTAGAACTGGACATCCAAAATCATTAGTCACCTTTAAAAATTAGGCACAATGCTTAAACCATAGTCAAATAAAATTCCAGGTCTGAGCTTGATCTAAGCTGACTGTGGCTGATAGTAGTCTCTGTCTCAAGGGATGGCATGTTATTGCACTGCAGGAGAGGCCAAGTGGCACTGGACAGGCTGAGTGTTCTATGGAAAGTGTAGCACTACCAACCATATGGTGCATATGCATTAGAGCAATGCTCTCTTATTTTAAATGATAAAATTTACACTGCTCCTCTATGCTATATTACTAAAAGCCATTAAAATAACATTTTGGTTATGGCACCATCTGAGGTAAAAGCACCGTGCTTTTAAGAATGACTGGTATGAAAAATTTTAATTTTCAATTAAGCTTGAAAGGACAAAGTGCAAAATTAACTAACTTGCAATTAATTTCAGTAGTAATTATGTAAAAAATTCCAGGCATATAGAAGATGAGAAGCATGGCATAATTAGTTGTGGAGGTTTTTACTGCTGTAATTACAGTGATAAATATGTATGAGGCTCTTTGGGAAAGGGAAGCACAGCAAGCAATTGTATTTAATTAAACTTTTAGCTGGCTTAGTTATGGAGACTGCTCTTTGTTTTAATCCCTTCAAGACTGCAGTGACACTCCCAAGGCAGGGTAGTTACACCCCAGAGTTTGAAAATTGCATTTTAGGATTTATTTTTCCTAGGTAGAGGTCTCCCAGGTCATCTGTCACTTTATGAATCACAGGTAACTATTATGTTCCAATTTTACAGCTCTTGAAACTTCTGTGAAAAGCCCGATGAAAGCAGATTGCACCATTTGTTCTTTGTGTATTTAAAATGTTCAGAGAGAAGGATGTAGAGTTGCACAGGTGAGCATGATGCAGAGGAACCATCAAGCACAGAGGTCTTTGTTTATGGTGTCCTTATCTACAGGAACAAAATTGGCTGAAAAATTAAAGCTATTTGTATAAGGAGCAAGGAGTCATGCAGAACAAGTATGTATCTGTGGTTAGTTTTGCATTTTTATTCAGTATTTTTTAGATACTTGGTATGTTCCACTCAGACTAGAATCCAGTGTGATTTGGTCCTTTTTTCCTTTTAATTTTATTTCCTAATTTGGGTTTAGACAAGCTTTTAAGCTGAGACATAAGCATATTAAATCAGCCTCCATCTTTAACGTGTGAACACTGTTTGTAGACAGCTTGTTAAAATACCACAGAGTGCTGAGGAGAACAGGACTGGGTTGCTCAAGGATAATGAAGTGCACCTTAAGAGTAAAGCAATAAAACTGCCTTCTCTTTGATAGTAAAGAAAAAGTAAATAATTCATTAAAGTCTTTGTGTGTGTGGAGAGCAGGGTATGGCTGATGGAAGCTGAGAACTCCCAATTTCTGATCCTGGCTGACAATCTTTAGCTCTGCAGCTTGAAGTGAATAGTTTTATTAATTTAAGTCTTGCTTTTTAGATAAGGAATAGGTTTACCCATCTTGATGGATTACTGTAACATTGATGTGATTTGTCTTTAAATACTTAAAAGAATAGTACAATAAAATTACTATAGTTGGTCATTTGCATCTGTACTGTAAAGGAGTAAATGGTTTTATTTCTTCCTCTTTCAAATGAGATAAACTCTTAATTTTTCCTAAGAGTGATTTTTTAAATTGCAGCAGATGCTTGTGTGTGTGTAAATGGAAACACATCTCAGCTGTTACAAATTATGCTCCCTAGAAGATTTTACCCAGCCCACACAGTTCCCCAGTTTTTGTTTAAATTTAGTCATGAAGCATCATTTCACCTATTTTCTCTTCTTATTGAGAAGTATTTCATTAAATTTGTCTTGTGTCTTTTCCCTTTTAACCTTGTTCACCTTTAGTTCTGATCTGCTCAATTATCTAATAATTAGTCACTGAGCTTATTTTTTATAACCCATGGCTATTATAAATACTTCAGTCACATCTCCTCTTAATAATATTTTCTCAATACTAAATAAAGCATGCTTTTTTCTTCTCTCTTGATATTTAAACCCTGTTTCCCCCATTCATCATCTTTGTTTCTCATGCTGTGCTCTCCATCAACCTAATTCTGTCTTCAAGTAAGCTGGCCAAAATAGACTGCCAGTGTACAAACATGGTTTCATTGGGGTTTTGCAGATTCATGCCATAATACAGTTAATATCCTTTCCTTGTGATAAGCCAGTTTCCTATTAACCTTCTTTACCACTGCTATGCATTAGCCGAAGTTTCTGTCAATAAAGGTTCGTTCTCATGTGACACATTAGCTAATTCAGTGCCTTTTAAACTATGCTAAGCTGTACTAATCATTATTATTTGCCTCCAGTCTTTTCACGCAGAATGAGAACTATAAGTATGCCACCAAAAATCTCTTCATTTGCCCTTGCATACAGTAATTATCTTGACATAGTGATTAATAATTATGATTCTTGCCTCTTAATACAAATTTTAAAATAAATTTTTCTTTCTTGCATTGTGCACATGCTTTTCATATCAAGAATTGCACAATTCAGTATGACTAGTTTAATCAGTCAGTCAGGGTCAAAGGGAAAATAAATGTTTCCACAATCTCTCTGGAAACAAAAAACAAGACTACATCTTCAGCAAGAATAAAATCTGGCACTCACATTCATTAGGCTGCATTTGTCAGTGCTGAAAAAACCACCTTTCATCAAGTGCCACAATTTTCTTCATTCTGTAATTAAAGATTGTTTTTTTGCTTAAATTATTTATATGAAAACTTGCTGAAGTGAGACCAACATTTTTATAATGAATGTTTCAAAAAAAAAA